>OZ024689.1:6318548-6728548 GCA_964016905.1 Perithous albicinctus | reverse complement strand
CGTCGTCGTCGTCGTCGTCGTCGTCGTCGTCGTCGTCGTCGTCGTCGTCGTCGTCGTCGTCGTCGTCGTCGTCGTCGTCGTCGTCGTCGTCGTCGTCGTCGTCGTCGTCGTCGTCGTCGTCGTCGTCGTCGTCGTCGTCGTCGTCGTCGTCGTCGTCGTCGTCGTCGTCGTCGTCGTCGTCGTCGTCGTCGTCGTCGTCGTCGTCGTCGTCGTCGTCGTCGTCGTCGTCGTCGTCGTCGTCGTCGTCGTCGTCGTCGTCGTCGTCGTCGTCGTCGTCGTCGTCGTCGTCGTCGTCGTCGTCGTCGTCGTCGTCGTCGTCGTCGTCGTCGTCGTCGTCGTCGTCGTCGTCGTCGTCGTCGTCGTCGTCGTCGTCGTCGTCGTCGTCGTCGTCGTCGTCGTCGTCGTCGTCGTCGTCGTCGTCGTCGTCGTCGTCGTCGTCGTCGTCGTCGTCGTCGTCGTCGTCGTCGTCGTCGTCGTCGTCGTCGTCGTCGTCGTCGTCGTCGTCGTCGTCGTCGTCGTCGTCGTCGTCGTCGTCGTCGTCGTCGTCGTCGTCGTCGTCGTCGTCGTCGTCGTCGTCGTCGTCGTCGTCGTCGTCGTCGTCGTCGTCGTCGTCGTCGTCGTCGTCGTCGTCGTCGTCGTCGTCGTCGTCGTCGTCGTCGTCGTCGTCGTCGTCGTCGTCGTCGTCGTCGTCGTCGTCGTCGTCGTCGTCGTCGTCGTCGTCGTCGTCGTCGTCGTCGTCGTCGTCGTCGTCGTCGTCGTCGTCGTCGTCGTCGTCGTCGTCGTCGTCGTCGTCGTCGTCGTCGTCGTCGTCGTCGTCGTCGTCGTCGTCGTCGTCGTCGTCGTCGTCGTCGTCGTCGTCGTCGTCGTCGTCGTCGTCGTCGTCGTCGTCGTCGTCGTCGTCGTCGTCGTCGTCGTCGTCGTCGTCGTCGTCGTCGTCGTCGTCGTCGTCGTCGTCGTCGTCGTCGTCGTCGTCGTCGTCGTCGTCGTCGTCGTCGTCGTCGTCGTCGTCGTCGTCGTCGTCGTCGTCGTCGTCGTCGTCGTCGTCGTCGTCGTCGTCGTCGTCGTCGTCGTCGTCGTCGTCGTCGTCGTCGTCGTCGTCGTCGTCGTCGTCGTCGTCGTCGTCGTCGTCGTCGTCGTCGTCGTCGTCGTCGTCGTCGTCGTCGTCGTCGTCGTCGTCGTCGTCGTCGTCGTCGTCGTCGTCGTCGTCGTCGTCGTCGTCGTCGTCGTCGTCGTCGTCGTCGTCGTCGTCGTCGTCGTCGTCGTCGTCGTCGTCGTCGTCGTCGTCGTCGTCGTCGTCGTCGTCGTCGTCGTCGTCGTCGTCGTCGTCGTCGTCGTCGTCGTCGTCGTCGTCGTCGTCGTCGTCGTCGTCGTCGTCGTCGTCGTCGTCGTCGTCGTCGTCGTCGTCGTCGTCGTCGTCGTCGTCGTCGTCGTCGTCGTCGTCGTCGTCGTCGTCGTCGTCGTCGTCGTCGTCGTCGTCGTCGTCGTCGTCGTCGTCGTCGTCGTCGTCGTCGTCGTCGTCGTCGTCGTCGTCGTCGTCGTCGTCGTCGTCGTCGTCGTCGTCGTCGTCGTCGTCGTCGTCGTCGTCGTCGTCGTCGTCGTCGTCGTCGTCGTCGTCGTCGTCGTCGTCGTCGTCGTCGTCGTCGTCGTCGTCGTCGTCGTCGTCGTCGTCGTCGTCGTCGTCGTCGTCGTCGTCGTCGTCGTCGTCGTCGTCGTCGTCGTCGTCGTCGTCGTCGTCGTCGTCGTCGTCGTCGTCGTCGTCGTCGTCGTCGTCGTCGTCGTCGTCGTCGTCGTCGTCGTCGTCGTCGTCGTCGTCGTCGTCGTCGTCGTCGTCGTCGTCGTCGTCGTCGTCGTCGTCGTCGTCGTCGTCGTCGTCGTCGTCGTCGTCGTCGTCGTCGTCGTCGTCGTCGTCGTCGTCGTCGTCGTCGTCGTCGTCGTCGTCGTCGTCGTCGTCGTCGTCGTCGTCGTCGTCGTCGTCGTCGTCGTCGTCGTCGTCGTCGTCGTCGTCGTCGTCGTCGTCGTCGTCGTCGTCGTCGTCGTCGTCGTCGTCGTCGTCGTCGTCGTCGTCGTCGTCGTCGTCGTCGTCGTCGTCGTCGTCGTCGTCGTCGTCGTCGTCGTCGTCGTCGTCGTCGTCGTCGTCGTCGTCGTCGTCGTCGTCGTCGTCGTCGTCGTCGTCGTCGTCGTCGTCGTCGTCGTCGTCGTCGTCGTCGTCGTCGTCGTCGTCGTCGTCGTCGTCGTCGTCGTCGTCGTCGTCGTCGTCGTCGTCGTCGTCGTCGTCGTCGTCGTCGTCGTCGTCGTCGTCGTCGTCGTCGTCGTCGTCGTCGTCGTCGTCGTCGTCGTCGTCGTCGTCGTCGTCGTCGTCGTCGTCGTCGTCGTCGTCGTCGTCGTCGTCGTCGTCGTCGTCGTCGTCGTCGTCGTCGTCGTCGTCGTCGTCGTCGTCGTCGTCGTCGTCGTCGTCGTCGTCGTCGTCGTCGTCGTCGTCGTCGTCGTCGTCGTCGTCGTCGTCGTCGTCGTCGTCGTCGTCGTCGTCGTCGTCGTCGTCGTCGTCGTCGTCGTCGTCGTCGTCGTCGTCGTCGTCGTCGTCGTCGTCGTCGTCGTCGTCGTCGTCGTCGTCGTCGTCGTCGTCGTCGTCGTCGTCGTCGTCGTCGTCGTCGTCGTCGTCGTCGTCGTCGTCGTCGTCGTCGTCGTCGTCGTCGTCGTCGTCGTCGTCGTCGTCGTCGTCGTCGTCGTCGTCGTCGTCGTCGTCGTCGTCGTCGTCGTCGTCGTCGTCGTCGTCGTCGTCGTCGTCGTCGTCGTCGTCGTCGTCGTCGTCGTCGTCGTCGTCGTCGTCGTCGTCGTCGTCGTCGTCGTCGTCGTCGTCGTCGTCGTCGTCGTCGTCGTCGTCGTCGTCGTCGTCGTCGTCGTCGTCGTCGTCGTCGTCGTCGTCGTCGTCGTCGTCGTCGTCGTCGTCGTCGTCGTAGTCATGCTCGTAGGTATTATCGTCCTCTTAGTGCACGTCGATATTGTGGTTGTCGTCGTACTCGTCGTCGTCGTCGTCGCGATCGTCGCGATCGTCGTCGTCGTCGTCGTCGCCGTCGTCGTCGTAGTGAAATCGTTAAAAATAATATTGTTTTACATAAGAAAAAAAAGAGATACCCGGTATAAAAAAAGTCAAGCGTTGAATTTTGTTTTAAAAGACGTCAAAAAACGGAAAGAAATCGGAGAAGGAAGATGGAAAATAAATTCGCGAAAGGTAAAAAAAAATTAAAAAGATGATAGATTTTTATAATAATAATTGAATTATATTGATTAATTAACAGAGTGTGACGGCTGGGACGAAATATTAGTGGCAGAATTGGAGAGAGTAGAAAAATGCATTGAAAGTGGAAATATTCCGGACGATATTCGGTAAGAACGATGTTATAGGTTAAAAGTAGATATTTTGAAAAAAAAAAATTGTATTAAGTTGATATTTGTCATTTATGATCAGTAGTAAAAAAAATATTTGTAGGAAAAGATCGTTTTTTTTAATAAAGAAAAATAAAATGTTTAATAAAAAAAATTATTTAGGATATTTGGATCGGATGGAAAAGATAAACCGTGTTCGTCATCTTCGATGAGTGAAGGAAATATTGATGATGAAAATACGCCGTCATCGTCGTCTGCGTTGACAAAGACGAAGACTGACTATGGAGAAGGCTGAGATGCGGGGAAAAAAAGAATAATAATGGGAAAGAAATAGAAAAGGAATTGATTATCATAAACGTTCACAAGAGAAACGATTGACTGGTGAAGGAGAAAATAATTAAGAAAGGATCAATAATAAATTAATTATGAAAAAGAAAAAAATAATCGGAAAAAATAAATTATGGTGTTAATCATGCTGGTTATGTTATGTTTGTTATATAGTCATTATCGTCGTTGTCGTCGTCGTCATGCTCGTCATCGTTACCATCGTCCTCGCAATCGTGATTGTAGATATTAACATACTGGTCGTGCTCGTCAACATTCTCGTCATCGTCGTCGTCGTCGTCGTCATGCTCGTCGTCGTTTTTGTCATCGTTATCATTGTCCTCGCCATCGTGACCGTCGATATTCTCGTCTTAGTTGTGCTCGTAGACATTCTCGTCCTCATCGTGGTCGTCGTTGTCGTCGTGGTCGTCGTCGTTTTCGCCATCATGATCGTCGGTATTTTGTGGTTGTCGTCGTACTCGTCGTCCTCGTCGTGGTCGTCGTGATCGTCATTGTCGACATCGTCGTCGTCGTTGTAATTATCGTCCTGGTCGTCGTTGTTATCGGTGTTCTCGTAGTCGTTGTCGTGCTCATACTTGTAAACGTAATTGTCGTCAACGTTCGGAAAGAATTACTGTTCAATAGTTCGTTTCGATAGGTGTTCGATAGTTAGGTCGCATGAATACAGCGACGACATTCAACTTAAATGTACAATATATTGACATACAGCTCAAAAACATGGGTGCCTGGCTAGAAAAAGCACAAGACGACAAAGGCGAAAGAAATACAGGAAAAGGTGAAACGAAAGGTGAAAAAGGGAACGAGAAACATAAAGAAATCGATAAAATTAGGAAAGAGAAAGAAGAAGAACCGATGGAAATGCAAAGGGACACGATTAAAAAAAAAGAGCAAAAACAGAGGGAGAGAGATTTTAAAACGCGAGGAGGACGAGATTTGGATTATAGAAATGAAATGTGAGTAAATGAACTACAATGTCGAATGAGAAATTTAAATAAAAAAGTAAGAATAATAAGCAATAACAATTAATTACAGTTACGGAAAAAGATATTTCTTGAAAAAGGAGAATGATAGAGAAAGAGACGAAGAAAGAGAGAGAACCGATCGAGAAATGAGGGAAGAAGAAATACATGGAATCGTAGAGAGAATATTGTTGGAGAGAAATGATATTTATGAAGAAGGATATAGGACGGCGTATAGCGGAAGAGGTTATGGTCGTGGATACCGTGGAAGAGGCGCCTACCAAAACCAAGGAGACTATCAAAATGGGGGATATTTTTATTATTGAGGTTAATGACACAAAAATAAAATAATAAAAGAAAAAAACATAATACAAAATGCAAAAAATACAATAAGAAATTGAAAAAAAATGCAATAAATTCAATAAGAAATTTAAAAAATAAAATAATAAATTCAAGAAATACAATAATGAAATAATAAAAATTAAATTATAAGAAATAAAAAATAAAATGAATTTGGAATTGGATTGTACTCGTAATAGTTCGGTTATTAATCATCATCAACGTCATAATCGTTTTTGTAATCGTCATTAAACTCGTACTCGTCGTGATCGTGGTCGTCGTCGTAATTGTTATTCCATCGTCGTTGTCGTTCTTGTACTTGTTCAAGTCGCCGTTGTGTTGGTCATCGTAGTCATAGTCGTAGTCGTGGTTCTCATGGTCATGATAGTTTTAGTAATCGTTGTCATTATCATACAAGTAGTCGTCGTCGTGAATTGTATTTCTAGTAATCGTTTTAGTGATGTTGGTTGTCGGTATCATCATAGCCGTCGTCGTGATCATGGAATTCGTCGTGATGATCGTCGTCGTGCTGGTCATCGTAATCGTTATCGTCGTCATCGTCATCGTCATCGTCGTCGTCGTCGTCGTCGTCGAGGTCGTTGTAAAATATATATGACATTTATATAAAAAAAATAAAAAAATGACGAACATATGTTATGTACGTCAAACGAATCGTTGGTTATTCAGTAACCAACATTCAGTAACGAGCTGTTTTATATTAAATAAATGGAATATAATATTTAATGGCATACAAAACAGTGGTGATATTATTAAAGAAAGGTTGAGGTAAAAGGAAGGTTACAGAAGTATATATACAAGCTCGGATGTACGTCGGATCAAAAGTTGATTTGGATAATTGTTCCGATCAGAGGGAGAGAGATTAAAAGTCACGAGACGAACGAGATCAAGAAAGGAATTAAATGAATTAAAAATGAATTAAAGGTGAGTAAATTTACGGATGAGATATTACTCATAAAATGACATAAATTACATATTTACGGAGACGCGGGGAAAAAAGAAAATAATGAAGAAAAGAAATAAATAAAAGTAATCGTCGAGAAATTGAGAAATATTCAGAAAATATTAAATATAAAAAAAAATATATATATTTTTTGAAGAATAAACAAAATGCTTATCATTGAAAATAATATGATTGTCCTCATCATTATCGTAATTGTCGTCGTTATAGGAATCGTGCTCGACGTCTTCATCATGGTCGTCGTCGTAATAAATTCATGAAAGTTAGTTGTGAATCGTCGTCGTTATTGTCATGGCTGTCGTCGTAGTTCTTGTCGTTGTACACAATCGTCATCGTTGTCATCATCGCCGTTCTCGTCGTCGTCATCATAGGATTGGTACTATCATTATCGAATCGTTCTCGTCATGACCGTAGTCATTATCGTGATCATGCATCGTCATTGTCGTCGTTGTCGTTGCCATCAAAGTCATCGTCGTGATTCTCTCGTACTCTCGTACATGCACGTCAACGAGATCGTCGTTGTATTCGTCATAGTGGATGTTCCTAAAAATTAGTCTTGAATCGGGGTTGTAATTGTTATCACCATTGCTCTCGTGATTAAGATCGTCAAGTCATTGTCGTTACACAACGTTATCTTCGTCGTCTTCGTCATCGTCGTTACAAAACGTTATCTTCGTCGTCTTCGTCATCGTCGCTACACAACGTTATCGTCGTCATAGTTGTTATCGTACTCGTCCTCGTCGTGGTATAGTCCTCGTTTTGTCATCAACGTCGTCGTCGCGGTTTTCGTCATCATAGGATTGGTACTGTTATTATCGAATCGTTATCGTCATGATCGTTGCCGTGCTCGTAGTCGTAATTGTCGTGGTAGTAATCATTATAATCGTTTTTCTCGTCATCGTTCACGTCGTGTTAGTGGTGTTGGTTGTCGGTATCATCATCATCGTCGTCGTGGGCGTCGAATTTGTCGTGATGATTGTTATTGTTTTCGTGCTCGTCGTATTGTCGTGGCTGTCATCGTCGTTTTTGTCGTGGCTGCCATCGTCGTTCTTGTCGTGGCTGTCATCATCGTTCTTATTGTTGTACACAATCGTCATCGTTGTAACAATTATAATCGTTTTTATCGTCATCGTTCTCGTCGTGTTAGTGGTGTTGGTTGTCGATATCATCATCGTCGTCGTCGTCATCGTCGTTGTCGTCGAGGTTGTCACAACGTTATCGTCGTCATAGTTGTTATCGTACTCGTCCTCGTTGTGGTTATAGTCACCGTTTTGTCATCCACGTCGTCGTCGTCGCTATTGTCGTTGTAGTCGCCGTCGTCGTCGTCGTCGTAGCCGTCGTCGTCATCGTAGCCGTCGTCGTCGTCGTAGCCGTCGTCGTCGTCGTCGTCGTCGCCGTCGTCGTCGTCGTCGTCGTCGTCGTAGCCGTCGTCGTCGTCGTCGTCGTCGCCGTCGCCGTCGTCGTCGTCGTCATCGTAGCCGTCGTCGTCGTCGTAGCCGTCGTCGTCGTCGTCGCCGTCGCCGTCGTCGTCGTCGTCATCGCCGTCGTCGTCGCCGTTTTCGTCATCATAGGGCTGGTACTGTCATTATCGAATCGTTATCGTCATGATCGTTGCCGTGCTCGTGTAGTCGTAATTGTCGTGGTTGTAATCATTCTAATCGTTTTTCTCGTCATCGTTCTCGTCGTGTTAGTGGTGTTGGTTGTCGGTATCATCATCATCGTCGTCGTAGGCGTCGTTGTCGTCGTCGTTGTCGTCGTCGTAAACGTACGGAAAAAATGACGTATTTCGATAGTTCGTAGTGCACTTGACTGACATAATTAACAAAAAAATCATGTAAAGCACAAGAATCAATGAATAAATATCTCGCGACAGTAATATCGTTTGGTTATTATGTATTTAAAAGTCTGTTGAGAGAGATTATCATTTTAATAGTTGCTACGTAAATGTGAATATACTATCTTATCTGTCAAAAAAGATATCGATTAAAGAGATCGCAAAAAGTAAATTAAGAAATAATGAAAATACAAAAAAAGTAAAAGGGAGAAAATTAATTAATATTTCAATTAATATTTTATTGAAGATAATTACATCACGGGATATAAAGAAAATCTGGAAGGAAGGAGGTTTTATAGGAGGTTTTATCAAACGAACGTTAAAATGATGAAACTAGGAATGTAAATCAACAAACTCTAAAGGTACGAAATTTTTATTATTTTATTACCACTGCAATACCTCTGGTGCTGTGGTTGTCACTCATTGCGTATTAAGACGACATGAAATATATTAAGTTTGTAATAAAAAATGTGAACATTAATACCGGAGACGCCTAACGTTTACAGAAAAAAGAAAAAGTTAACATCATTACTCTCAATTATGAATGATGTTAAATTTTTATTTTACAAGGAATGTGTTCAGTTTCCGTGAATTATTGTTCTGAAAATGATTTGCTATTTCACACGCACTCATAGATATTTCGTCAAGCATTAACATCAGCAATTAATTAGCTACACAATCGTTAAGTAATTTATTTATTCATTTCATGACGCAGATTTGTCATAAAAAACAACTATTCGTTGTGATGTATGGTAATACATTTTTATTATAT
The DNA here is from genome assembly GCA_964016905.1 of Perithous albicinctus. Taxonomy (NCBI): domain Eukaryota; kingdom Metazoa; phylum Arthropoda; class Insecta; order Hymenoptera; family Ichneumonidae; genus Perithous; species Perithous albicinctus. The sequence continues at coordinate 6,719,936 of OZ024689.1, read as the reverse complement.
CTTCGTACAGCTGCAACACAGCAGTAGTTATATGGAAAATACAAAAACATAATTATTAAATTCTAATAAAAGTGAAAATTACAATAACAAATAAGAGATTGTTTATGTTATAAATATATCACATACCGACTAAAAAATTCCAAAATTAAAACGTAAAAGTACGTTGAGCAAAATAGAAAATAAAAAACGCAGCATGCGTCAATTACGGTCTGATGAAACTTGCGGTGAAGAACAAATAAATAACGACGAAAATACGTCGAGAAAACGTAAACACAATTGTGTGTCTAATGAAAAAAATGGAGTAAATGAAACGAAAAAAAAAAAGTGAATATATCTGATATTAATGAAGATAAAAAGGAAGAAAAAAGAAGAAAAATGGCAAAACGAAGACAAAACAAGATATACGATAAAGAAGAAAGAAAAAAAAATGTACAGAGAATGAAAAAGACCCGGCAAGAACCTTCTTATAAAGAACCGGAGAAGGAAAAGAATATGTTGCGGATGAGAGACACACGGCAAGAACCTTCGTATCGAGAACCGGAGAAGGAAAAAAATATGTTGCGGATGAAAGACACTCGGCAAGAACCTTCGTATCGAGAACCGGAGAAGGAAAAAAATATGTTACGGATGAAAGACACTCGGCAAGAACCTTCGTATCGAGAACCGGAGAAGGAAAAGAATGTAGAAAGAATGCAGAATTTAATACAAGACTCAAATTACAAGATAAATGAGAACAACAAAAACAGGGATAAAACCAGAATAATACGAATAAATCATGATTACAAAACAATGGAAAATGAAAAAAATAATAAGAGAATAAAAACATTACGGAAAGATTATTGCTTTATAAATGATGAAAGAAATCGTGACGTACAAAGAAAAAAGTCATTCAGACTGAATGATTTTTTACGATACCGTGAAAGTTTTATGAAATCAGTTCATGATAACATCAATCGCGGAATTGAAGATGATGAATATTATAAAAATGTATTAATTCTGAACTATTTAAGGAACAGAAAAATGGGACCAGACATAGTGTGTTTATGTTGTGAGAATTTGTTTTTCAAAAAGTCAGTTCAGTGTTTTAATAAATCTAAAGTGGAAAAGATTTTAATGGAAAAACATTTGGAAACTAATAAATTTATGAAGAAAATAATAAATAATTCATCACAATATATCTGCAAAACTTGTCTCAAATATATAAAATCAGCAGAAGTTCCAAAAATGGGAGCAAATAATACTTTGCAATTTCCAAATGTACCGGAAATAGTAACAGGTTTGAGCGCTATTGAAGAACGTATGGTTTCACCATACATTCCATTTATGCAAATAAAAGCATTACAACCATACGCCATTAACCCACAACTGTCGTTAAAAGGAAGTATAGTAAACGTACCAGTAGAAATAAATGACATGGTAAATATTCTACCGCGAACATTCAATGAAATGTCAACGATACAAATTAAATTAAAGAGACATATGGATCATCAGTCTGACTACATGCACGAAACTATAAAGCCAGCCAAAATTTGCAAAGCATTGGAATACTTGCAGAAAACGACATTATATACAAAAAACAATGTAAAGATAGACTCCAATTTTTTTAATAAGTACGAAACGAATACTGGTGTTGAGATACCGTTTATAGTAGATAAAGAAGATGAACTTGAACATTGTATGAATGCAAACAAAAAAACAAAGATGGAAAGTACCATTCATGAGTCTGATTCAGAAGAATCAGATTCATTTGAACCGATTGATGAAGTTCTCATCATTGACAGAAACCAAGAAGTGTCAAAAAATATTCATGTTATAGCACCCGGACAGGACAAATATCCAGTCCCGTGGCATTTAACTGAAAACATAGATGAATTATGCTTCCCAAAAATTTTTGGTGGTGAAATTCTCGATAAAGAAAATAAGTTAACATACTCACAAAGAGTTAAATTCGAATCAAGAAATAAAGATAGAAGATCATGTAATCCGACAAGGATATTATTCATGGCGAAACAAAAATTAGAAAAGGCTGTAATGTCTAATATAAATATTTGTCTACGTCGAGTGAAGAATCATGATTATCTAACGGTAGACGATGTAAAAAACTCTCAATTTATAAACGATTCTATTCGACATGACGATGGCTATACATTTTTAAAACAAATACGATCATCACCATCATATTGGGAGACTAAGAAAAAGCATTTATTGGGCATGATAAGACAATGTGGTATTCCCACATTGTTTATTACTTTTTCAGCATGTGAGACAAAAAATGTAGACTTACTGAAAATTCTATATAAAATACGATACGATAAAACTATAAGTGATGCAGAAGCAGTATGGTTGGATACAGCAGAGAAAACGAGGCTTATACGAGAAGATCCTGTAACATGTGTCAGATACATAGAAGATCGTTTCAATCAGATTATGGGCATACTAGAAAATGAACATGGGCCATTCGGTGAAAATAATGTTATTGATTATTTTCAACGACGAGAATTTCAAGCAAGAGGATCGGTTCATACCCACAATCTCGTGTATTGTAGAAATGCACCAATTTATGATGAAGAAATTCCACAATCGAATGAGATATTGACAAAATGGATAGATAACATAATTTCATGCGCATATGACCCTAAAAATCCACTTGTACAGTTACAAGTACATCGACATACGCATACATGTTACAAAGGAAGGAAAAATAAGTCAACATGCAGATTTAACATCCCACAATATGTCATGAGGAAAACAATGGTTCTAAAACCATTAGAAGAAAGCGAAGTAACAGCAAATGATAAAACAAATCTGAATAAAATTAAAGAGCTTATGCAAGAATTTTTTGATTGTAATACGATAGTTACGTTCGAAGATATGTTAAGACGTTTGGAAATTACGGAGAAAGCTTACATTAATGCAATAAGAAGCAACTTATCAAGGACAAAAATATTCTTGAAGAGACGCAGCATCGACGTTGCAGTTAATCCGTATAATATAACAATACTAACTTTTCTCGAGTCAAATATGGACATACAATTTGTCTTGGATCCGTATAGTTGTGCTTCTTACATGATAAATTATGTTACAAAAATTGATGCAGGATTATCACGACTGTTAAGAGATGCAGCAAAAGATATACAAGATGGAAATTTAACTATTAGACAGAAATTCAGAAAAGTTGCCAACGTATTTATAAATGGCAATACATTGTCTGCTCAAGAAGCTGTTTATCACGTTCTCGGACTACCACTATCATTGTGCAGTAGAGCCGCGATTTACATAAACACAGCGCCAAGAAATGAACGAGTACGGATGTTGAAATCTTGTGTAGAGTTAAAGAAAATGAACACCGATTCCACAGATATATATTATAAAAATATAATTGAAAAATATTCCATTAGAAATGAAAATTTAGATCACATTTGTATTGCCGACTTCGCAGCAAATTACGAGCAAAGAAAGTATACAAATCAAGATTTTAGCGATGGAGAATCTGATAATGAGAATGAAACACAAAAACGGCAAAAAAATAAAATAATCAGATTTCATCGATACAAATTGCAAGAAGATGCGTATAATTATTTTAGAGAACAAGTGTTGCTCTTTTTGCCTTGGAGAAACGAATTAGATGATGTTGAAAATCAACTTTGCGAAACAATTTATAAAGAAAATATCGAAGTGATTGAAAAAAATCGTAATATTTTTTCAGTCATCGGAGATGAAGCGATAGATAAAGCATTGATTAAAGCTCAAAATGATTATGAAGACATAGAAAATGAAGAAGTTGAATCATTTATGAAGAACAGAATACAAAAAAATGATGAAATTGATATTTTTGGACAAGCAGGTATAGAAGACTACTCTAAAAATAAAAAAAGGCGAATAACAAGTCCTCCAAAAGACACAACTGAAACGTTGATGAATTCACTTAATAAACTGAACGATAGGCAAAGACAAATAACTATGCATGTTTTAAATTGTTTTAAAACTAATAATTTGCCTATTCGAGTGTATATGAGTGGATCAGCTGGTGTTGGAAAAAGTACAGTCATTAATTCAATTTACCAATTATTACTACATCACTTTGATGCATTACCTGGTGAAAAGAATAATTCAATAAAAGTATTATTATGCGCGCCTTCTGGAAAGGCAGCGTTTTTAATAGGCGGTGTAACGCTACATACTGCCTTTGCTTTACCAGTAACACAGTTTGGAGGGCAAATGCCAGAGTTGTCTGCTGATATAGCAAATACTATACGCGAGAATTTATTCGAACTAAAGTTATTAATTATAGACGAAATATCGATGGTGGGTAGCACAATGCTAAGTAGAGTCGATACCAGGTTGAGACAAGTAATGGGGCGAGATAGAAGTTTTGGTGATATCTCCGTCATACTTGTCGGCGACCTTTACCAATTGCCACCTGTTATGGATAGTTCCATATACCTCGCACCAAAATCGTCAATGCTAAGTGTTTTTTCTGAAAATATTTTATGGGATGAGTTCAAATTTTTCGAATTGACTGAGATAATGCGACAAAGAGACGACACATCATTCATTAAAGCTCTTAACAATCTAGCCAGAGGAGAAATGGTTGACGATGATATTTCTCTAATTCGTTCCAGGGAAACAAACGAAAAAAACGTGCCGGTAGATACAATTAGACTATATACTGAAAATCGTCTCGTGGAGGCTTACAATAAACTAAAAATTGATATGAAAGATGGCACAGCATACGAATCAGAAGCAAAAGACACAATTTTAGGAAAGATTAGTAGCAAAATGAGAAATAAATTATTAACATCATTAAAAAATAAAAAAAGAACTGAATGTGGTGGTTTACCGTTTAATGTTACTTTGAAAGTTGGAATTAACTACATGATAACTACTAATATTGATGTCGAAGATGGCTTAGTTAACGGAGCATGTGGCAAATTAAAGCATTTAACTTTTCTACCGAGAACAAACGTACCAATAAAAATTTGGTTGGACTTTAATGATGAAAATGTTGGATCTAAACAAAAAAGAGCTTTTTTGAATTATATAGATGAAAACGATATTGATAAGTGTTTAGTGCCTATTTCACTACATTCTGCTATTATAAATGTTAATGAGAGGTTTGGGTATCAAATTGTGAGGCAACAATTTCCTATAACTCCTGCTGAAGCTTTAACGATCCACAAAAGCCAAGGACAAACATATGATAAAATATGTATTGATTTATGAAAAAATTCACGAATGACGAGGTCCATGCTTTACGTGGCACTGAGTAGAGTAAGGAAATTGTCTGATTTATTTATTCTCGGTAATTTTACGCCAACAAATAAACCACCTATAAACAATCCATTGGAATACGAAATGAAAAGATTAAAAGAAGAGAAACCTCTGAAATTATCATATACACAAAAAATAAGTGGACATGGTATAAAAATCATATACCAAAACGTGCGATCGTTGAGAAAAAATGTTAACCATATAATTTCTGATAAATGGTACAGTCAAGCAGATATTTTGATTTTCGCGGAAACTCAAACAATTTCATCAGATAATTTCGTAATTCAAGGATTCACTATTACCTTTCGATCCGATCCACATAACAAGCGTTTACCAAAAGGTATCATATGTTTCACAAAGAAACATTTAAACGTTTCAATTCGACAACATATACAAAAGGATGAGAGCGCATCGAATGGGCAGCGTCATCATATTGATTTAATACATCTTGATGTAAATGAAGTTGAAATAATTACCGGATATAAATCGCCATCCGTCAGTAGAACAATGTTTACGATCGAACTAAATAAAATTCTAAGTGGCACGTCGAAAAATGAAAAGATTGTTATAGGAGATTTTAATTACGATTCGTACAAGAAAGGATGCTTCTTTGAGAATTATCTAAGTAATATTCAATTTAAACGCGCAATTTCTGCTGAAACTTCTACTACGAATTTCAATACACAGATAGATGTGATATTTGTATCTGAAAGTATGTCAGACTACACTGCTGGTGTTTACGAAACATATTTCTCGGATCATAAACCTATATTTATCGGATTAAAAGTACGACAATCACAATCAATAATTGAATCAACAAAGACAATTGTATATGAAAGTATGAATCAGCACCATTCCGATTGTATTATAAATTTAAAAGACGAAACCAAATATAGTCTTGCTGAGTTGAGTTCGACTACTGAATCAGAAATTATTTTTCCGATTATTACAACAAGTCCGAGCATATCTTTTTCCAATCAGCATGATCTTCATATTGATGATAACGCGCCGCAAACATTAGAACAAAATGTTTTAGAAACAAATTCAAAGTTAGACGACAGACATTTAAATGCAATTCTTGACATAATAAAAAATAATACTCAATTCAATACATTGGATGTTCTTTTTATTCAACCTGTATTAGGCCTAAGATGGGTTGAACCCATTTTTACCGAAGATATACAGATATTAGGGGCTCGTGATCACTGGCACTGTATTTATTACGACGAAACCATACTTCACATATATGATAGTATGTATTATGACATACACAAGTACAAAGATTTGATGTTAGAAGAACGAAATTACATTCAGAAAAGATATCCCAATTTGTCGCAAAATAATATTATTTTTGAAAAAGTTACCAGTCAGCCAGATGTTTTTTCTTGTGGATTGTATGCAGCAGCATTTGCAACGTCTTTAGCTCTTGGACAAAATCCATCTAATATAAGATATTCCAGAGATGTAAATCAACTTCGTAGACATTTGATGATAATCATTAATGGAAACGTTTTATTACCATTTCCAGAAGAATGATGTGATGAAAAACGTAAATAAAAAAAAATGATACATTTTTATGTCAACTTGAATTAGATAATTTTCTTATCTGCACATCATGCAGCAACGTAAATTGTTTTTTAAATCTACACTGTTTGCAGCAACCTAACGTAAATAACTTTACAAACTGCAACACTCTGCAGCAACGTAAATAATTTTTTTAATCTGCACTGTTTGCAGCAACCTAACGTAACAAACTTTAGAAACAGCAACACTCTGCAGCAACGTAAATAATTTTTTTAATCTGCACTGTTTGCAGCAACCTAACGTAAAAAACTTTCGAAACTGCATCCCTCTGCAGAAAAATAATTAAAATTATTTTTAAAATGTATGACAGACAAATATATAAAAAAATATATATGTATATCAATTTTTTTTTATATCTGTTCGTATAACAAGAAAGGTTCCACATTAATAAAGCACCTTGGTATCATAATAGAATACAACTTAATGATTGTGTATATATCGTATTGATCAATTCTATTATATTTATGAGAGGCGAAGGGACTCACGTTAAAAAAGCACCCTGTTGACGGAATGACGTACAACCGAATAATTTTATAATTCTGTATATATCGTATTGAGCCATGTATCGAGGCATGCTATTTGTGAGAGGCGAAGTGACTCACCTTTAAAAAAAAGCACCCTGTTTTGAGAGAATAAAATACAAACTAATAATTTCATAATGCTGTATATATGATATTTAGCAATGCTATTTGTGAGAGACAAAGGAACTCACGTTAAAAAAGCAACCTGTTTTGAGAGAATAAAATACAACCTAATAATTTCATAATTTTGTATATACGATATTTATCGATGCTATTTGTGAGAGGCAAAGGGACTCACGTTAAAAAAGCACCCTGTGTTGACAAAATAAAATACAACGACATCATTTGATAATTTTGTATATATGATATTTAGCAATGCTATTTGTGAGAGGCAAAGGGACTCACGTTAAAAAAGCACCCTGTTTTGAGAGAATGAAATACAAGCTAATAATTTAATAATTTTGTATATATGATATTTAGTTACGCTATTTGTGAGAGGCAAAGGGACTCACGTTAAAAAAGCACCCTGTTTTTACAAAATAAAATACAACCACATCATTTGATAATTTTGTATATATTATATTTAGCAATGCTATTTGTGAGAGGCAAAGGGACTCACGTCAAAAAAGCACCCTGTTTTGAGAGAATGAAATACAAGCTAATAATTTAATAATTTTGTATATACGATATTTATCCATGTTATTTGTAAGAGGCAAAGGGACTCACGTTAAAAAAGCACCCTGTTTTGACAGAATAAAATACAACCACATCATTTTATAATTCTGTATATATGATATTTAGTTACGCTATTTGTGAGAGGCAAAGGGACTCACGTTAAAAAAGCACCCTGTGTTGACAAAATAAAATACAACCACATCATTTGATAATTTTGTATATATGATATTTAGCAATGCTATTTGTGAGAGGCAAAGGGACTCACATTAAAAAAGCACCCTGTTTTGAGAGAATGAAATACAAGCTAATAATTTAATAATTTTGTATATATGATATTTAGTTACGCTATTTGTGAGAGGCAAAGGGACTCACGTTAAAAAAGCACCCTGTTTTTACAAAATAAAATACAACCACATCATTTGATAATTTTGTATATATGATATTTAGCAATGCTATTTGTGAGAGGCAAAGGGACTCACGTTAAAAAAGCACCCTGTTTTGAGAGAATGAAATACAAGCTAATAATTTAATAATTTTGTATATACGATATTTATCCATGCTATTTGTGAGAGGCAAAGGGACTCACGTTAAAAAAGCACCCTGTTTTGACAGAATAAAATACAACCTAATAATTTTATAATTTTGTATATATGATATTTATCCATGTTATTTGTGATAGGCATAGGGACTCACATTAAAAAACCACAGTTTTTTCAGAAAATTATATACAACCGAACAATATGATAATACACTAACATTAAAAAATAAATGTTTCATCAGACTGTAATAAAACTAACTATACGACACCGATATATGTATCGATATATATATATCTCTATACTATAAAAATGTATAATTTTAAATATTTTTCTAGGAATGCTACACTTTGTTGGGCTGACGTTTTGGAGGGCTGAGACTTCCTTACATCTTGAATTTTAATATAAAATAAAAAATTGAAATTGAAATACAAATATAGTAATCCTTTGTGATTGATAAAAATATTTCATTAAAAATATCATTTTCTATCTCAGTAATTAATTGGTTACTCTTCATTTAAACGATTTTATTTCAAATCACTCACACGTTGTTATTACCTTTGTTCTGGGTATCACGCTTTTATCATATTCCACCGAGGGATCCTTACCCATCCCAACGAAACTTCAACCGAGATATCCGTTTCAAGAAGACTATCGCAAATAAATTTCCCTGAGATATGACGACAAGAAAACACGAATCATCCTTCCCTACGGCCCACGACAGACAAGAAACAATCACTCATTTTGCTAACATTTCAAAGTCATTGAACACAACTTAATAATTATAAATAATATTTGTTTTTAATGTCAAAGGTAGATACTACAATTTATACAAAATAAAACTTTTTAAATTTAAATTTTTGATTTCGATGTGATAGGCACAGCGATTTCATATTTAAAAAGCACACTGTATCGACAAAATAAAACACCATAACTCATATGTTGATTCGGTATATATCTCATTCATGAATGCTATTTGTAATATACGAAGTGACTAGCATTAAAAAATGATCATGTTTTGATTAAATAAAATACAAATGAAACATATGATAATTCCGAATATAATCATATATAGTTTTCTTAATTACAAAATTAATAAAGTTGCAAAGTATAACTTTGCACATGGCTTCCTCATTAATTTCCCTTTTGAACAAAGCTTCCTCTATGAGGAAGCTAAAGTGAATAAATAAGCTTCTTCATAGAGGTGGCTTTGTGAAAAAGGGAAATTAATGAGGAAGGCATGTGCAAAGTTATACTTTGCAACTTTTAATAACGGTGTCGCGATTTTCAGAGGACAAATCGGTAGAAACAATGTTGTCGAGGATAATGATGTTGTAGCGGCCACGGGGTACCGCTTTAGAATTTTAGGCGAGCTACGGGTTCGGGTTTCACCGCGATTCAAAACGACATGCGTGCAAAGCGATGTCGTATTGACTTCACCACCTGCAGGGGTAAATTCGTTTTGATGGGTGCACAATGCAATTCGCGATATCCATAGTTATTTTATTTCGGGTCGTCCTGTAAAAAATATGATAGGGGTGGGATTTATGGGTGCGGGTATGACAGATGGTATCGCGGGGTTGTCGTTGAGACCGATATGGAGATTCCAATACGAGCAATTGTGGGATCTCTTGTGTAGCGTTAACCAGACCGCTCGAATCCTATCGGTATACGATACGTTGGTTTTCACCGTAACGTATGTCGATATGGTTGTGGGTGCAGGTAGTTTAGCAGAGAAGATCGACAGCAAGCGTTCGGTAGTGGCTATCGGTAATTCTGATAATCTGTGTTTCCCTCGCTCTCTCGTGGTGGCCCTTGCAAATTCCCGGTGCAAACACGAGAGTACGGCAGAGGCTAAGAATTTTTATAATCGAATACGTCATAAAAACTCGAAGCTCCAAAGGTGTGAGGCAAGCACACTTGTCAGAGAGGCAAACGTTACAGTGCCAGCGATGGGGTGCAGCCTACCTGAGATCGAGATGTTCCAACGGCACTTTATGGCTTCAGGAGTTGCTACAGTAGTGTACGACTGGGTGTCTCTCGGTAGTGGTGTAGAGCCGCTTTTCAACGGTCAGAATCGTTTTCAAAATACACAGGCAAAAACAGTATTAAATATCGCGTATTTTCACGAGGAGAACCATTATAGTCCTATAACTAACCTTTTAGCTGCAGGCGGTGCTAGGAATTATTGTATACCTTGTAATTCCTTGTACCGTTATTTACGTCAGCACAAGTGCACGAGCACCTGCCCCCGCTGCTACTCATCACCGCCGTGCGCCGTCAACGTGAACGACGATGATGATAAGCGGGAGTGTGATGAGTGCAACCGGTTTTTTCATAGCACTGTGTGTTTTGAAAATCATTTGCAGCCGCGCAAAAGTAGGCTAAAAAATGCACATGTCGAAAACAAATCTGTGTGTCAAACGGTTCGCTTATGTCGGAAATGCACCAAGCTCGTCGACACGACAAAGGGTGCTCACGACTGCGGCAAATCGTTTTGCAAACTCTGTCGAAGTGTGCATGGTTATAATGACCATTGCTACATGCAACCCCTCCCACCGCGAAAGATCAGGTCAGACGCAAAGCCTGAAACGCTATTCATCTTTTACGATTTCGAGACACGCCAGGACGAGCCGTACACTACAGCATTGGGTGACGATAGGCGTGAGCATGTCGTCACACTTTGTGTTGCACAACAGCTCTGTGAAGTGTGTCTCGAGACCGTCGAAGATGCAGTATGTACCGAGCCCTGTGTATGGTGTGGTGTTCGAAAACACGTTTTTCGAAGATCACCCGTCGAGGAGTTTGTGAATCTGGCCGTACGTCGTTCCACGGCATTTCGTAAAATTGTATGCATCACGCACAATGCCAAGGCCTTCGACGCGCAGTTTATATTGCGGTATGTTACCGAAAATTGTAGCGATCTCGGGGTCCCTGATTTAATTCTCACGGGTAACGCGATAATTTCAATGCGGATCGGGTGCACTGTTTTTATACATAGCTTAAATTATTTCCACATGCGTCTCAGTGCTCTTCCACAGGCCTTTGGTTTCGCTGCTAAAATGGGTAAGGGTTATTTCCCTCATCTTTTTAACACGCAAGTCAATCAGAACTACCGAGGGACGCTACCTGCGCCCGAGTTCTACTCACCCGACACCATGAGTACTCTCGAGCGCGCTGAATTTTACACTTGGTACGACGCGAGAGCAGCGAGCGCCGAAGATTTCAATCCCAGGTTGAAATTCTCAGACGTGCTTGTAAAGAGTTCCGGAGAATTTTCATTGAAGCGGGCAATGTTTACCCATTCACCGAGGCATTGACAATCGCATCGGCATGCTCCAAGGTATTTAGACGTAATTTTCTCAAGCGAGATACAATTAGACTCATACCGAACGGTGGGTATAGGCTCGTTGAACAACACTCAAGACAGGCCAGCGCGTGGCTTTTATGGGTTGAACATTGTTTGGGGCACGAGCTCGTTCATGCGGCTAGGCGTCGTGAATTTAGGCTACCTGAAGGACCACTCGTTGACGGCTACATACAGCTTGGTAATGACCGTTTTGTATTTCAATTTCACGGGTGTTATTGGCACGGCTGTCCTCGTTGCTTTCCCGACAATCGTACGTTAAAGTCACGTAACAATGTCGAGACATACGAAGCCCGCTATGAACGCACCCTTGGGATTGACGCTAAAATTCGCTCAGCCGGTTATCAGCTCGCAACGATGTGGGAATGCGAATTCGTAGCGTTACGTCGGTCAAACCCTGCAATAAACGAGTATCTGCGTAATCATCCACGTATGCAAACCGAGACGTTGAACCCTCGCGATGGGTTTTACGGTGGTCGTACAGGTAACACTGTAACTGTGTACGATGTAGCGCCAAACGAACGAATCAATTACATCGATATCTGTTCGTTGCACCCGTATATATCGAAGGTTGGCCGATTCCCAAAGGGTCACCCACAGATATACACTGGTGCAGAGTGCGAGCGTTTATTGAATGGTTCGTTGGACGCTTTAGGTACAACGGTCAATGGGATGATAAAGTGTACGGTGTTACCGCCTCGGGATCTCTTTCACCCTGTGCTACCTGTCCGGATGCACGGTAAGCTGCTATTTCCCCTGTGCCGTACCTGCACCGAGGAAAGAGCACAGACAGCGTGTTCTCACGAGGACACGGCTGACCGATCGTTTACAGGTACCTGGGTCGTGGACGAGATTAAAAAGGCTATCGAGATGGAGTATATTGTAGAAAAAATCTCGATCATCTGGGCCTACCAGATGACTCAATACGATCCGTTAACACGCGTAGGAGGCCTCTTTGTCGAATATATAAATACTTTTTTGCGAATTAAACAAGAGGCTAGCGGATGGCCATCAGAGTGCACGGATGAGGAATCCAAAGCACGCTACATCGAAGAGTACAAGCGTGCCGAGGGTATACGTTTAGACCGTAATAAAATCGAAAAAAAATCCGGGACTGCGGGCCGTGACGAAACTCTGTTTGAATTCTTTTTGGGGTAAATTCGGACAACGATCAAATTTGACCCAGACAACTGTTGTTAATAGTCGTGAACAGTTGCTGCTGCTTCTAAGCGATAACGACAAAGAGGTCCATCGTTTATTGCAGGTTAACGATAGCGTGATGTACGCGAATTGGTCGTGTATCGGCGAGGCCGTGATGCCCTCTGCACAAACTAGCGTGGTCATCGCAGCGTACACAACAGCTCAGGCTCGTCTAAAACTCTATAGTTATCTCGAGCGGCTAGGAAGACGTGTATTGTATTACGATACAGATTCAGTGATTTTTGTCAGCACCGGTGCAGCAGGTGAATGGGTGCCACCGCTTGGTAACCTTCTCGGGGATATGACTAGCGAGTTGAAGGAACCAACCGACTTTATAAAATCGTTTGTATCTCGTGGTCCAAAGTTTTATGGCTACGAGGTAGTGAATGCCTCTAACCCCGAGGAGGTTATAAAAACCGAGTACAAAGTGAAGGGCTCATCTTTGAATTACACAAATTCTCGAAAGATAAACTTCCATTCAATCAGAGAAATGATTGAGTCGGATTTACCAGAGGAGAATCGCGAATGTATAAACTTGAATTTCACCTCAATTCAGAGAACAGCCCTTCATGATGTGATATCCAAAAAAGAGACGAAAACTTGTCGAGTTGTGTGTCGTAAGCGTCGTCACGTTACTCACACATTATCATTCCCATTTGGCTACAAAGTTTAGCGCCGACTATAGCGTTATTATTCTTATCGTCCTCGCCGCTCTCGTCATTGTCGTTGCCATATATATATATATATATATGTATAGTAAATAAGAATTTGTATGTAAAATTAAATATAAACTAGTTTAATATTGTTATATAATGTATCTTGCCGAGTGTGTGTGTGTGCGTGCGTGCGTGCGTGCGTGCTTGCGTGCGTGTGTGTGTGTGTGTGCTTAGTAATAAGGTAGTGTATGATAAACAGCGAGAAAAAAAATGTATGTCTAATGATATATTATAAAAGGTGCGAGAAAATGTTTAAAAATGTAGCAAATTGTTAATTTTTTTATATTGTTTTTTATTTTAGTCTAAGTTTTGTATGTATTAAAAAAATGAAAATTGTTCCACATCCACATACCCACACGCACCAATGTTGATTTTCAATAAAAAACTTACAAATAATTTCTCGAGCATTCAAAAAATTTACTAGCCCTCCCAGCGTTTAATTTTAATATACCGAGCGCTGAGCACAACGTTGGAGAACGAGAGAACGCGAAAGAGAGAGAGAGAGAGCGAGAGCGAGAGCGAGAGCGAGAGCGAGAGCGAGAGCGAGAGCGAGAGTGAGAGACGTGTGCCCGTCGCGCCGCCCGCCGCCGCCGCCGCCGGGGAAAAGCTTATAGTGTAGTCGTAACAGAGGGCGCCAGCGTAACTGTTTTCGGTAAAACGAAAAAAATAAAAATAAAATAATTTTTTTGAATATAAAAAAAATGGACGTGCGCTGGAAACATCCATGGACATCGTTTACCTGCGGCCCAACAGGTTGCGGTAAAACAGTTTTCGTTCGACGATTTCTACGTAACCTAGAAGCAATGAGCGATACACTCTTTGAGCGCATTCTCTTTTATTACGGCGATAATCTCGACCGTGACACTGAAGCGCTATTTAAAGATGGCTCGCCGACAACGCCTAAAATCGAATTTCACGAAGGCCTGCCACAACCGGAGGATTATTGAAATGACAATGACGTCGCGAAGCTAGTGATTATCGACGATTTGATGCGCGAGTCATCAAACAATACAATCGTCGATTTAATTACAAAAGGCAGTCATCATAAAAATATCAGTGTTATTTTCATAACCCAGAATATTTTCCACCAAGGCCACGGGCAACGAGATATTTCTCTAAACGCTAATTATATCGTTATTTTTAAAAATCCTCGTGACCGAGCGCAGATACAGCATCTCGCGAGGCAAGTGTATCCCGAAGATCCTCGATTCCTGTCAGAGGCTTATCACGACGCCACGTCACAACCACACGGATATCTTCTCCTCGATCTGAAGCAATCGACACCAGATAATTGCCGTTGTCGCACGACAATATTCCCCGACGATCCACAAATGCAGGTTTACGTACCGAAAAATAAACGATCACGGCGATGACGCACTCGTTGCCGGTATTTAGAGTATTGTGGCGGCGTTTGGTGTACTAGTAGTACGATCGTCGGCATTGTCGAAACATCGTGACAACGGCCTGTACGATGGTAAAGAGGCGAGAAAATCGGCAGTCGCCTGCACGGCTACCGATCGGCCAACGCCACGCTGCTCTACTCAATGCTCTATGTCACGCGAATAGAGCACAGTAAAAAGCACTGCTACGGGCATTCGATGAATCTCTAGTCAAGTGTATTGAATGTGCCTTAAACGTTCTACATGGTGTGGTGGAACTCAAACCAACGGCGAAAAAACGTTTAAAAAAATTCAAAAATGTGATACGACAACTAGCGCCACCGCTACGATTGGTGACCTGACCGCGAAGCAGAAAAAACCAGAATGGTGGCGGGAAAAAACGTATAGATGGCGTTAGTGGTCGTAAACGACGCAGGTTCAACTGGCGCGTGAAAAAACGTATTATGATGCAAAAAGGGTGCGGCGCATTTTTACCCCTTTTATTGGCGCCCATTATCACGGGGCTCTTTAGTAGACTGTTTGGCGGCAACGGCGGTGGTTGAAGTACCCCCGAAAAATTAAAAAATGGAGCATTCAAAAAAAATGGTTTTAGTACCGGCTGAGGAAGTGGCAGCAGTAGCAAAGGAACCAATGATCGGTGGTGGTGGAGTTCAAAAAACCGCACAGACACCGGGAAATTCTGTATCACGACTCGACGCTGAACTTGCGAGTATCTTAAACTCGAAAAAATATCCCGATGACGGCACCAAGTGGAAAGAGTATCTACAAGTTCTGCAGAGATATTTATTTCACGTTGAGACACAGAGCGGTCCACCGGAACCAGCATTACCGGGAATAACACCATCAGCAGCATCACGATCGCAACCGGAAAATCAAGATTTTAACGAGTCTAATATTTTAAATAGCGTGCCGCCAAATCATCGCCGTAGGGCTCATGCATTACTGCAATACATGCGTAATTCGCCGTGTGTGTCACAGCGTGTCAAGTGGGACAACGAGGGACGTGTTACTATTGACGGAGTGCTCATTCACAATTCTAATATTCCCGATCTTATTAATGACGCAATACGTGCGAGAAAAAGTTTTAAAGCCAACGGAAGACGTGAGTTTATTCAGTCTTCGAGCTTGCGCTGTACCACGAGAATTTGTGGGAAATGACGAGTTATGGGCTATTGGCAACGAGGGTATTGCTGTGAAACGACGGAAAAGTGACGCAACGTATTATAGCAATGACGGCGGCGGCGACGACGACGACGGCGACGATGACGACGACGCTGAGGAGAACTACGAGCCTGGTGAAAAGAGATTGAAAGACAAGAAGATACTACAATGGTACGAACCAATTAGCCGTAAGCAGCAACGAAGAAAAGCGCCTATATCGGCTGGTGTTACCTCCGTCGCCGGCGCCGCCGCCGATCCTCGAGAGAAACCTCTGGCGACTTCGACACCTTGTAAGAATAAGAAGAAGATGCAAAAACCTGTTACACCTAGAGATAGACAAATCGAGACCAGTAGCAAACGTATTCTCGAGACTTCTATCACGGGGAGAAGAACGCATCGCCCAGGATTTGAATATTGGCTTAAAATGTAAACGTGTACACTTGAACGCGCTCTCGTGTACAATATGAAATTCGAAAACACGTATTACAAACCCTCACACCCTGCAAGTTATTCAGGTGCACGACATCTAATAAGTAATAAAAAAAATAATCCAATCAAAGTTTATGACTGGTTAACACAGCAGGACGCCTATACATTACATAAACCTGTGAGACGGGTATTCCCACGACTTTACTACAATGTCGACAATATAGACGATGTTTGGGAAGCTGATCTCGTTGATGTAAGATCAGTAAAAAATTACAACGATAATGTGGCCCACCTACTCACGGTCATTGACGTGCTAAGTAAATATGCATGGGTCGAACCATTGAGGGATAAAACTGTACACTCGGTGACCGTGGCCTTTAAACGGATTTTCGAGCGCAGCGAGGGTCGTTTACCTGTATACCTACAGACCGACAAAGGCAAAGAATTTGTGGGCAAAGAACTACAGACTTTTCTACAAAAATCCGATATACGTTTTCGGGTTACACGTAATCCTGATATAAAAGCCGCTATTGTCGAACGCTTTAATCGCACGCTGAAAGAACGAATGTGGCGCTACTTTACACATCAAAATACACGACGATACATAGATATACTTCAGCAATTTGTTTATGCATACAATCATGCAAGACACTCGACAATTAAAATGCAACCGGCTGCTGTGACTCTACATAATGCAAATGCCGCATTGAAGAATATGACAAACGCTGCGTTGAAACAGCGAGAAAAAAGACGTCACACCACGGTTAAATACAAACGAGGCAATTACGTACGGATTAGTCGAACAAAAGGCAGCTTCGAGAAGGGTCACGAGCGAAATTGAAGTGAAGAAATTTTTCGAATCGACAAAGTCGTAAAACGACAAGGAATACAAATTTACGAGTTGCGTGATCTCGAGGGAGAATTAATCGACGGTTTCTTCTACACTGAGGAAATAACACCTGTGCACTCGAAGCGCCTGACGGCGGATAAAGATTTTAAAATCGATCGTATATTACGGATCAAAGGACAAGGTGCGAAGAAACAAATTTTCGCTAGTTGGGTCGGCTACCCTTCGAAATTTAACTCCTGGATACCTGCGTCTATCGTCTACGCCATCTGACAAACTAGGGTGCACGCGCTCACTCGAGACCGCCCGTCGCCGTCGTTACAACCTTCATTATGTACCACGATGAAAATTTTTTTCTCGTATTACCGAGTAACAGCAGTATGCAATACTATCCCAATAACACGACAACGCATTTTATTACACAACTTCCACGTGAAGTAAATCTGCATCGTCAATGGGCCGTGGGTTTATCGGAAATGCATATACCCTGCACAATGACGCATTTACAGAGTGAAGACACGGTGATTCAGTGGAGACCGTGTGATAAAGTGAAAGATCGTGTGACCCGTAAAATACCGTATGGCGTATACAAAAACCCTGAAGAACTTATGGCTAAGATAAATAATGTTCCAGGCTTACGGGAGGCTGGTATACAAATTGTTAATTCCGACGAGGCAAACGGTTATGCGGCTATTGAGGGTAAATTGTGGTCGGAAAAGTGTGGTACAAAAATTACACCATTGCACAATGTGTTACACATTAGCGAGAAGGTTCGACGTATACTGGGTTTCGATGTAAACGGGGATGATTTCGAGTGGACAAACAACGAGGTTCAGTTCAACGAGAGTTCGGCAGGTATGAAAATGGTTCATACCTACGATTCACCCGTGGAAGCCAGCGCGTGGCACAAGCACCAGCCTGCATCTCTCGAGCTCTACCTGAACAGCTCTTTGTCTACACGGATCTCTGTATACCCTACACAGTGGACGATACTCAGGCCGCATTATTACGTATAGCCAATTTGGATACAACACACCATACATATGGCTCGACACAAGTGAAATATTTTTCACCACCAAATTATATACCACTACTCAACAATTGTTTCCGCACCGTCGAAATAGATATAAGGGATCATCTGGGCAAACCAATAACATTCGAGTACAGGACGTTAACCCTGACGCTACACTTTAAGCGACTCACGTAGACCCGCGTACGAGCGAGCGCGCGCGCGCTCACTTTCGGTGCAATGGTGGCCCATTATACGGCTTACTATATATACAAGTTGATGGTGGCAGTCGTATTGGTAACGTCTATGTCGGTGCACCTTATCAACGAGGACACGGTATCGGACGATTTCTCGGCGGGCTCTTCAAGAGCGTGCTTCCACTGTTCAAAAAAGGAGCTAAAGCCGTGGGTAAGGAGGCTTTACGCGCGGGTCTACACGTTATAGAGGATGTCAGTGGTCATCATGTACTGTTCAAAGAGTCACTAAAACGACGTGCTGCAGAATCGGGAGAAAATTTGAAAGACAAAGCTAATGACAAAATCGCTCTACTGATGAATGGTGCGGGATATAATAACGCGTTCGCGGTGCTAACGATGCAGTCGTTAACAGGTCGTTTACCTGCGTGTATCACGAGGAGAAAACGAACGACAAAAAGGAAAAGTGGCGGCCGTGCATCATCATCATCATCATCATCATCATCATCATCATCATCATCAGCATCATCATCATCATCATCATCATCTGTGAAGAAAAGTCGAAAGAAGAAGAGTATCAACCGTAAAACTGCAAAGGGGAAAGTGACAAAGAAACGACGAGGAGAAAATACTAAAAAGAGAAGAAGACCCACTGTCACGGATATTTTCGGGAGTGTTTCAAAAAATGTCGTTTCTACACTCACACTCGTGTGAATGCATGAAGTCGGAGCTCGACTTATTTACGATACCACCAACACAGACATCCATAGAATCGTCACAGTATGTCCACTACAAACCCGTCTCCTCGCTCTCGGACGACGGCCCCATCGAATTCGTTATACCTGGCCACGGCGAGGAATATCTTGACCTGGCCCACACAATGCTTTGTGTAAAACTCAAAGTTTTAGCATCCGGTGACTCACCCTACAAAGTAGCACCTGTTAATAACTTTTTACACAGTCTCTTTAATCAGGTTGACGTGTTTTTCAATCAAAAACTCGTTGCACCACCCAATAATGCTTACGCCTACAGAGCGTATATTGAGACATTGCTGAATTACGGGCCTGCGGCAAAACAATCGCATCTCACGACGGCTCTGTGGATCGCCGACGACGCAGGTAACTTTGACGCACTTCCAGGCACGAAAACCAATATTGGTCAGGAGTTAAGGTCAAGGTATATAAAAGGTGGTAAAACCCTGGATTTAATAGGACATTTAAACTGTGATGTTTTCAATCAGGATAAATTTTTGATAAATGGTGTGGAAGTGCGTCTACGACTCGTACGCTCGAAAGACGATTTCTGTCTTATGGAAGCACCAGTACAGGGGATTATACATAAAGTTAAAATAAATTATGTGACTCTGATGGTGCGTCGAGCAAAAATTAATCCAGGCGTGCTTATCGCCCACGCGAGAACTCTGGCCAGGACAACCGCGAAATACCCTATAACGCGTGTGGATGTTAAATCATTCACTATGCATAGCGGTATTATAGGCGATACACTGGATAATGTAATACTCGGACAACTGCCGAAACGTATAATCCTTGGCTTTGTCTACAATAAAGCATTCAACGGAAACAAGACACTCAACCCATTCAATTTACAAAATCAATCGATAAATTATCTATCGCTCTACGTGAACGGATAACAAATACCGGGAAAACCACTTCAGCCTGAGTTTGGCGGTAACGATACATGGGTTCAGAGCTATCATACACTCTTCTCCGGCACAGGGATACATTTTCAAAACGAGGGATTAGGAATTGACCGCGACGCATACGCTAGAGGCTATTGTCTGTTTGCCTTTGACTTAACGCCTGATCTATCGGCAAACTGCTTTACACATTGGAATCTCGTGAGACACGGTAGCGTACGAATTGAAGTACGCTTTGCTAAAGCTCTCAACACAACAATAAATTGTATCGTTTATGCGGAATACGACAATGTTATTGAAATTGATTCGGCCCGTCAAGTCATCACCGATTTCAGCGCCTGAGCACCGGTAAAGATAAAAATCTCACCCCACCAGTCGTCGCCACCGCTGACAAGCTGTTTCAGAGAGGGCGTAAACGGGTCCTCGTGAATGGTATTTAAGAGTCTCTACACACGTATGGTTGACAACAGTTCACAGCAACTTCTCATCATGGACGCTATAGTGGATATTCAAGCACTTTACGGAAAACAAGGTGATTTCCTGCCTAAGGAGGTTGCAGTGACCACTCTACAAGGTGATAATATCGGGCATTGGGTCGTTGAATCACCATACGGTTTTGGTGATTTACCAAAAGAAGTACAAAAAAGTAATAATAAACTGACGTGCTACCATCATAGGCTCGAGTGGGTGGATGGTGATACACCATTGTGGAAAGTTTATGTTAACCTGAGAGCCATGTGTCGCTACGCCATATGCATATACACAAGAGGATCCCAAAAAGCCGAAATTCTACGAGATATACTTGGACGAGACATTATCAACATGGAGAATTTTGAGGGACCGAGCTTCAAGAAAATGCCGTCGTACGACACATGGTGTATTTATCACGGCATCGCACGGGAAGATAACGTGAAATGTGCATTAAACAACGTGGGGAAACTAAAACGTTTTCTTCAAACACAGGTATAAATCCAATTTATACCGAACCGTTTGGAACCGTAGTCCGGAAGGACCGGCCAGATGACACACCTAAAAAGCCTGACCGTATCACGATACCTAGCGAGGCAGAGATTTCCGCTGCGGGCCAGGGGTATATAGCCAAGGTACCTGCAAAGGGTGTCAACAGTATTACGCCAGACATCTGTGCCGGTACAGTTCCCACAGGTGACGAAATAGTTGCCCTTTTCCGCTCGACGACTCTAGAGTCGACCCCGCTACCACCACCACCACCGACACCACCACCGAAACGACAGGTAACACCGACCGCAGCGCGTGGTGGGTACCGTCATCAGCATCATCAGCATCATCATCATCATCATCATCATCAGCAACAGCAGCGCCGACGCCGTCCCTACCAAGGACCCGAGAGCGTATATAATGAACAGTCTGGAGGTACTGGAAGCACTACAACACATCCCAGCTCAGACGAAAGGAGTTTATCCGGCCGATCGTACCCGAGTCGCTGGTCTAGACCCACTGCAATCGTCGCCAATACCGACGATCATACCAAACCAGGGACGCATTGGGTTGCCGTGTACGTTGACAACAATGGCCGAGGTATCTTCTTCGATAGCTACGGACTACCCCCTCTCGTTAACAAACACCATAACCGTATACGTCGAAACACCACAACCTACGAGTGGAATACAAGAACTCTACAGTCAATCAAGTCAGCAGTGTGCGGAGAGTACTGTGTTATGTTTCTTGATTATATGTCTCGGGCTATAGCCTGGATATGTTTCTACATCTATTTTCGGCAATTAAGCTGAAAAATGATAATATTGTATGACGCGCTACTATAAAAAATTGAAACATTTAAAACGCAAAAGACATTATGCGCAAAATATGCGATCCAGTGTGTTGGAGGGGGGCGGTAATATATGCGATAAGACATCGTGCATACAAACATGTACTGCCCGTTTCGGGTGTCATTTGTAAACGCCGAATAAAAAACAAACAAAAATTCACGTCTCGTCATTTAGAAAAAATACTTTTACCACCACCACAACCATCATCATCACCATCCCCACCATCTCTGCCTCCAATATAAAAGAAGCCACACATGGCTCGATTAAACACACTTTCGAAAAAGCATCAGTAGCCATAACATCAAATACAAAATGGAGGTCATCCAGGGTATACTCGTGATCGACTGCGGTAAAGATCCATGGGAACTCACCAGAGAGGAACTGGCATATGTACCGAAACCTCTGCTTATACAACACTGGGGCGATTGTATTCCTATTCTCTGGGATAAATTACCAGCACATATTCAACTGGACCCTGAGGTTGCATCGTACCAGCTCTGTATAGAGCATCAGGACGTCCCACAGCTGTATATGGAAATTGACGGCAATCTTCCTACCAAGAGGGAATGTGTAACCTGCACACAACTAGCGGCAAGGCCACCTCCAGCGAACGATCTACCAAGGCCCAAACCACGGCTGACTATTCCAAAAATCGCTCGCTCAACAGCCGTCTAAACACATTTGTAATATTTTCACAAATACACGCGGAAAATTATGTATAGTGTTAATAATAAATCTATTTTGTGAGAAAATTGTGTTTTTCATTTAACGACTTACCGACCTGGATTCTTTACCCTTAAAAACTGCGCAGCAACAGGTAAATTTACCAACACTCAAAAAATCACGAGTTACCGATCGTAGGAGAAAAATCTTCGATACCGATGGAAACTGCAGGACCAACCGATTCTACCTCGAAAATCTGACGCTCTGGACAAACTCTCAACGGCCAATCAGCGCTCGGGGAATTATGCTAATCAGTCCCACTTGTCTGAGAAAATACAGAGAAAATTCATCCGAGGGAGTGGAGTGGAGCGGGGGTTTTGACATCCAACCGGCGCTCGAGGAATTATGCTAATTATTTCCACCTATGCTTATAAAAGTAATGGGAGGGAGAGGGGATTTTCACGACTAATCACACCTCGGGGAATTATGCTAATTATTCCCACCTATGCTTATCAAAGGAGTGGGAGGGAGAGGGGATTTCTATGACCAATCACAGCTCGGGGAATTATGCTAATTAATCCCACTCTTACCCACCCCCGCACTACCAGCCGCTGGGGCAGGGTATAGGGAGGGGGAAAGTGTCGTCTCCCTATACCTGTCCCTTACTGCTAGCGGCTCGCAAGAAATCTTCACTTTTCTGTCCGTCTATCTGCTCGTCTTGTTCTCTTTTTCTACCATCACTCGCAATTCTTAAACAAGATGATGATTGCGAAACGAATTTGCGGTACTGGAAGTGTGTTAATGCAACATATTAAAAGGAGGAAAAACGTTACTTGCAAAGAAGAAAAAAATGTTATTTATAAAGAGTAGTAACGAAATATATTTCGTTGCTACTTTTTGTCGTCCGAGAGTGTCGCGCATTTATTTCCCTCCTCGCTCGTCCGTTTAATTGACATAAATCTCTTACGTACCTTTTAAACTTTGTGGAAGCTTTGATGGATGATGAAGAACATACACTCCTCCCCGGGAGTGTTCTTAGGTACTTCACAGCAGCGCGGTACCATTCCAAACAAATCCAAAAGAGAGAAAACTGTCTGGGTATAATTGCGACGGAGATAGTCGAATATTGTAAAAGTATTTATATCAGCTATTATTTTTTTGCAGTATTTGTAGTGTATGAGAAGTGTATGAATGATCGGTATGACACCGATGAAAAAATTTGAAATAATTATGTTCTTTTCGACCAACTCGTTGCCACAATATGAGTCTGTACAGTGCAGTTTTGAGCAACCGAATGAGCAGCATTGCGACGGGACAGTGTGCTGAATCCAGAACTGTGCCCTCACGGTGTCAACATGCTGTGTAAATCTCTATTGCCGCACGATGAGCTGGAACCGTGGGGGCACAGTTCTGAATTGAGCACACCGTGTCGCCACATGAGGTCATAAATATATGGTTACTTTCTTGACCCAAATTGTCATCTCGGTAACAATCAGCGAGAGACAAACGACAAATAGCACTCAATATAACTTCGGAATTGGAGAATAACATCAAATCTCAAACATCACCTGTTACGCGGGCAACAGGTGATGTTTAACAATTGAGGTTAACCTCGATTTCGACCAAAAAAAAATGAGTCTCACATGCGCACGTAGTACTGCCCAGCGGCGCGGTACCACTTCACACGGGTTTTTATCATTAATTTGATAGAAAACTACAATAAATGTACATCGCACTTAGTTCCTTGCACGCTGCGTCGCTTCACGGCTCGATGAGTTACTCCCGCGCCGCTGCCGCATCTCGTCGCGTCGCTATTGCGTTTCAATGTGAAGCGTGTTTGAGGCTCCTATGACGAATAAACACGTACATTATTCTTGGTCATTTAATTTCATAATTATCCCTTTTAGATGCTTACCGAATTTTCTTTGGGGTACTGACTACTCACTATACCGCGATATGGCATCCGTGATAACGGCACCTGCTCACCAGACGCGTCACTTGTTACTGAAAACGTAGTTGCGGCCGTATGAAGGCGCTTTCACCTGTCACGACGGTAATCGTCTAAAAGGCGCATAAAGACCATCGAGAATTCCGGGAAATCGCCACGCGGTCATGATGTCGGGATAATCAGCATTTCGTAAAGAATTCGGTGAGTATCTAAAAGGGATAATTATGAAATAAAATGACTAAGAATAATAAACGTTTCTATTCGCAACAGGTACCTCAAATACGCATCAGATTGAGATGCGATAGCGACACGACGAGGTACGGTAGCGACGCGACAAGACGCGGGAGTAACCCATCAAGCCGCGGACCGACGGAGCGTGCAAGGTCAATTGATTGTAAATTCTTATTAAAAATTGTAAACAATTCTGGATTGGTACTGTGCCACTTGGCAGTATTTCGTGCGCGAATAACACACATTATTTTGACTCGAAATCGAGGATAACCTCCAAATGTTTAACATCACCTGTTGACCGTGCAACAGGTGATGTTCGACATTTGATGCTATCCTTGAATTCCGCAATTATCTTGAGTGTTACATGTCGCTTGTCTCTCGCTCTGTGTTACACCGATCCAAATATGTGGTCGGGATACATCTCGCTGTGTCAGTACGGCACAGTTATGTGTGACCAAATGTGATGGCACAGTGTACTCTACGCAGAACTGTGTCCTCATGGTTCTAGCTCGTCGTGCGACTTCAGAGATCTTCATAGCATATTGACAACTGTGAGGGCACAGTTCTAGATTCAGCACGCTATGCCGTTACTCTCCATTTGGTTGCACAAGACTGCACCGTACTAACGCACAGTATGGCAATAGGTTAGTCGACGAAAAGAATATAATTATTTTTAATTTTATCATTGGTGTTACACTGATCAGTCATATACTTCTTGCACACTACAAATACTGTAAAAAAATAATAGTTGATATAAATACCATACCGTGGGTCGAGTGAGAAAAAAATCGTTCGCTGCGATCCTAAAATAATATAATTGTTTCCGATTTTTTCATCATTGAGGACAAAGAAATCCTTATAATAGAAATGAGCTTTTTTGACTAACTCGTCCCCCTTAATAGAAATGATTAAAAACAATACAGAATGGTGATTAAACTGAAACTTTCTATAAATTGTCTTTATGTAGAGCTCGCGTGGGGCGGAAATTTTTCTACCGACATTTCATACGGATGTACGGTTTCAGCCGAGTTTATCACATGAACAATTCTAAGCGTTTTGAGTTTTTGTATATATTAGACTCCAAAGTTGTTTTGACGATTCAGAACTTCGGCATGTTTTTTTTCTTATCAGCAGGTTTAGTTCATTTAGGACGGATTTTTTTACAAATCCGGGATTGTTTGTGTTTTGTTAATATTTTGACGCTCCTTCGATTCTTCGCCTCGACTGAGTTCGTGCGCAGTACTCGCGGAACTTGAGTTGAAATAGTACTCTTTCAGGATAAAAAGAGATTGTGTTTTTCGAATTTTCAAATTACACGTGATTATTTAACTTACGAGGCACCCTCCACAACTCATTAAGAAAACTTGAGTAGGTCTCACTCAGTTTGTATACGAGAACGCGGTAGCGCCAGAGCGACGAATTCCTAGTTTTTAATTAAATAGTTATTGGATAAACAAAATTTTGGTTTTTACACTTTTTGCCTGATCTTAAGCTTCGATAATGTACGCGTTTGAAAAAAAACCATTTCCAAAACAAGTACATTTAAAATCCTGAAAAATTTCAGTCATTCGCAATTCACAATTATGGAACAGATCCGAGAAAGTAAATAAATTGCTTGAAATGGGAGAGGGCATCGTACGATCTTGTTCTTGTTTGACCTTTTTCAGTAGCGCAATTTTAATTTTTTTCTTTGCTTCAGTGGTATCGAGCGAGAAGAGTTAGTTTTCTTTAGCTTTTTACTGACTAGTTTTCGGCGACGTTAGCGAAAAGAGTGACTTGCTGCCTGCCAATGTCACGCGAAAAATGGCAAGGCAAGCTTCCATTTTTATCCTCTTTCCCTTCTTCGTCTTGTCGAAGATATTATATATATGGGGCATTACCAGAGTTGTAAATCCCTACATTTTTTAGAAGTACAGTTGATGATACAATTGGTTTCGTAATTATTAATTAATAATAGCAACGGGGAGTAATTATAGTATAACGTGTTTTTATAGTTTTTTTAATAGCTGCAAAGAATACTTATTTATATAAAAATTTAATGGTAATTTTCCTGAAAAAAATTGACAAACGCGGTTAATGCATTACGCAAGCAATAGTGAACATTTACAGACTGTACTTTTGCGGCGCTACTAGTGGGTTGTTTCCCTCTTTTGGAGCGAGCAATGGAGAATGGGATGGAAGGAGCGGCAGACAGGTTGGCAGATGAGATTGTCGACTTGTTTCACCTAGGAGCAAGCCGTGCTGACTTCAGTGAGCTAATTCCGGGTTTTTCGATGGGCAATGTATGGGTAGACGTCATGTTGCGGTGCTGGGTGGGTCGAAAGCGAGGCTTCACGCCACTGTCAGTTGAAATTGAGAGACAATTCAAAACCGGTGGACCGAGCGAACATCCGACGGCGTCTGTCGGACAACAAGAGCCAGATGCGACAGGAAATGAAAATCCGGAAGATTCGACCGGTGGACCGAGCGAGCATCTGAAGCCGTCCTGCGGATGTCTTTCCACCCAGGTGAAATCTTCAGGGCACGCATCAGGGGCTGTTTCAAGGACGCCGCGAAAGACTCAGTCCACACCACCACCAGGAGAATCCGACTGGTACAGTTCCGTCGAGATGGTGATGGCATTGGGGGCAAAGACGCGGGAAAGATGACGCCTCGACAACGAAGAGCTCAGGAGTCTGCCATTGAACATTGAAAGGCCACGTGTGACGACTACGCCGCGGAATTTCCTAACCTGATTTTTTCAGGTGATACATGGGCTCGTTACTGGAACTGCAGATGCCTCGGACACTACCGCACTGACTGTCTGGAAGGATCGAGAACTGACTTGTATTGTTTTGGATGCTCTAAAGACAGATATACGTTCGGGACCTGCCCTAACTGCAGAGAGAGGTACCGTCAACTTGGAGTAAAGTTCCATGCGAAAAAACGAGATAAGAGCTTTGGAGTCCTCTTCAGGTTACCGTCGAAGAAGAAAGGTTAAGACAGAAGTGGTCGAGTTTCGTTGGCAGCTAGGCTGAAGCCGAACGACAATTAATCTTTAATTTTTGTTATTATTGTGGCTTAACCCCAAGACGCCAAAGATTTGCTATTTTTAGTTCTCTTTTATTCTTAATT
Source organism: Perithous albicinctus (assembly GCA_964016905.1). Taxonomy (NCBI): domain Eukaryota; kingdom Metazoa; phylum Arthropoda; class Insecta; order Hymenoptera; family Ichneumonidae; genus Perithous; species Perithous albicinctus. The sequence goes on along the minus strand of OZ024689.1, from coordinate 6,691,605 downwards.
GGTACCGAGAACCAGCGATATTGTTATTCAAATCCTTAATTTTGTATCATCTCGTAAATCGTTTTCAAGTGGTAGAGTTTAGTTGACATCTGGGCTGGAGCCAGACGGCAATTATTCTTTAATTTATTAATTATTGTGGTTAAGCCCCGAGACGCTGCAGATTTGTTACCATTCATTCTCAATCGGTATCGAGGACCAACGTTATTGTTATCCAGAGCCTTAATTTTGTATTATCTCGCAAACCGCGCCGAGACTACGATCACATCTCCAGAGTCGATACATCGCCACCGCGGATCTCATTTAATTTTTTATCCTATTTTATAAGCCTGCACATGATGCCAAAGATTATTGTATGTTGGTTATGGTAGTTCTAGAGTTATTAGAACGGCGCGGGTTAATATTCTGTAATAAAACTTTACTCTGATATTGTAACGTTATATTGGGTTCCACTTGATTACTGTCTGTACTTTTGAAATGAAATTCTCTTCGTACGGAGAATATGATAGCGTTAACGTGGCACCTTTTGCAGCATCTTAAAAACCCCATCGATTTTTCTGGACCATTCTCGTTCAACACGAGAAAACTAATGGACTCCATAGCTCTCTACATAATTAGGATTGGTATTAATTACTCTTATCTCGCCAAATTGCTTTTCCCACACTCGAATCATCTAGCATTTTACCTCTCCACATATTTCCTATCTGGTGATGAAAATATAATTTTCCGTCGAACATCGAAGGTAGTTTCTTGGCTCATTTCGAATATTAAGATGAATGATCTCTGAGGACGCTTCCGCAATACGAAAAAATATTTCTTCGTTTCCCGTCCACAATCCCTATCACTTTCCGATAGTGTAAAAAAATGTTGGCTATAGGATCCCGAGTATTCCAAATGGTGAATTTTGTAAGTGAACTATTACAAAATTGTCGATTTTGTCTCTAAATATTCAAATAAACTGATAAAAAGATAGCGATTTAGAGACGATCGACGGCGCAATGAAAAAAATATATCATAACATGAATTTGCAGTCATACAGCAATGTCAACAACGAATATGTCCCAGCGTTTATGGCAAATGAAAAAGTGTTATATTAATGAAATATAATAATTTGTCGATCATTGTACAGATATGAAACTATGACTTCGCATGAGGATAAAGTTGGATACTGCGTGTGTCAACTACATGATATGAGGGATTCGTCGAATTGTACAATTTATCGAACATCAAACTTGAGACGACAATGTAGGAAAACCGGCGCTCAGGAAGTGCCGTGTACCAAGCAGTGGATGCGATTGCACCTAACCAATCATCTGCATGAAACAGTGGGAGTACGAAGAAAAGTTAACGGAAAAAGGACGTACTCGAAGGTCATTGTCCACGCCGCTTGGCAAGACACCGTTTGTTAAGGTATGTGTACATTATCGTACAGCGTCGATCACAAAAATCGTGGAAATAAAAGTCATCGCACAAGTAATGTTTAAGGTAGGCCTTGCGATGAATCGCAAAGATGACACTCTAAAAGTTGATTGTAAGCGAACCACTTTCGTTACGTGTTTCGCGAGGTGTTTTCGTAAATGTACAACTGAACGAATTTTTTATTGATCTACATTTTTGTTTTTCTACACAAAGCGTATAAGATTGCTGTGGAAATTGCAAGTAAGTCAATCGAGAAGGAGATAATAAGCCACTTATCTAGAACAGCGCCAACATCTACTAGTACCGAGACAAGTACTGCAACAATACAGGTTTTTGTGAATATGCGGTTTTTGTAAATGTATGTTCCGCCATAAACCAATGAAAGGGAGATCAACCTTTCTTGTGGGCGATGATATATACGAAATTCGTGTCGAATCTTGTAAATACTGAGTGCATGATTACGTCATTACGGTACCATCGTTGTATTGCGACATTCTATCGATTAATAATTGCTTTGCAGGGCGGAAATGATGGCGTCAACAAAGACTTACCGAGAGCTCGCGTGCCGACGAAACGTAAGCAGAAAGAAGAGAAGGGTATCGACGAAACGTACGACAATTCTTGAGATTTGCTTAGATCCTTGTGCGATACTGAGAGTGATGACGATGTACAAAGTGACCCAATACTCACGGCTGGTTCAATTGTCGATAACGAAAATAGTATGTCTGCCAAGGATTCAGCTGGTACTCAAAATCAACGACAAAACAGTCGGAATTTGCAGGACAGCGATTATTGAGATTTGTATACATGATTGCGCAGCGTCTAACACAAAAATGGAGAACACATAAAAGTTATCGCACGAAAATTTAAACATTCTTATATAATAAGAAATTCTTAAATGGGAACTTCAGAATTTTAGCACGAGCTCTGCATCACGGTAAAAACTACGATGGCAAACTCTTCATTATGCACTCTCTTCATTAATATGCAGATGTTTGACATGGTTATACCGGAGAATATTTCAACCGACCCTCTGCAACTGTCCTCGCAGTCTTCTTCCAACAGTTTTGAAGATTCCGAGTAACCACGTGACTCCGAAAGCGTAAGTAACGATGTGAAAATTGCGAAAGAACGAAAAAAATGGAACGTACAAAAAGTGCAGTGACAAGATCTATAATTACCTGGCTCATAACTGTCAAAAAATGAGAGAATACCCCCGAGACCGAAGGTTATCGGAGACAAGATATTGAGACCTAGCTCATCAGTACAAATACTACGAAGGCAGAAGGGGACCGACGCATCATGCATCGAGACGCGACCACTTTCTGACAAATCGCTTTCGACAAATACGGAACGTGGGGCACTGATTAAATTCAGAACATCGTCGTCAGTAAAAAGATATATGTATATGAAACAGTCGGAATCTGCAAGAACATGAATATATGCGAAGAAACGTGCCGTTGTCCACGAGGAATTTGAAATCCGAATGAAATTAAATAATCAACGCAGAATCAACCTCTAATAGTCAACCGGTAATATGCACATACAAACGTGTGAATGCATCCGGCGCAAATGCAACTAACAATTGAGCTGTGCGCAATGATGAACAAACGTTTTTGTTGTTGCATATAATAATCGTGTGTTCATTGCGAAACGAGTATATTAAACAACATCGATGTGCTTTATTTGTTTAAAGCCAATGGACGAATATTCCGCGTACGATTTTCGCAATGAGGACGCTAACAAAGAAAATAACAAGGAGACATACGACGTATTGCGTCCTGTTGGTACCGCGACGGCAAAATTGCTGAAACATGATGAAGAAATTTCTATTACAGAGCAAAAACATAAATTGAAAAGATCTTCCGAGGTACAACATTTTGGTGAACGTCACGGTACTTGTTATTCTGGAGATTCTGTTACCTCAAAATGTGTGTCGATTTTATTCGACCACCAATCTTGACATATTTGAGCGTTTCATCACAAAGTTCTCCGTGCTCTGGTCAGTGAATAAAAAATTTCTATTCCCTATACCACTCCCGACGGGAAACGCTGAAGACGCAAACCCGTTCTCGAATCCTAACCGTTCAGAAAATTATTCGGGATAGGGCTGAGAATACCGACGATTCATGCAAGTCCTCTTTTAAGACAGTTGTGTGGCGATTGATTCTTAATTTTTTAAAAAATTACAAAAGTGGATTAAAAGAAATGAATTATAAATGCGAAGTGTGACTTTGAATTAAAAAAAAAAATTATGAGCTAGATATCTAATATTTGCTATTATAAATTGTACTTACTGTATTGATTCGTTTCAAGTTTTAGTACTCCTGGATATCTTCTTCAGTAGTTGAAATAGTAATTGTCGGAGAAAATCAGGCAATGTTTAATCCAAAAATGAATATATGCCGTATACTCGTCGTGTAATTTATAGTTTGCAATTTATTTATTCAATCGTAAACCGAAAGAAATAATTCGTAAATAATTAGAGCAAAGACACGTTCGATATTCCCGTAAACGCACGTAACTAAATACAAGTTAGAAATTATACATTTCTAATACTTAAAGACGATAATCGGATTTAATAATTCGGAGAACAAAAAAAAAATATTTCGTACATCACAGAATTAATTGTAAGAATATCGGAGTACAGACTCCGAAGTTTAAACGATCAAATTATTGAAATCGTATTTTTTACAATTTAATTAATTAGGTAAAAGACAATTTTTAAATCACAAAAAAAAGAAAAGAAATATTCCAAGTTCTCCGAATAGACCAAAGGAAAATCTCCAAGTCAATCTGACCCCCGCATCGTCGTGGTCGAGGGACCAATTGGGTCAGCCCGGCGACCGACCAATGCTTAGTCCCGGTTTCGGTGGTTCTTTTTGTTTGATTTTATTTGGTGGCCCTGATAAGGGCCGTTGGTTGGTTCGTTCTCTAAGAGAACATTAAAAAAATAAGCTCAAAGAGCGTTGGTCGAAGGCTTGGTGGCGCCCTTTGGGTGGGGATCGCGGTCCGGCCCGAAGAGGAGATCCAGTCGACCTTTCAACCGACGCGGATCCCTCTTGTGCGGAGAGAGAGAGTGTACCGCCGGAGTCTATGGCTCGGTATCGCGAACTTCCGCACGGAGTACCCCCGCGCTATTGAGCCCAAAGGTCCGTGCAGTCCAGCCGAAGCTGGAGGACCAGTAGGTTCCTTCGGAGGGGGTCGAGGACCCTCAATGAAGATCTTTTGTAGACGGGCGGCCGCAGGGACCAGCACGTCCGAAATAACGCGCGGCTTCGAGAAAAGGAGCCGCCGGGCTACCTCCTGCTCCCGGGGAGTCTCCACCGGTCCCTTGGTAAACAAGGAAGCCGGGAGGGTCTTCCCGGGAGTCGGCGGTGGGACTCGGGTCACCTCCTGCTCGTCGACCTCCCGAAGGATGCCGGCGATCTCCGTCGCCCTCGAAGGAGGGGAAATGTCCCCGCGTAGGGCCGTGACCCGGCGAAGAGACGACTGGCGACTCAACGAGTGACCGCGACCGATCCACGGGGCGAGCTCTTTCGCCGCTGCCCAGAATCGGGGCGAGTCCGAAAAAACGCGCAGGCCGCTACCGACCACGGGGCGAGCTCTTCGCCGCTACCACCGAGATGGAGCGAGACCCGAGCAGCTGCCGACGAACGGAGCGAGCCAAGACAGCGAGAGGGAGAGGCGTCTTAAAGAAAAATCGAGCAACACTTATTTAAACGGTTGCCGAACCGTTTATTGCTTCAGCGTACAAACGATGCACCTCTTTTCAAATCGAATTTCTTCACGCCTTATATACAGGGCAGTGGTACAAAACGCTTGTGAGAAACTCGAGTGCCAATGCGCCGCGTAGCGGCGACGCTCGAACTAAAGTGTCACAACTCCAGTTGGACCCAGGAGTTGGATAGATCGATATGTCGGTAAGGCAGATCCCTAACTTATCGATCGGGCTTGATTAGGCCAGCAAAGTCATTTTCTTCTTTTCCGACTGTGGGTAAAGTAGTTTCCCACTGTTAAAATAATTGGCAGTCGGTAATGTGGAGACCTGCCTTACCGACTGAGATAAAAATAATGTTTTTGTGTTTTTTTAAGTTAATTAACGTTAATTTGTGTTAATGCGAAGTAAAATATCCTTAGTTAAGGTGTTTCTCAAGTAAATATTTTAATTAGGTGGGGAATTGTCGCCTTGGCGTACAATACATCAAACGGAACAAAGAAATATTCTAAGTGCTTTGAGCAGACTAAAGAAAATTTCGATTTTCTTTCGTCCAGCAGACTAAAGAAAATTCCTATATTTAATTTGATCGTTGGTACCAATTTATAAGGCGATGTATTCGCGAGCGAGTTTCTTGCAGCAGAAACGTACGCGCTGCTCCGTAAGACCAAAGAAAGAGCCACAACATTCTCCTATAAACATGTTCGGGCCAGATCGGGGGTAATCCACGTGAGAAAAGCCGATGATCACCCGATAATCAAAATCTTCTCTGCCATTGATCTCGAGCAGTTCAAGTGACATCTCTAGCAGATCCAGTGACCGGCCGAATGACCGAAAAAATGACTGGTCGTTCAATGCAAAAATACCGTTGAAAACAGTCAACCGACCAAGAAACGACAACTGAAATTATTGTTGGTTAGTCGTTTCTTGGTTACTAAAAATCTGAAAACGACCATCGAAGGGACCCGCGCAGAAAAAAGAGTACCGGAGAGCGATCTCTAAAAGAGTCTCTGAAAGTGTCTCTGGAAGAGTTTCAGAAAGAATTTCGAATAGGAGCCGATCCGAGACTGATTCTGCAAACTCGAAACAGTCTTTTATGGACTATTAGAATGTCTCTCTGCGACTTTTTTGAAAAATATTTTGAGAGCCTTCATCTAAACTGATTTCGAATAGTTGTCAAATCTCTGCGAGACTCTTTTCGATGTTTCTCTGATACTTTTTTAAATACTGTTTTTTCATACTCTGATAAATCTCTCCGAGCTTTGTTTGAATAGTTTACAAATCTCTCCGAAACTCTTTTGAAAAATGTTTTGAGAGCCATGATCCAGATTCTTTTTGAATAGATGAAATATCTCTCCGAGACTCTTTTCGATGTTTCTCTGAGACTTTTACAAAGACTCCCTTTTAATGTTTGGATTAATCTCTTAGATTCTTGCTATAGTTGGTAAATCTCTCCGAACCTCTTTTAAAAATGTTTTGAGAGCCTTCTTCATCTTTATGGATAATCAACATACCTCTCCGAGTGTTGCGTCGCACGCAACGTACACAATAATTCGTAATTTTAATCAAGTACTAATATGAAACAAAATTTAGTTAACTGTAACTCGTGACTGTAGTATAAGACAGTTTCATATTTCTTTATCATTTGTGCATACGTGACCGTCGTCAGGAATAGTTGGAAGCGGAAAACCCAAATAAACCACTCCGCGACCAGCTATTCCCCATCTACTCTTCATAAAACACTTAAATAATAAAAAATTCCCCAATCCCCACAATCAGCGGTCGAGCACGGACGGCCACGCTAATCCGGTCCATGGGTCAGTCGCAGAAGGTACGGCACCCAATAAAATGGTCGCCACATCTACGGGCCAAGCGGCCAGCTGAGTAATTTGGGAAATTCCGGTCCTGTAGCCCATCTACCCTTTCCTCACGTACTCATTTTTTAGTCCAATCAAAATCCTTGAGATTTTCCATCCCCACCTTTTTTCCAGTCTGCGAGGCTCTGCAAAAATCCTCGCAGTTCAGTTACTCGAAAGTACTCAAGCACACAACATCTAAGTGTCGAACAGTCAGTCACAGTCAACTGCTGTTCGGACTTAGCAAATATTTCTCAACAGTCAGAGCATCAGCCGCTGTTGAAGTATTCACTCAAATTAAAATATCATCGTAAAACAAATATTATCCAAAACTTAAATATTATTTAAACTAAATATTATCGTGTACAAATTAGTAACTTGTAAATAAATAATTAACAAATCTATCTCAATCTGGATACACAAATTTCATCAATTAACAATTACACCAAGTGAAAATACGGTAACTTGGTAGTCGCCAACGTTTTGTCAACAACAGATTGTTGAGGCCCAGATTTACAACCTTGGCCAGTTCACGGAAACTGCAAAACGAGACGCGACACCGAGACACTTTTTATGTATTTTGACGTATCTCCCTGAACTCTTGACGAATCTCTCCTAGGCTTCGTTGAGACGTATCGCCGAATTTCTTCAATACTTTTAATAATTGTAATAAATACTTTTACACGCGTTGAGGAAATTCGTCTCTTGAAGTAAAAAGGTAACTACAAATGTCAATGTGGCGACATGACAGTAATTTTGGTGACAATAATGAGACGCAATATTCCGTTCTTAACGCAATACTTGAATATTATTCCAAAGATCGAAATAGAATGTGATTATACAAAAATTATTTTAAAAAAAATCCGTAACAAGTATCTCAATGTACCAATACCTTATTCTCTTTGAAGTGGTCAACGTCCAAATCGTATTACAACGAAACTATACAGTCGCTATTCCTCACATTTATGAACTATGTGTATGAATGAAGAGTTTAACAAATTAATGCAAAAATAATAAAAGGCTCAAGTTTGATTTCGACTAATAGGCGAACATCATTAAATTAAATCTAAATAATTCACAAGGCGGTAGATCTTTTCAAAATATGTATTTTAATATCAATGCGAGATGAACAGTTATTTCAGAAAGTTGAAGCGAGCACACTAGCCAAATCAGTGTTAAATTTTTAAAACCGTTCGTATTGTTTTCGTAGTTTAATCGACTTTCCCGAGGGATTGCTCACTTAGCAGAATTGCTTCTTAATATATAAATACATTCACAGCGGCGATTTAAGAAGAAAATCGCCTGATATATCAAATTGCCCGATATCATGTTTTTGTCGTGTAGGTGTTTCCAAGAATAACCCGAAAAATCCGCCTAATTATGACGAGAAATAGCTCATTTTGTTTGTGGGGAAATGCTTTATTGATTGTGCGTCCAGATTTTTCATAATATTTTGTTGAAAAGCTACAACTGTTTGATTATCCTAACCTAAATTAAAAACAAACTGTAATAACTAATAGTATCGAAATGAATAACTAATAGTATCGAAAAATGTGGACGCTCATTCGATAAAGCATCTTCCAGTTAGCTAAATGAGCTACCACTCATACTAATCAAACTAATTCTATTGCTCAATTTCTTTAAAAAAGAGACTAAAGAAGATATTTTCGGAAATTTTCGTTTATGGATAAATTTTACTTTCAATTCTAATATATCCAGCTAAAAATTTACTCCAGTGTATCAAAATTACTAATTAATGTATATTCATTTCACACTGTGGCGAAAGGTTATTAGCAACTTAATTAGGGAATAGAACTTGAAAATGAATTTACTACAGAATTTACTACGTACATGAAATTACGCTACAGTAGGTGAATTGCAGTAAACAAATCTTTCAATTTCCAATACCGAACCTAATAATTTCAGAATGTAACAATGGAATTTAGTTGTTAATAATTAATCTGGCATTGGATCTTGTTAAATTTCAGGTGACTAATTATGATTTGCAAATGTAATGCAAATGTTGTAGATGTATAGTGCTCAGTAGATGGCGGTTGATAACGAGGCGTTGATTGAATAGGAGGTGAACGGGTGCGTGGCGAACGGGTCCATGGTAAACACATGCGTAGAGATCGAGTGCCTGGCAAATGGTTGAGAAGAGAACGAGTGCGGGGTACGAATGGCTGGCGAACGGGTACATGGAACTTGAATTTGTGGCAAATGGGTGTATGGCGAACGGGTGCATGGGGATCGGTTGCATAGCTAATGAATGCCTAATGAATCGGTTCCGTGGCTTCGAACAAGGGCCTAGCGTTTTGGTCATAGATTTTATTAAACGGTTTAAACGGATGGTTTCATTTAAAACTAATTTCTTTTCATACTTGGTGTCGAGTCGCTACCGCGACTCTTGAATCAGCGTGATAGTGCGCGAGATACACATGGTGAGAGTGGTGCTGGAGTGTGACTCTTGGATCTCATAAATATACGAATCCAGAGCCTGGCGAGGTAGAGTGTTGTGCCGGTATAATTAAGAAAAAAAAATTCATTCACTCAAATTCTACATCGTTCACAGGTTCGATGACATATGTAGCCGGAACATCATCGACCTTGCAATAGTAATAATATACAATAATTTTTAGAATTGCAAGGTGCAAGTTCTTCGAGACGCCAGAATATATCTGCAGTTGTGCCGAGTTGCTTCCATGGATCAGACGTTTGATTTTTCCGTTTAAATCTTCAGCAATTGATGGACATTGTTTGACATATTTCTGCGGTAGTATAGTATCTCGAAGAACTCGTGAGCCTTCCAATGCGCTAGATCTCCAATGGATCGTGGTAGCCGCTGTCCGAACGACGTTGGCATGAACGATTTCAGTCTGTGATCAACAAGCATTTTACGACACCTTCTAACACACAGTGCATAATGTCCACAGCTATTGCCATCATAAAATTAAGGACCATAACCCTCAAAATCGTAGGTCCTTTCACTCCACAGACTGCGAATCCAGCATCAGACGCTTGCTGGGCATGCTGATGCTGAGTTTCTTCATCAGTTCGCAAACTGATAGGCTCCATCGGATACACCAGAACTCGTTCATTAGGTAGATGCTCACCCTTCTGCTTACATTTTTGGCAACCAAATTTACCGTTATACTGTTTTATATTGTACAAGAGAGCCATTGTTGGAAGATCGCAGGTAACGCAAATAACGATTCCGTTCACTCTGAGAGGATCTGCGATATTTGGAACCTGTACATCAATCCCTTCGCGTAACGCAGTTATACTCTCGAGCAATGGTCTCAAGAACAAGTTCGGAGCCGGCTTTTGATCACCGAACTAAAGAGCAGCGAGTGTGACATTCTTCTCTCGCATTCTCATAGAGAAGGGTAATTCGTTTATCACGAAATACACCGGCCAAATGTTGAATTTCGAAGATGAGTAAATTCTCACTCCATCCGTGTACATCGTCAATGATATATATGAGGGGTCGTCCAAGAAACCACCGTTTGTGCATAGCTCTCTGTACACGGCACCATTATAGATGTCAGCGTAGTGTTGATATTGTCTGATACGTTGATGCTGAAGCAAATTCCGGAAGTCCGGGCGTTTGAATAAAGCTTTAATTTGTTCGATGATCGACGATATCAAGAAGTAGCTTATGCTAGAATCGTCAGCACACGATGGGCAGACCGATTTTTGTTCCTCAACCGACAGATAACATGCCGTACAATAAAAATTTCGGAGCAATGGAATATCTGCTTGCGCAAACTCTTTTTGAAAAGTGTGTAGCGTCTTTTTACACTTGTTTCCCGTGGGACAGTGTAATTCCACATAGTTTAAAAGGTCCGCCTGCGTTGCTTTGTTCATATTATGCCGATCTATCATGTATATAGTTGCAATGAGACATTCCGCTACTGTCAATCGAGAACCTTCATAAAGAAGTTCCCGGTTGCGCTGAGGACTTGCATTTATATTTCTGTTGATGGAATCATCATTAGAGACACTGGTATATGCGGAACTGGATTGTTTATCCGCAGACCTATCGACGATACTCGAATGTTCCGACCCTGACAACTCACTACAAGGACTCGACGTCTTCTGCTGGAGAATCCTATCTTCTCTATCGGAACTATCTTCATTTTCTTCCGAACAGCATTCGCTTTGTTCGGAATCACGTTTTTTTTGTGCGGAATAGCGGTCACTTCTTTGGAAATCAGAATCATTGTCTTCCGAATCGTGTTCGCCTCGCTCGACGCTTAGCGGATATGGATACTCAACCTCTTATATTTGCGCGGATATGGATCCTCTTCGAGAGCAGAATGATCGTCGTTAGAAGATTTATCACTGGAGCTGGCAAGACATGTCTTTTTTAATTTGATCATGGCGCTCCGAGAATACTCGTGGAGTCTCTTTTCCGGCCGAGGCATTTTTAGGTATCTTAAGAGTCGAGGATATTCGTAGATATTAGAGTAGTCCCCCAAATATCTTATTTTTCTTTTAATAATACCTAATCGTTTTTGCGTTGAAGAATTAATGAACTCCACATTTTATCACATTTTATGTGATAGGTATTTCTACAAATTTGTAGAAATATTTGACTTGTCGTGAAAATATGTATGAATTAGTACCTAAAATAACAATTTTCTAAAATCAAGAAATTGTTTCAAGTAGATATTCTACACTTTTTCCATAAAACTGTAGAAAATATACGCATTTTTTAAATTTGAAAAGCAATAAAAATTCAGAAAAACGAAGACATCTACTTTCTTGCAATAATTTATTAATAACTACAATAATCTACCAGAATTTACGTAACGAGAAAATATGTCCATTTCTAATTATTATTTTATAATTTGATAAAATTTCAAGTTCATTCTTTTGTAACGGCCCTCTTTGGGTCTCGCACATACAATTTCTCGGTATTAGCTGCGTCAGCGTTCCCACGCTCGGGGATGACCGCCGCGCAGCAACCAAGCGCGCGACGGCCGTCTTATCGCTGGCGCACTAATACTATAAGGCCCAAGACAATGGGACCAATCGCCACTCAGCAGCACTTCTTTTTGTACTGCCTTCGAGCACACTTACTGTAACGTTTCGCTCCCTCAAATATAAATTGTTACAATAAATAAATATCGACCATCCTGACTGTCACATGGTGTCAGAAGTGTGCGAACACCAACCACGCTTCACAAAAACATTTTCGTTTTGAATAAATAAAAAAAAGAATATATATATATATATATATAAAAAGAAAATAAATAATAAATTTTTTTTATATACATACAAATAAATAAATAAATAAATAAATAAAGTTCTTATGATATCAGTGAAACCTCAGTGATCACCGACCTTTTTTTGTTGTATTTCCTCCGAGTGTTTGTATGAAAAAAAAAGAAGATATATTATATACTGGATATACATACCCAACGTGAATAAACATTTAAAACAACAACAACGGCACAACGACCAAACGAAACCCGATTGAGAAACTAATACAAAAAAAGAAGGAAGAGCTGAAACAGTAATAAAGAAGGAAGGAAGAATTTATGAAAATAATAAGAATCTGTTCAAATTCATGCTACTACCGATTACCGTCATCGTGGTATTGTAAGTATCTTTTTATCACTATCACAAATTCTATTCATTTGTTTCGCTTTTTTTTGCGTTTCTCTTTCCTTCATATCGTGTACATCGTAAGTGAGTGGCAAGGTGTGGTTCAGAAAAATTACATACAAAAAAAAAAAATAGAGGCCTATAAACGTATACATATATATGTGTGTGTTTTTTTTAACATAAAAGATTCTATACAACAACCTCATAAATCTATTACACAAAATGTTATTAACAGTTTTATTAATATTAGTGAAAATTTAATAAACGGCGAAAAGATGGCTAATGACGGTAATCGTGCGATTAGGAGAATGGGATGGATCGATCTAATTAATATGATACCAGAGTTAGATGGCAATAAAATCACATACGATGAGTTCGCGCGCAAATGTCGAGATGCGGTAAAGTTTACACAACAAGACGAAGTGGTTAGATTGATAGCTTTAACAAAAATACCGGAAGCTGTGAGAGATATTATACAGGATAAAGTATACGTTAGTGTAGACGCGTTTTTGAAGGATATCAGAAGGCACTTTGAAAGGCCAGTCGAACTAACGGATTTAGAAGCAGAACTAAAAACGATTGCACAAAAATATAATGAAACTGTCACGGATTATGCTGCGCGGGTGCAAAAAATATCCAAAAAAGTTATCGAAAGATTAAATGAAGTTTATGATACGGCAAATGACGCAGCGTATCTAGTGAGACGAAAGGAGGAAGTAAATGCATCGATGATCAGAACATTTGTCCGTGGGCTCTTCGACAAAATCGCGATTTTATTAGTTCGAAAAGATGCCACAACATTGCAACAAGTCATTCAAGACGCTAAAGATATCGAGGCGGAATTAGAAAGACGCGATGCGCTCCAACAAACCAGAGAGCGAAAAGAACCATCGACAAAAGAAAATGTGCTAGAAACAGCAAAAGTGCAATTTGCACAAATTAATGGCAATACTAACACACTCACAGTCAAATTTTGCAAGTATCACCAAAGCAACTCACATGCAACATCGTTTTACGCTGCAAAGATTGCGCGAAAACAGATTTAAAGGCGTAAATAGAGATGCTTCTCGCGAAAGGTACTTCCAGAATCGAAATTCATACAACACTGGAAATAATTCACAAAATTTTCTAGACGAACAAAACTTACAAAATTTTCAAAACCAAAGTTATCAAAACCCGAGAGATTACCAAAGTTCGAGAAATTTTCAGATTCAACCAAATTACCCACAGAATAACTATCAGAGTCAATCAAATTACTCACAAAACTATCAAAATCCGAGAAATTATCAGAATCAATCAAATTACTCAGAGAACTATCAAAATCCAAGAAACTATCAGAATTAACCGAATTACCCACAGAATTACCAAAATTCAAGAAATTATCAAAATCCATCAAACTATCAAAATCCACCGAATTATCAAAACAACTCGCGAAATTATAATCAAAATCAAAACCAAAACGGTCCGCGCGGCATTGTCCAAAATTCACGATGAGACAGGATTCCTTTTTACTTTTAATATTTTCACTAATTTTAGTATTTGTTCGGAATCTCCACCTGACGCGGCCTGGGTTAGTGGCTGACAGGGCTCACAAAATAATGATCAATAATCTTTTATTAATTAATGTTGGGCGCCAGCCGAACAATTGTCGACAATTTATAATTATTTGTACGTTAGCATAGCCGGCTAGTAGCCTCTCAGGGGGGTATCAGGGTAGACCCAAAGAAATATACTATTATTTTACGAGACTTCCAGGAATATATTTGACAAAAAGATTGCAAGCGCGATTTACAAGGTACTTACGTTCGTTTGATGAGCACAGTTTAATTCTCAATAATAATAGATTGCTTCACTCTTCGAACGGACTCGATCGTTGGGTTTACGTCTGCAGTTCTAAATTTCGACCACACTTCGGTTCGATCTGTAGTTTCTTCATGTTATAACTTCGTTGCTACGTGAGTAACGTGTTCACTTTGCGGGGCCCAAGGGTCGGGTAAGTTCCTTAGCGTGTGCGTCGTCTTCGATCGACAACCTATGACGCCTGCACGGTGACGTCGCGCCGTCGGCGGCGTTTCGGGAGATTTTCACAATATCTCGATCTAGTCCTTGATCGATAAATTAATTATATTAACGTTCGAAGGATGAAGCGTTTGACGTTGCAGCAATTACGATTGTTCCTGTTACAACGATATTATCCTAATGATCGGTCAAACTACGCAAACAACTCACAAAACGGTCAAGATTACAGAAACAAGTCACACGGAAATAGTAGAAGCAACTCGCGAGATCGAAACTTCTCCGCTAGTTCACGAAGCGAGCAGGGATCCAAAAAATTACAATTACAAATGACGCAAATAAATCAAGCTTTAGAACAAATGCGCGCAAAACTGAATTTGGGAAATCAGCAAAGTGCTCCACGGGACTGTACGACGGGGAGCCAAATCCAAGAGCGCACTATTCGGAATTGAAAGCAAAAATAAAAATTACAATAAAAAAGGCTAAAAAAAGGCTAAAATTTATCTAGGCCTTTCAAAAAGACACAAACCTCGAACAGTAGCTATCAGTTCTCCTGATTTGTGTTTTGAGAGAACAATGTTTCCCGCAGACACTGGAGCTGAAATAAATTTAATTAAATTGACAAAAATCGCCAATAATTCTCGAATTGATCCATCAATAATCTATGAGCTGTCTGGAATTTCGGAAGGCATTGTGCGAACACTCGGAATGTACTTCATTGAAATTAAAGAATTTAAGGTCGTATTTCACTTGGTCGAGGACAGCCTCCCAATTAAGCAAGATGCCGTTTTGGGTGATGACTTTTTTAGAAGAATCCCGGCAGATATTTTGTATAGCGAATTATGTATATCTTTCGCAGGATACAAGATACCATTTGAATCTTTCGAAAAGGTACTTATCCCTGCCAGATCAAAGGTGGTAATGCACGTGCGATTGCAACCAACAAATTTGACGGAAGGTTATGTTCCTAAACTCGACGCAGGAGATAAATTGTATATTGGTGAAGCTTTAGTTTCGAACGAAAATAACATTGCATATCTCGCGGCAATCAACGCCAATCATTTCGACATAAACTTGACAGTGGCATCTATCGAATTGCTCGCAGTCGAAAAAGTTATCGAAAACCCAACTGAATCTCTAAATAATGACCACTGTGTTACAAGTTCAGGACAAAGCGCCGCGATTTATGCGGCGACAATCGATGCCCGAGACAGGTTGAGTGCGATAGCATCTCTCCTCGACTTGGACCACTTGAACGAGGAGGGAAAGGTTCACGTACATCAGCTGGTTTCGGAACATCACCATTTGTCTTGCTTGCCCGAAGATGAATTAGGACACACTACGGTCCTCAAACATGAGATTTTCACTAATGACGAGCGACCAATAAATACAAAACAGTATAGGTTTCCACAGGTATACAAACAAGAAATACAGAAACAAGTCGACAATCTGCTAAAAAAAGGAATCATCGAACCTTCTCTTTCACCATGCAATTCCCCGGTTTGGATTGTGCCGAAAAAAGAAGATTCGAAGGGAAACAAAAAATGACGAATGGTAATCGACTTTAGGAAACTAAACAAAAAAACAACGCCGGACGCTTACCCATTACCAAATATTGTCGATATCCTCGACCAGTTGGGAAATTCCCGTTACTTCTCAGTTTTCGATTTAGCATCAGGTTTCCACCAGATAGAAATGCACAAACGTGATAAACAAAAAACGGCCTTCTCAACGCCAGACGGTCATTTCCAGTTTAACAGAATGCCGTTCGGTCTTAAGAACGCACCAGCTACGTTTCAGAGGTTGATGGATGTAGTTTTGACGGATCTCCAAGGTACCGATTTGTTCGTACACTACGGCAAGACTGACTGGAGCTGGACTGACATTACAAACCGAGAATTGCCATTTTTTGCGAAAGGAGGTTTTTTATTTGGGGCACGTGATTTCAGAGGAAGGAGTAAGACGAAACCTCGACAAAGTCAGGGCAGTTAAAGATTTTCCAACGCCAACAGAAAAAAAGAACATTAAACAGTTTGTAGCGCTTGCAGGATACTATCGTCGCTTTATCCGTAACTTTGCCGAAATTGCAGTACCACTCACACACCAATTGAAGAAAGACGTCGAGTTTCGTTGGACGAAGGATTGTCAGGAAACGTTCGACTATCTTAAGTCCCAAGTGATGCAATGCCCTATACTGCGGTACCCGGATCCTGAGAAACAATATACGCTGACAACAGACACATCGGATTACGCAGTGGGTGCGGTATTAAGCCAAAAACATAACAAAAACATAACAACTTTGATCACCCAGTGGCTTTTTATTCCAGGTCATTATCAAAATCTGAGATAAACTATGATGCAATGAAAAAAGAACTTCTGGCTATCGTGAGTGCGATCGAAAACTTCAAGACGTACTTATATGGACGTCACTTCATCCTCATGACAGACAACAGAGCGATTACATACATTACAAGTAAACCGAATCCACCACAACAACTTCAGCGATGGCAACCAATTCTCAACAACTACGACTATGAGATCCACCATAAGCCCGGAAAATTAAACGTCGTTGCAGATGCACTCTCTAGGAATCCAATATCAATTCTACCAATAAGACCCCATGAGAGCACATCAAGCGATAACCAGAAGCCGGAGGAAAAGAAACAAAAGACGTACCACCAAACGCAACCAGTAATTCGATCTCATTCCACATCTGACGAGGCGTCTGAATTAGAGGAAAAGAACGAGTTACACAAAGCCAACAATCGTCCTCTAAACCACCACCAAAAATAGCAAAACTCAAAAAACCAAAGAAGAAGAAAAAAGTGAAAACGCGCTGGACCATCCGCCGAACAAATCCAGGACGTACATACCCAAAGAAAACTACGAAAAGCTCGTCGTCAGAGGTAGCTTCAGGCGAAACGACTCCACAACTTATCGAAAATGAAGAACACCCACCTTCACTACCACCAACTTTGAATTTTAAAGGATTCACTCCACCTGGAAGGAAAAACGTGATACAGTCACCAGATCACCAGAAATAGATTTCAAAGGATTTACGCCTTACGAACAAGAAAGCATTATGCCAAAAACAAAACATACACTGCAAGAGGAATCTGGAAAGATTACACTGCCACCAATAAGATGTGAAACCCTATCACCAATACCAGTTTCGAATTACGAAGGGCTCTTTTCGCTAAGAAACTCATCCGCGCTTGAGAAAAACATATCACCAGAAATTCCACCTGCACCAAAATTACCGTTCCAAGAAAAATCCAGAGCAATAGATAGACATGCCCAGAATGAAATACAACCACAAGAAAAGACCCCTACCATATTAGACGAACCAAGTACATCAAGACAAACAAATGAGAAGAGATATCATCAGAAGATAAATCCGACGTCTCAGATTCCGACTCAATATACCAACCACCACAATATCACCGGAAACGCCTCACATGCACAAAAACCAACCCAGTAACAAGAGGAGCTACAATAACGAAGGATGTGCAAACAAAAAATAATATAAAAGTCACCCAAAATAACATCTTGGCAAATAAAGATAACTTGGCGTTTTTTGTAGCAGCAGATTGTGCTCTAAACACTACAGTCGCTAGAGTATTTGTGGAAAAAGGAAAAATTAGCCGCGAAGAACTCATGACACAGAACCCAAGGAGCGGAAATATTCTCATATGCCACAACGAAACTGAATGCTAATTCATCATGTTCTGCAAAGAAAAATCAACCAACGTCACCACAGCGCATATGGTTAACAAATGCCCAAATGTTTTTGTGAAAATTCTAAAAAGAAACAAGCTTCAATCTTGCACTAGACCCAGGGACCGGGAAATAACCGACGCAGTATTATGGTCAAACATAAAGCTTTGCATGCGGTCGTTTACGCTGGGATCCAATATATTAATAACATTTTGTGAGGGTTTCGTGACAGTTCCCGAGCCAAACAAAAGACAAAGTATCATCAAAGAACTACACGCATCAACAATCGGAGGACATCAAGGAATTTAAAAAAACGTACCAATGCATGTTATCACGATATTTGTGGAGAGGCTTGAAGAAAGACGTTCAGGAGTTCATTAAATATTGCCCAGACTGTCAAATGAATAAACTCGTTCGAGTGAGGAGAAAAGCGCCAATGGTGCTCACAGACACACCAACAAAACCATTCGTCAAAGTGGCTATTGACATCGTAGGATCATTGCCCGAGACGAGCAGAGGAAATATATACATACTCACAATTCTCGACCTGTTCAGCAAATTCAGTATAGCTGTACCGTTAAGATGTCTAACCGCAAATGATGTGGCAGTTGCGCTTTGCAACAAACGTATAACCACGTTTGGAGCGCCTCGTGCAATATTAACAGATAAGGGTCGGAACTTCATGTCGGAAATGTTTAAAGAGTTTGCTAATTTTTTCAAAATTCAACAGTACAGAACAACAGCATACCACCCACAGTCAAACGGTGCAATCGAACGCAGCCATCACACCCTCGTTGAATACATCAAACACTTCATCGACAACAAAGGAGACTGAGATGAACTTTTGACACTCGCGACATTCGCCCATAATTGCAGCATCCACGAAAGCACAGGGTTTACCCCTTTCGAGCTGGTTTTTGATAATTTAGCTCAAATGCCATCGGAATTCCCACCAGTTGAAAAGGTCGTCACTTACGACGACTACATGGCGGGTTTGACGGCTAATTTTAAAGAAATTCGACAATTGGTTTTACAAAAGGTTATCAAGTATAAAGAAAGAACCAAAAAGTATTACGATAGGAGAGTTAAGGAATAAGATTTCCGAAAAGGAGACCTCGTTTACTTACAAAAAGAACCGCGATCTGGAAAGTCGCGCATTGGTCAGGACCCTACAAGGTTTTAGAAGTATTAAGCCAAAATAACGTAGTTTTGAGTATTAAAGAAGATACAAAGAAAACATTTTACATAGATAAAATCAAACAGGCATATGTTACAGATGCCACGCGGGAGCATTAATGCCCCAGGATGCATTCAAAATTACCCCACTCATTCGGAACCCTGGAATATACTCGGAAAAACTTGGCACACTTCGCTCTTACCACACCACCTGGACACTCGTCACCTACGTTAACACACATGGACTCGAAACAAGACGTCTGCAGATTCAAGAAAACTTAAATGCCACCAATAAATATTGTAATGCAATAGGAGACCAGTGTTTGCTGAGAGGATAGTTGAGGAATATGCAGGCTAGACACGACGCTATTGAAAAAGCAGAAACAATCATCAGCGAATTAACAACACCAACACAAGTAAATTCACCGAATAAAAGACGAAAACGCGCACCATTTGGGTTCATTGGAAAAATTCATAAAATTCTTTACGGCTCTTTCGGCGGCCATGACGCAGATAGAATTAGTTCACAGATAGAACAGTTAACAAATACGACAATAGAAATAGCCGAAATTGTTCAAAACCAGACACATATTATTCGGTCGGAATTCGCTATCACCGAGAAACAAATTAAATCATTAGCAAGAAAACTCCAAACCGAAGCACTCCAAATACACCACGAATTAAGATCACTTACAAATCAAGTACGCGTCTGGGAATATAATCAAAAAGCTGAATAGTATGCGATACAGACTGATGACGACTTGACCGAATTGGAGATTGATACCGACATGCTAACAAATGCTATCCTTTTCGCGAAATTGGGTCAAATGCACCCACGCAACACTGTTCCCGTACCGTTGATCGCCTACGGAAGAGTCCAGAATTTAAACTACCGTGTCCGATCTGTGGCGTGTATTTTGGCCTTGGCAAAATGATTCGACACATAGACAGAGGGCATAATTTGGGAAAAGAGAACAAAGACAGTGCATCACGCCAATGACAATAACGACAACCCAGCCGGCAACACCACGGAAATAGAAAACAACGAAAATGAAGACCAGAACGATACTTACGACAACCCAACCGACAGCCCTACAGAAACTCATGACAATATTGACGACGTAACATTGACATCAAGCCCAACCGACATACAAAGGACAGAAATAACAGAAGAATTAAATTCCAATAACGCAACCGACAACATCGAAACAGCTACCGATACGACCAACGAACACAAAACCGAAGGCCCAACTTCAACTACTGACGATACCAACGTTGCTCAGCAAGCGGTACAATCGCTGAGGTGCCAGGATATAGACGGTGCGAATAATATTCGAGGAGGCTTTTTCGATAATTTTGGACGGGGAAAACCTGGCGAAGAAAAAAAACGACTAAACAAACACACATACACATACACTCTTAAAATACACATAAACGTAAAGGAAGATAACAATTAATAGAATAACTTAACAACACAAGAACACAAATCATGCCACCAAACAATAGAATTTCAAAAAACATACATACACATACACACACACATAAACACTCTACCAAATTTTACTATTATTCTAATATACTACGCTTCAACATATATATATTCTGCTAGTAAAAATAATAATAACAACAATGATCGTAATAATTATAAGCATAAAAAAGAAGGAGGAAGCGTTTGTTTTTGTTCTTGTTGCTTTTCACCAATATATACTTCTCATTTATCATCTATATTGTTTCGATTCTCCATTTATACCATCAAATCCTAAACACTTCATTAACCCTTCATGACCACATCCAAACAAATAACAGGTTCTTTCCCATTAACTTCCCAAGAAAACTAATCAAATTTAGACTGTTCCAGGCAAATCAGCATATTAAACTCACAAACAAATAAAAACAAAAAATGTAGAAACTACGAAATAGAACTGCACGAATTCAAATAACTACCACGCATAACAAATTTCGATAGAATACCAAGGACAAATAGGAAGCCACATTGAAGACAAAAATAAAACTATAAGACGACAACATTTTTTATTAATTCCCCAGTCAATCCACCTTCACATAACTGTGTACTTTCCTCTACTAACACTGACTAATAATAAAACAGGTTTAATCAGTTCCAGATCCCCCACAGTAAATAAATTTACCAGCAAACTTAGGAACCAAAGGAAAAAATACATACACTTACAAAATTCAACTAAAGGATGCAAACTTGGCAATGAAACCACGAAAACTCAAACCACAGGAGAAAATATTAACAAGACCTGCAGAGATCATCGATCACCAACTTGAACATCAATCGCGCAAAAGAAGAGGATAAAAACAATACACAAATTTCACTACCTAAACAAATTTTTTTTTCCTTCTTGTGACGGCCCTACATTGCATATAAGAAGACGATTCGAATGAGAGAAATGTACCAAGTGACATTAGCGCAGTGGTTGGCGCTCTTACTCAGTACCAGAATAATCCGGGTTCGAATCCCGGTGATCACCATATATTTTCTTCGATAATTCCTCAAACCATCCGCACACTACACACACACCTTCCATACTCTGGCCTTTCCGACTGTTACATTGGTGTCAGAAGATTCGAACCAATAAACACGCCCACAAAAATCCACGGCATCTGGAGTGACACTCTCCTCTGTTCTCTTCATACATATATTTCTGGAGTGGCAAAGACATGTAAGCCCACGCAAACAGCGGCAGACCCACAAATACTAAGATAAGCACCGGAGAGATAGCTCCTCTACTATCGTATAACACAACTCTTTCAACTCTATACAGTCGACGTGAACGTCGAATTCTGTAAGTGGAGGTGTGTGACGGCCCTACATTGCATATAAGAAGACGATTCGAATGAGAGAAATGTAGAAAGAAAATGCAGAAATGTACCGTCTTTGGGTCTCGCACATATAATTTCTCGGTATTAGCTGCGTCAGCGGCTGCATCAGCGGCGGTCATCCCACGCTCGGTCGTCTTATCGCTGGCACACTAATACTATAGGGCCCAAGACAATGGGACCAACCGCCACTCTGCAGCACTTCCTTTTGTACTGCCTTCAAGCACACTTACAGTAACGTTTCGCTTCCTCAAATATAAATTGTTACAATAAATAAATATCGACCATCCTGACTGTCACCCTTTCATCAAAATAAACACAATAGAAGAGGTGTCAAAAGAAAAAAAAACGAATCTTAGGGGACAACTCTAATAGATACATAATAAATACTAATAGATATTAATATATTAATAGACACATGTAATGCAATAGAAAGTTGATGAAAACGAATAAAGATACATTATTGAACATCGGGAAGTATTAAAGAAATTTAGCGAAAAAGTTACTTGTTTCATTTTCTTCTTACCGTTTCATAAATTTTCGTTCAATACAAGGATTTGTGGGAAAGAAGAATTACTTCTCAATTATAGATAACATTTTGTTCAACCAATAAAATGTTATATGATTCAACATGATGGTTTCGTAATATATATTTTTTCTTAAATAAAATCAAATACGAAATATTTAGCATAGAGTTGTAACAGTTCAGGATGGTCGATGGGTCAATAAATAATGCACGTTGGGTTTTTGAATATTTTATGCGGACCGAGCTCGGAGACAGTACAAGTAAGAGTGAACAAATTGGCGATTGGTCCCATTGTCTCGGGCCTCTGGAGATTAGTGCGCCAGCGATAAGACGGCCGTCGCGCGCTTGGTTTCTGCGCGGCGGTCGTCCCCGAGCGTAGGATCGCTGACGCAGCTTAAAGTGAGAAACAAGGGGCCGTTACACTCCCCCGCTTATAAAAACAATGCTCCCGCATTGGAGTTATTAACATTAATTAAATTTGAATGTGAGTCTATACAATAAAAAGAATTTTCCAGTTTTTGATAGTCGACTTTGTGTGTGATTCTTTATAATGCGAAAAATTTTAAATTTTAATTTTAATTAAATTTTTTTTTTTTTTTATTTCGGTAGTTGAATTTGTGTCTTGTTTGTATATCTTTTGTCTTGCGGAATTGATCTTCACGTTAGTTATCGTTGATTACTGCAGGTCCTGTTAATCCTTTCCCCTGTGGTTTGAGTTTACGTGGTTTCGTTGCTAATTTTCCATCCGTCAGTTGAATTTAGCAGGTGTATGTATTTTTCCTTTGGTTTCTAGGTATTCTCGTAAATTTATTTGCTGTGGAGGGTCTGAAACTGACTAAATCTGTTTGGTTAGTAGTCGGTGTTAGTGGAAGAAGGTAGACAGTTATGTGAAGGTCGATTGGCTTGGAAATTAGTATAATAATTAGTAGTAGTGGGTTGTCCTCTTATAGCCTCGTTTTGTCTTCAATATGGTATCCTATTCATCCTTGGTATTTTATTGAAATTTGTTATTCGTGGTAATTTTTTGAATTTATGTGGTTTCCTTTTATAGTTTCCACTTTTTTTGTTTGTAAGTTTAATGTGTTGATTTGTCTGGAACAATCTAAATTTGATTAGTTTTCTTGGGAGGTTAGTGGGAGAGAACCTGTTATATGTTTGGATGTGGTCAGGATTGGTTAATGACGTATGTGGGATTTGATGGTGTAAATGAAGAACAAAAACGATGTAGATGACAAATGAAAAGTACATATTGATAAAAAGCAATAAGAACAAAAATAAGTTTTTTTTTATAGTTATTACGATTATTGTTATTATTATTATTATTTTATAGGCAGAATATATATTTTAAAGCGTAGTATAATAATAAAGGGTAATAATGAGAAAATTAGGATGATAATAAAAAGTTTATAGAATGTTTATATGTGTGTGTGTGTGTGTGTGTGTGTGTGTGTATGTTTTTGAATTTCTATTGTTTGGTGGCATGATTTGTATTCCCGTGTTATTGGGTTATTGTTTATTTATTGTTATCTTCTTGTGACTGTTGCGAATGAGTTGATGTGTATTTCAAGTGTGTGTGAATGTGTGTTTGCTTTAATCATTTTTTTTCTTGGCCAGGTTTTCCGCGTCCGAAATCATCAAGAAAGCCTCTTCGAATATCACTCGCACCGTCTCTATATCCTGACTCCTCAGTCACTGCACCGCTCGCCGGGCGACGTCAGAGTCGTTGGCGGTAGCTGTTTCGATGTTGTCAGTTGTGTTGTCGGGATTTAGTTCCTCTGTTGTTTCTGTCGTTTGTGTGTCGATATGTTCCGATGTCAATGTTACGTCGTCAGTATTGTCATCAGTTTCTGTAGGATTGTGAGTTGAGTCGTCGAGAATGTTATCATGGTCTTCGTTGTCATTGTCCTGGGTTTCCGTAGAGCTGCTGGTTGGGTTGTCGTGTATATCATTCTGGTCTTCGTTGTCTTTGTCCCAGATTATGCTCACCGGCGAAAAACCCGGGTCATTACGCCGTATCCAGTAATCCTGGCAATAGCTAATATGTTGGATCATCCTGCCAAGGCCAAAGTATACGCCACAGATTGGACATGGCACCTTGAAATCTGAATTTTTTTGAAGTCGGTCAGCGGTGCGGGAACAGTTCCGTAGGTGCCTGGTAATTCGGATGATTGGCCCCCTTTTTTCGCAGAATGGGCAGAGAATCGATAATGCTTCCATTTCTGGAACCCCTTCTGTCCCCTTTCTTCATCTTTTTTCTTTTTTTTTTTTTGTTTTTATCTGTATGGTGTGGTTTTTTTTTAGGGAAGAGAGAAAAAAAAGAAATGAAACAGTTATTAGTATCCAAAAGGAAAAACGAAAAGAAAAAAAAACAATTTTGCTGCCTTTCTCAATTTGAGAGACGACGACCTTATCAGGGACGCCACATGCGTTTGCTTCTCCTGTGGGTCATTTCAGCTGACTTCCGACGCGGATCCAAGCTACTACCCGGACTTTATGTCTTCTTTTCTAGGCAGTGGTGGTTACCAAGGCGTTCTTTATAATGTATTTGTGTGCTTTTTTATCATGCATGCTGAATATTTAATGTTTAAACTAAATAAGAGAGCAAGTGTATTTGATACGCATATTTAAGCAAGGCGTGTATTCGACCCTGCTTTTTAATGATAAAAAAAAATAAAAACATTAGTTCTATAACAATGCTAATAATAATAATAATAGTCGAGGCGAGAAAAAAAAAGAGAAAGAAAAAAAAAGTGGTATGACATTCCCAACAAAAGGAGAAATCGTAATGATTACAACCTGGGGCCACAAATATTTGCCGACGTACATATATATACACATATCTCGCATTTTTGAATGTCCTTGTACACGTATAATCTTTACTTTACAATCATTTATGGGAGCGCGTTGCTGTCATATGCTATCGCGTATAATGGTCTGCGAGTTGGTCGGCATTGTTGTTCGGTATGCAGTATGATTTGCCTGCTATTAGTCGTTGGTACTTCAATTATTTCCTCGATTTTAAGAGGCTGTCTATGAGGTTCGATGGTTTCTTTTTGTTTTTCGATATCTCATTTTTTATTACTACGTTCTGTTCGATTTGCAAAGCATGATATGAACCCAAATATGTTAGATAATTTCTTAAACATTGAGAATTTCCAAGCGATTGCCAAGAGAATTCCAACAGAACCCAGGCCAATGCCTCCGAATTTCAACGCTGTCTCTATGGTAGGCAGTCTGTTTTTCATACTATGTGTTTTTGTGATTTCTTTTGCTTTTGCAATAACAGCTTTAAGGGCGATCTCATTTTTTGTCAAATCGTCATGTATTGAATTTGAATTGAGCAGCTCTGCAAATGCCTTGGTTTCGGCTAAAACTTCTGTAACATTTATGTATTCTATTGTCGAAATCGATTTCTCTATAATTCCCGTAATATTTAGCACTGGTGTTCTTGAAAAATCAATGTACATGTTTGATGCTAACTCGACTGATGGGGTTAATGTGACCATATGGGTGTTTACATGGCAAGCAGGATCGATTTGAAGAATACCCGAGTTTTTTATTGTTTCTATTGTTGATTCATGGTTTTTGCATAGAAAATATAATGTGTCCATTTTCGGTGCTGCATATAGCCATGCGTTCGTACCTGGAATTCTCATCCAATAAGTTGCTGAGATAATGCATTACAATAAGTAATGCTTTAATGGTTTGAGTCTAATGTCGCAGGATTCTAAATTATCAAATTGAGGATCCACGATAAGTTGTACTTCACACGCGGTTTCAGCGTTGATTTGTCCGACGGGGTAGTTTTGTTCACAGATGTATTTATAATCAATAAATTTGCATTTGTTCGCGCTTTCTAAACTGAAATAACTGCTAAAATCTTCGGATATTGCTGTGTATCGGACCGCTGGTTTGATAAATGCAAAACGCGAGCCTCCAGTTTTTGAAATTTGACGGACTAGCACGGGCAAGTGTTGGTAAAGTCTAAACGACGCCACATCTAGGAGTGGAATATTCAAAATGTAAATAAGTTTTTCACCATCATGGAAAATCGTTAATTTGGCTACTGATGCTAATTGAGACGCGTGCTTTAGATCCAATGAAATAGGGAATTCGGTATTTGGTGAAGATTTTCTAATTGCCTCAGGACTAATTAATACTTTTTCGGCTGTTAGTATACGTGGGTGCATTTGACCTAATTTCGCGAACAGAATGGCATTTGTTAACATGTTGGTATCAATCTCCAACTCCGTCAAGTCGTCGTCGGTCTGTATCGCATATTGTTCAGCCTTTTGATTATATTCCTAAACGCGTACTTGATTTGTAAGGGATCTTAATTCATGGTGTATTTGGAGTGCTTCGATTTGGAGTTTCTTTGCTAATGATTTGATTTGTTTCTCGGTGATATTGAATTCTGACCGAATAATGTGTGTTTGGTTTTGAACGATTTCGGCTATTTCTATTGTCGTATTTGTTAACTGTTCTATCTGCGAACTAATTCTATCTGCGTCATCACCGTCCAATGTGCCGTAAAGAATGTTATGAATTTTTCCAATGAAGTCAAATGGTGCGCGTTTTCGTCTTTTATTCGATGAATTTACTTGTGTTGGTGGTGTTAGTCCGCTTATGATTGTTTCTGCTTTCCCAATAGCGCCGAGTTGAGCCTGCATATTCCTTAATTGTCCTCTTAGCAGACATTGGTCTCCTATTGCATTACAATATTTAGTGGTGGCATTTCAGTTTTCTTGAATTTGCAGCCGTCTGGTTTCGAGTCCATGTGTGTTAACGTAGGTGACAAGTGTCCAGGTGGTATGGTAAGAGCGAAGTGTGCCGAGTTTTTCCGAGTATATTCCAGGGTTCCGAATGAGTGGTGTAATTTTGAATGCATCCTGGGGCGTTAATGCTTCCGCGTGGCATCTGTAACATATGCCCGTTTGATTTTATCTATGTGAACTGTTTTCTTTGTATTTTCCTTAATGCTCAAAACTATGTTATTTTGACTTAATACTTCTAAAAGCTTATAGGGTACCGACCAATGCGCGTCAAACTTTCCAGATCGCGGTTCTTTTTGTAAGTAAACGAGGTCTCCTTCTCGGAAATCTGATTCCTTAACTCCTATATCTTAATACTTTTTGGTTCTTTCTTTATACTTTATAGCCGTTTGTAAAACCAATAGTCGAATTTCTTTAAAATTAGCAGTCAAACCCGCTATGTAATCGTCGTAAGTGATGGCCTTTTCAACTGGTGGAAATTCCGATGGTATTTGGGCCTGATTACCAAAAACCAGCTCAAAAGGGGTAAACCCTGTGCTTTCATGGATGCTGCAGTTATGAGCGAATGTCGCGAGTGTAAAAGTTCATCCCAGTCTCTTTTGTTGTCGATGAAATGTTTGATGTATTCAACGAGGGTGTGATGACTGCGCCCGATTGCACCGTTTGACTGTGGGTGGTATGATGTTGTTTTATACTGTTGATTTTTGAAAAATTTTGCGAAGTCTTTAAACATTACCGACATAAAGTTCCGACCTTGATCTGTTAATATTGCGCGAGGCGCTCCAAACGTGGTTATAAGTTTGTTACAAAGCGCGGCTGCCACATCATTTGCAGTTTGACATCTTAACGGTACGGCTATACTAAATTTGCTGAACAGATCGAGAATTGTGAGTATGTATATATTTCCTCTGCTCTTCTCGGGCAGCGATCCCACGATGTCAATAGCGACTTTGTCAAACGGCTTTGTTGGTGTGTTTGTGAGCACCATTGGCACTTTTCTCCTCACTCGATCGAGTTTATTCATTTGACAGTCTGGGCAATATTTAATGAACTCCTGAACGTTTTTCTTCAAACCTTTCCAAAAATACCGTGATAAGATGCGTTGGTACGTTTTTTCGATTCCTTGATGTCCTCCGATTGTTGATGCGTGTAGTTCTTTGATGATACTTTGTCTTTTGTCTGGTTCGTTTACTGTCACGAGACCCTCACATAATGTTATTAATATATCGGATTCTAGCGTAAATAAATGCATGTAAAGCTTTATGTTTGACCACAATATTGCAACGGTTATTTCTGGATCCCTGGGAATAGTGCAGGATTGTAGTTTGTATCTTTTTAAAATTTTTACAAGAACATTTAGGCATTTCCTAACCATGTGCGCAGTTGTGACGTCGGTTGATTTTTCTTTACAGAACATGATGAAGTAGCATTCAGTTTCGTTGTGGCATATGAGAATATTTCCGCTTCTTGGGTTCTGTGTCAAGAGTTCTTCGCGGCAAATTTTTCCTTTTCCACAAATACTCTAGCGACTGTAGTATTTAGAGCACAATCTGCTGCTACAAAAAACGCTAAGTTATCTTCAATTGCCAAGATGTTATTTTGGGTAATTTTTATATTATTTTTTATTTGCACATCTTTCGTTATTGTAGCTCCTCTTGTTACTGGGCTGGTTTTTGTGCGCGTGAGGCGTTTCCGGTGGTATTGTGATGGTTGGTATATTGAATCGGAATCCGAGATATCGGATTTATCTTCTGATAATATCTCTTCTCTGTTATCATTTGTCTGTCCTGATGTGCTTGGTTCGCCCAATATGATGGGTGCCTTCTTGGATTGTATGTCTTTTCGAGCATGTCTATCTATTGCTTCGAGTTTTCCTTGGAACGGTGATTTTGGTGCAGGTGGAATTTCTGGTGATGTGATTTTTTCAGGCGTAGGTGAGTTTCCTAGCGAAAAGAGTCCTTCGTAATTCAAAATTGGTGTAGGTGATAAGGTCTCACATCTTATTGGTGGTGGTGTAATCTTTCCAGATTCCTCTTACAGTATATGTTTTGTTTTTGCGGTGATATTTTCTTGGTCATAAGGCGTAAATCCTTTGAAATCTATTTCTGGTGATGACTGTATCACGTTTTTTCTTCCAGGTGGGGTGAATCCTTTAAAATCCAATATTGGTGGTGGTGAAAGTGGGTATTCTTCATCTTCGATAAGTTGTGGAGTCGTTTCGCCTGAGGCTACGTCTGAGGACGAGCTTTTCGTAGTTTTCTTTGAGTATGTACATCCTGGATTTGTTCGGCAGGTGGTCCAGCGCGTTTTTACTTTTTTCTTCTTCTTTGGTTTTTTGGGTTTTAATATTTTTGGTGGTGGTTTAGAGGACGATTCTAGGTCTGGTGGACGTCCTGGTGGTGAAGTCGATTTCTGACGTATCGTTCTATGCAAATCCCAATAATCTGTTGTCATCTCTGGTGATAAATATCCGGGTTGGTCAAGGATTTGTGGGTTTTCTCCCGCTGCTTCGTCACCTTCTGATTCTTCGATTTCTGTTTCTTGAGGTGTGTCGTTTACCATTTCCATTCTTGAGGAACTTTCTATAGGTTGAGGTTGTGATGAACTTCTTCCTGTTTTTTATTGTTGCGTTAAATTTTCTCCTTCATTTGATGTGCTTTCTTTTTCTCTTACTGTATCATATTCTTTTCTTCGTACTATATGTTTTTCTTCTTCTTTTCTTATCATTATATCTTCTTTTCTTTTTATTACATCGTCTTTTTCTTTTTATATCCTCTAAGTTTCTTCCTTCCTCCTCGTTCGATATGTTTCTTTTCATTATATTCCTTCGTTTTTCTTCATGCTCTGATTCATCCAACCTCGTTCCCTTCTCCTGGAGTGGCATCTCAAGCTCAATATCCTCCTCTGTAGGTTCTATTTGCACAGTTTCGTCAGCTTTATGTAACTCGTCCTTTTCCTCTAATCCTGCAGGAAATTGTTCGGTATTTTCCAGTTGTGGTATATCTTGCATTTGCTCGTCGGAGCTGTCTGTAGATACGTCCGTGGTTTCTTCTGGTATGCATTGCTTTTTCTTTGGTATTGGGTTCCCAGATGCCTCGTCAGATGTTGAGTGAGATCGAATTACTGGTTGCGTTTGATGGTACGTCTTTTGTTTCTTTTCCTCCGGCTTCTGGTTATCGCTTGATGTACTCTCATGAGGTCTTATTGGTAAAATTGATATTGGATTCATGGAGAGAGCATCTGCAACGACGTTTAATTTTCCGGGCTTATGATGGATTTCGTAGTCGTAATTGCTGAGACTTGTTTGCCATCGCTGAAGTTGTTGTGGTGGATCCGGTTTACTTGTAATGTATGTAATCGCTCTGTTGTCTGTCATGAGGATGAAATGATGTCCATATAGGTATGTCTTGAAGTTTTCGATCGCACTCACAATAGCCAGAAGTTCTGTTTTCCTTGCGTCATAGTTTATCTCGGATTTTGATAGTGACCTGGAATAAAAAGCCACTGGGTGGTCAAAGTTGTTATGTTTTTGGCTTAATACCGCACCCACTGCCCAATCCGATGCGTCCGTTGTCAGTGTATATTATTTCTCAGGAACCGGGTACCGTAGTATAGGGCATTGCACCACCTGAGACTTAAGATAGTCGAACGCTTCCTGACAATCCTTTGTTCAATGAAACTCCACGTCTTTCTTCAACTGGTGTGTGAGTGGTACTGCAATTTCGGCAAAGTTACGGATAAACCGGCGATAGTATCCTGCAAGCGCTACAAACTGTTTAATGTTCTTCTTTTCTGTTGGAGTTGGAAAATCTTTAACTGCGCTGACTTTGTCGGGGTTTGGTCTTACTCCTTCCTCTGAAATCACGTGCCCCAAATAAAAAACTTCCTTTCGCAAAAAATAGCATTTTTCGGTTTGTAATGTCAGTCCAGCTCCAGTTAGTCTTGCCGCCAAGTCTCGAAATTTACGACCATGTTCCCGGAGGGAGTTCGCATATATGACAATGTCATCCAGGTACACGAATAAGTGGGTACCTTGGAGACCTGTCAAATCTACGTCCATCAACCTCTGAAATGTAGCTGATGCGTTCATAAGACCGAACGGCATTCTGTTAAATTCAAAATGACCATTTGGTGTTGAGAAAGCCGTTTTCTGTTTATCGCGTTTGTGCATTTCTATCTGGTGAAAACCTGATGCTAAGTCAAAAACCGAGAAGTAGCGGGAATTTCCCAACTGATCGAGGATATCGACAATATTTGGAAGTGGGTAAGCGTTCGGTGTTGTTTTTTTGTTTAGTTTCCTAAAGTCAATTACCATTCGCCATTTTTTTTTACCCTTCGAATCTTCCTTTTTTTGGTACAATCCAAACCGGGGAATTGTATGGTGAAAGAGAAGGTTCAATGATTCCTTTTTTAAGCAGATTTTCGACCTGTTTCTGGATTTCTTGTTTGTGTACCTGTGAAAATCTATACTGTTTTGTATTTATTGGTCGCTCGTCATTAGTGAAAATCTCATGTTTGAGGACCGTAGTGTGACCCAATTCATCTTCGGGCAAGCAAAACAAATGAGGATGTTCCGAAACCAGCCGAAGTACGTGAGCCTTTCCCTCCTCGTTCAAGTGATCCAAGTCGAGGAGAGACGCTACCGCACTCAACCTGTCTCGGGCATCGACTGTCGCCGTGTAAACCGCGGCGCTTTGTCCTGTACTTGTTAATACTATGGTCGTTATTTAGAATTTCAGTTGGGTTCTCGACAACTTTTTTGACTGCGAGCAATTCGACAGTTGGGACCGTCAAGTTTATGTCGAAATGATTGGCGTTGATTGCCGCGAGATATGCAATATTATTTTCGTTCGAAACTAAAGCATCACCGATATACAATTTATCTCCTGCGTCGAGTTTAGGAATATAACCTTCCATCAAATTTGTTGGTTGCAATCGCACGTGCATTACCACCTTTGATCTGGCGGGGATGAGCACCTTTTCGAAAGATTCAAATGGTATCTTGCATCCTGCGAAAGATATACATAATTCACTATACAAAATATCTGCCGGAATTCTTCTAAAAAAGTCATCACCCAAGACGGCATCTTGCTTAATTGGAAGGCTGTCTTCGACCAAGTGAAATTCGACCTTGAATTCTTTAATTTGAATAAAGTACATTCCGAGTGTTCGCACAATACCTTTCGAAATTCCGGACAACTCATAGATTATTGATGGGTCTATTCGAGAATTATTGGCGATTTTTGTCAGTTTTATTAAATTTATTTCAGCTCCAGTGTCTGCGAGAAACATTGTTCTTTCAAAACACAAATCAGGAGAACTGATAGCTACTGTTGGGGGTTTGTGTCTTTTTGAAAGGCCCAGATGAATTTTAGCCTTTTTTATTGCAACGTTTATTTTTGCTTTCAATTCCGAATAGTGCGCTCTTGAATTTGGCTCCCCGTCGCACAGTCCCGTGGAGCACTTTGCTGGTTTCCCAAATCTAGTTTTGCGCGCATTTGTTCCAAAGCTTGATTCATTTGCATCATTTGTAATTCTAATCTTTTGGAATCTTGCTCGCTTTGTGAACTATTTTCCGCGTTACTTCCGGGGAAGTTTCGATCTCGCGAGTTGCTTCTATTATTTCCGCGTGACTTGTTTCTGTAATCTTGACCGTTTTGTAGGTTGTTTGTGTAGTTTGACCGATCGTTAGAATAATATCGCGAATTTTGGACAAAACCGCGCGGACCGTTTTGGTTTTCATTTTGACTGTAATTTCGCGAGTTGTGTTGATAATTCGGTGGATTTTGATAGTTTGACGTGTTTTGATAAATTCGTGAATTTTAGTAATTCTGTGGACAATTTGGTTGATTCTGATAGTTTCTTGGATTTTGATAATTCTGTGAGTAATTTGATTGATTCTGATAATTTTTCGGATTTTGATAACCTCCCGGGTTTTGGTAACTTTGGTTTTGAAAATTTTGTGAGTTTTGTCCGTCTAGAGAATTTGGTGAATTATTTCTAACGTTGTATGAATTTCGATTCCGGAAGTACCTTTCGCGAGAAGCATCTCTGTTTACGCCATTAAATCTGTTTTCGCGCCATCTTTGCAGCGTAAAACATTGCGATGTTGCATGTGAGTTATTTTGGTGACACTCGCAAAATTTGACTATGGGTGTGTTAATATTACCATAATTTGTGCAAATTGCACTTTTGCTGTTTCTAGCACATTTTCTTTTGTCGATGGTTCTTTTCGTTCTCTGGTTTGTTGGAGCGCATCGCGTCCTTCCAATTCCGCCTCAATATCTTTAGCGTCTTGAATGACTTGTTGCAATGTTGTGGCATCTTTTCGAACTAATAAAATCGCGATTTTGTCAAAGAGTCCACGGACAAATGTTCTCATCATCGATGCGTTTACTTCTGCTTTTCGTCTCACTAGGTATGCCGCGTCATTTGCTGTATGATAAACCTCATTTAACCTTTCGATAACTTTTTTAGATATTTTTTGCACCCGCGCAGCATAATCCGTGACAGTTTCATTGTATTTTTGTGCAATCGTTTTTAGTTCTGCTTCTAAATCTGCTAGTTCGACTGGCCTTTCAAAATGCCTTCTGATGTCTTTCAAAAACGCGTCCACACTGGCGTATACTTTATCTTCTATAATGTCTCTTACAGTTTCCGGTATTCTTGTCAAAGCTATCAATCTAACCACTTCATCTTGTTGTGTAAAATTTACCGCGTCTCGACATTTGCGCGCGAACTCATCGTATGTAATTTTATTACCGTCTAATTCTGGTATCATATTAATTAGATCAGTCCATCCCGTCCTCCTAATCGCACGATCACCGTCATTAGCCATATTTTTGCTGTTTATTAAATTTCCGCTGATATTAATAAAACTGTTTACAACATTTTGTCTAAAAGATTTACGAGGCTGTTGTATAGAATTAAATTTTTTTGTTTATGTTAGAAAAAGTATGTATATATATACATGTATGTCTACAGGTCGCTATTCCTTTCTTCTTCCGCTTTTTTTTTTTTTCGTGATTTTTCGAAACACACCTTGCCTTTGCGGAAAAAGAAAAGCAAAAGCGCGAAATAGATTAATAAAATTTGTAATAGTGATAAAAAGGTACTTACAACACCACAATGACGATAATCGGTAGCAGCATGGACTTCGACAGATTCTTATTGTTTTAATAAATTCCTCCTTCCTTCTTTATTATTCCTTGTGTTCTTCCTTCTTTTTTTTCATGAGTTCCTTGAT
Source organism: Perithous albicinctus (assembly GCA_964016905.1). Lineage (NCBI taxonomy): Eukaryota > Metazoa > Arthropoda > Insecta > Hymenoptera > Ichneumonidae > Perithous > Perithous albicinctus. Next base: position 6,656,705 of record OZ024689.1, on the reverse strand, counting down.
TGGGTTCCGTTTGTGGTTTTGCCGTTGTTGTTGTTGTTTTAAATGTTTATTTGTTGAATACGATCCGGTATATGTATAGACCTTTTTTTTTTGCAAAATGATTCCACTTCTTTATTTATATATGTATTTTAAGTGTTCTTTTTTTTTGTTTTTATTTTGTTTTTATTTAACACGGAAATTTTGTGAAGCGCGGTTGGTGTTCGCACACTTCTGACACCATGTAACAGTTCAGGATGGTCGATGGTTCAATAAATAATGCACGTTGGGTTTTTGAATATTTTATGCGGACCGAGCTCGGAGGCAGTACAAGTAAGAGTGAACAAAATGGCGGTTGGTACCAGTATCTCGGGCCTCAGGAGATTAGTGCGCCAGCGATAAGACGGCCGTCGCGCGCTTGGTTGCTGCGCGGCGGTCGTCCCCGAGCGTGGGATCGCTGACGCAGCTTAAAGTGAGAAACAAGGGGCCGTTAGAGAGTGATAAGGCACTATACCCAAGTCAATGCATTAGTAAGTAAAATCCTTTATTGGCTCAATGTATATTTGTTTTGCGACAATCGATACAGTGGTTCTGATTTTATATGAATTAAAATTTTTCAATAAAATGCTTTTATATTTCTAATAAAAATTATAAACTATCTAACAATTTGATAACATTTTTTTAAAAATAGTGATAGTTTAAAAAATGGGGACAATTTAAAGTTATTTACTTTAATGCTAATTTTACGCTGCTAATGTAGTGAATGAGTGAAGTCATGAAGCTCATGATAGAAACAATATATTTTTCTACGAATCGGGAATGATTTTTATGATTCTACTTCCTCATAAAGGTTCCTTTGTATTCATGAAAAAATATTTGTTCGAGTATTTCATGTCTGTATACTTAAAATGGTGTAAGACGTCGAGAAATGTGATTTAGAAAAATTGTCCCGATGTATGTATGTATCAGTGTATGTGATGAAAGGCCTAAAATTCATATTACCATAACTCGTTAACTACTCGACAGAATCACCTCAATTTTAATGTCATGTAGAGAGTACTATCTAAACTTCGCCTGGTATAAATTATATAAAAACAGCTGCACACATTTAATTTTTATGAGATATTTAAAATTTTGAAAAATGTCCGTAAACACTCGAAGCATAACCACTAAATTTGAATACACTTATGCGACTTTGGTATTCGCTTTGGGCGAAATCGATAAAACGGTTGGGTTTTTATGGGATATTGAATTTTTCAAATAATTTGCTTTTTACGCTAACTCACGTAAAACGCAATAAATAAACTGACAGTTTCTACGGACAAAAAATAAAATCCAGCGCTGCGACGTACCAAATTTGGTGGTTAACGGTAGAGCGGTTTGGATTTTAAGTGATTTTGAATTGTTTAAAAAATTAATACTTTCGCTCTGACTTTCAAAAAAAATTAAGCAAAGAAGCCAAAACTTCGTACCTAATCAAAATCTGATGCAACCATGTTTGTAAGGGCGTTTCGTAGTCGTATGCAACGTCGTTAATTTTTTAATTTTTTTTTGTTTTATAGATTTATCATTTCGAATAACGGTAAGTACCAATATTCAGTTGCGCATAACTCTCGAATGGCATGACGTAACGGGCTGAAATTTTGAACATAAGTGGAGTATTAACTTCGCTTCCGTTACTATGATTTTGTACAAAAAATACACACACATACACATTTCAGAGAATTATTAAGTTTTTTAAAAAGGGCGTGAGGACGTTTACATTTTCGTGTTGTTGCATAAGTAACTACCAAAAGTATAGAGGTAACGAAATGAAAAAACTCATGATTAAAATAAAAAATTATGCAAAGTAGAACTTTGCATATTGCTTCGTCATTAAATTTCATTTTTCACAAAGTATCCTCTCTAAGGAAGCCAAAGTAATATATAAAATAGTAAAAACTTTGCACATTGCTTCCTCGTTAATATCGCTTTTTCACAAAGCCACCTCTATGAGGAAGCTTATTTATCAATTTTGGGTTCCGCATACAGGAAGTTTTGTGTGAAATCTGTGAATTATAACAAAACGTTAACTTTTTTTAAAAACTCAAACTCACGTAAAATTCGAAATGCTTTACGAATCATCACCAAATTTGGTACGTAGCAGCGCTTAATATTATTTTTCGTCTGTAGAAAATTTCAGTTCATTTGGTGAAATTTGACGTGAGCTGGAACAAAATGAAATTTCTTCGAAAAATTACAAATCTCATAAAAACCGAACCTATTTGCTTCATTTGAATACTATTCGCCGAACATAGCTTTATTTGTACAAAAATTATTTATGTCGATAACTACAAATTTGTGAAAACTAGAGATCATACAGACATTTATCTAAAAATTAAAAATTGAATAAAAAATAATCTTATGTTTGAATTTTTTTTTAACTGCCTCACGTGCCTGCCAAATTTTAGCTCGATTGATAAAGCCGTTCTTTACGTATCTAAGTTTTAATTTTGCATGTTGGCCATACATACACACATTCATACATATTTTGTAAACCACTTTTCTCAACGTTTTGAACCATTCTGAGGGACATGAAAAACTCGAAAAAAAATTTTCACGAAAATAAAGCTTCTTCTATAAAGAAACAATACATATTAAAGCAAACAATTATGATACGTTTAAAGATGAAATCATTTCGTAGATTTAAGAAATATGATGTTTATAATATGACTAGCCATATCGGACCATACTATATGTATATAGTATCTACTATTCATTTATTTGTTATTACTAATTTGCCGATTCATAAAATATTATAGTCGATTAAAAATTACATTTCATTGAATCAACGATAATACTTTTCTTCTGAAAAAATAGATTGTCGAAACAATACTTGGTGTTTTCTTAGTTTGTGGTGAGTCTTTGCCTCTAACAGCTCCAACGTCACAGAAGGGAGTTTTTTTCGTGATGATAGCTATAATAGTGCCCCAAGTCCAAAAGCCCATTTATTCATTCCAAATAGGGGATGAGGTCTTAGTACACATCTTAGTATCGTGTAAATGTGCAAATGTGTCGAGAGCTGGGTATTAATGCGTTCATTTCTGCTATAATATTAATTGTTACCTTTGGAATAGAAAAAAGATCTTGTATTAGAAGTAATATACAGTAGGGTGATTTATTCTGAACTTAATTTTTAAATATTAAGCTCCCGGCTCAAAATCTAGTTCCAAATATTGAAAAAAAAATCTCTTAATCGTTAGTGTGTAAACAAAATATTTGGAGGTCACTGTGGAATTTGAGAGAACAAAAAATGCAGGAAAATCTTTATTTATTTTGATTAGGATGGTTTATTTGAAATTTGAAATTTTGTTGCCTCCCAATTCATATAACGGTGACAAATACTCAAAAGAAAATTCTCTTAAAATATCTGTACGTAAAGAAAATATATTTTTAAAGATTATTTATTTGCCTTCTTCAGAATGATTCATTAAAATTTGGATTTACTTTTTGGCTCCCACCTAAATGAAGAAAATGATTTATTTCTACTTTCTTCGAAAATTGATTATAACCTCTAAATATTTTTTGCTTATTCTCATGTTTTCAGTAGAATTTTATTTTCAGTATGTCTTAACGTTAACTCTGGTGGGAAACAAATGAAATAATTCAATATAAATCATCCTGAGCGAGAAAGAAAATGACTATTGTTTTCTTTAAAATTCGGTAGCGAACTTTAAATATGTATTTTTGCGTACTAATGATTTAGGAGGATTTTTTAAAGTATTTGACAATATTATTTGAGTTGAGAGACCGAAAAAAAGGTGAAATTGATCCACCCTAATGTACAGCCTTGGTTATTTTGAATTTCCAATTCGATAGTTAGAGAAATTAACTGATGGGATCTTTTCTCGTTTAATTAAAGAAAACTCAGACATTAAATATACAATACTATTATCGAATTTCAAGTTACGAAGAATAATTACACGTTGGTAGTGAACTAGTTCCTCGAATTAGGCGCATTTGTCCAAAGCTTACTTGAATGAATATGGTTTGAGGCAAATGCGCCAAACCGAGAGAGGGAGAGAGAGTCAGTGAGTGAGAAACAATTAATAGAAAAGACTCACCGTTTCCTAGTTCGTAACTCTACAAGAACCTTTCAAAAAGCACGATTTGTCAAAAGGTGCAGACTTCTCACATTCGTTAGCTCGGAAAATATACGTCGCCTCTATGATAAGAAGTGAGTGAAATTCAGTCGGCATTGAAAGTCGTTGTTTATCCGAGAAGACGGACGAAAATTTTAAATGTTTAATCTGACAACGAGTTTCGATACTGTCTGAACTTTGTTCACTCGTTACCATAAAGGCGAATTGTATTTACCGAGAAAACGAACGTCAAAAGTCTGGACCGTCTGACGCATCGTGTATTTTGGACGATTCTTGTGGAATTACGAACTAGGAAACGGTGAGTTTTTTCTATTACTTATTTCTCACTCACTCACTCTCTCTCCCTCTCTCTGTTTAGCGCATTTACCTCAAACTATATTCATTCAAGTAAGCTTTGAACAAATGCGCCTAATACGACGAACTAGTTCACTACAAACGTGCAATTATTCTTCATAACTTGAAATTCGATAATAGTATTGTATATTTAAGGTCTGAGTTTTCTTTAATTAAACTCGAAAAGATCCCATCATTTAATTTCTCTAATTATCGAATCGAAAATTCGAAATAACCAAGGCTGTACATTAAGGTGGTTCAATTCCACCTTTTTCGGTCCCTCAACTCAAAAAATATTGTCAAATACTACAAAAAATTGTCCGAAATCATGAGTACGCAAAAAAAAAAAATCCATGTTCGATACCCAATTTTAAAGAAAAGAATAGAGTCAATTTTTTATTTTTCTTGTTCAGAATGATGTATGTTGAATTTTTTCATTTGTTTCCCACCTGCGTTAACGTTAAGACATACTGAAAATAAAATTCTACTGAAAACATGAGACTAAGCAAAAAATATTTAGAAGTTACAATCAATTTTCGGAGAAAGTGGAAATAAATCATTTACTTCATTTAGGTGGGGGCCAAGAAATGAATCCAAATTTTAATGAATCATTCTGAAGAAGACAAATAAATAATTTAAAAAAATATATTTTCTTTACGTACTAATGTTTTAGGAGAATTTTCTTTTGAGTATTTATATCATATTTCTTGAACCTGCAAAATTATTTCATCATTGAAAGAAATATTTCGGGAAAGTTATTTTATTGAAATTAAATAATAATTACTTTCATTATTATTTATTCTATTTATTAACTTTGGCTTCCTCATAGAGGAAGCTTTGTCAAAAATGGAATTTAATGACGAAGCAATATGCAGAGTTCTGCAGGAATTTGAATTTTTTATTTTTAACCGGGTCGACTTTCAAAACATCTGACAAAACGGGATGAAAATTTAGACATGTGTGTAATAATGTTCAAGGATATTAGAAATAAAATTTCATCAATATAGACAGAGGCCTTCGAAAAGTATTGTAAATAAAAATTTTACATCCATTATCGTTGAAGTTCGCAAAAATATAAGGCATGTAAATCTTAAATGACTTGAGCAATAGATAACTAATTTGTCACACTAATTATGCAATCAATTAGATTACATCAAATCATATTAATACATAGTGAATAAAATTTCTTTGAATTGCAGTTTCTGAATGTTTTAAAAGAAGAATGCAAAATAGAACCTTGGACGTTGCATCCTTATTATTTTTTCACATATTTTTACAAAGCTTTTTCTACGAGAAAGCCAAAATCGATAAACATAATCCTCATAGAGGTAACTTTATGATATGATTATCTAAATGCAGTTTTTTTCAAAATTTAGGATAAAATTTTAAGACTTTTTTTAACGAGTAAAGACTATGGCTCGTCATAAATTCTAGGCTATTGTTTCGAGAGAAATTATGTAATAAGCGTTTTTGTTCCTTTTTCGACAAGCTAAATGCGTTTTTTTTAAATTTCAATCGATTTTGAAAGCATTTATTAATAAATTAATTAAAATACTTTTGTATCCATATTTTATACTTTAGATCACAGTATATGTACCGCGATAATGTATGCATTGGTATTTTGGACCAAGGTCCAGTCAACGTCGGTTATTGATGCGTCGTCGTTTTCGGATGAAGTCACTAAAGACGCGATTATGAAAATCCCGTATTGCAAGAAAAAATATGAAGCAAAAATAATTGAGATCAGTGGTGAGTTATTTTTTAGACCACTATTCTGAACCAGTAATCCAAATGTTCCCAAAAAAAATCCCAAATATACGTAAGCCGTATCGTCACCGTATGAATGTAGATTTTCGTCTATTCTCAAAATTAGTGAAATGCTACAGATTTGAACACTAATTTAAAAATTATTTTTATAAATCCATTACTACTGAAAGTGCTATCATTTTTAAACCGCTTTTTTTAAGTGTTGCAAAATGCAATATCAGCCACTCGTGGTTGTAACTACTGTAGTTTTGAAAATTTCAGCCCGGTAACTTGAAATTTACTAAAGATGACGTGTTTACGTCGTTTCGCATTTTGGAAAAAAAGATTTTAATAAATTTTGTATGACACTATAGATTCAGGCCGATACACGAAGCCACTCTTCAGTTAGAAAACAATGAAATGCACATTTCTCTTTGTTAAATTCCACAATTTTGAAACCGCTGTTTGGATTCTGAATGAATGCAATACCGACCAAGCTTGGTCGTAGCTATTCTTACTGTACTTTTACAGTAAGAATAGCTACTTCCAGCCTAATAACTTGAAACTTCCTCAAGTTAGGGTCTTTACATCGTCTTGCATTTTAAAAAATCAAACTTTAATCATAGTTTAACGTCATAAGCAATTCGAAAAAAATAACAACGGTTCAAGGATAGAGCTATGCCTCATGTAGCGTGCCAAATCTCAGCCAGATTGTCTAAGCCACTCCCAGGTTATGCGCATGCACACGCACGGAGGTTAGGTTTTCTAAACCACTTTTCTCAAAGTTTCACATAATTTGTAGTATATTGATATGAAAATCTTGAATTTTTCTTTTCATGAAAATAAAGCTTCCTCTATCAGGAAGCAAGAAACGTATCGGAAAATGTATGCGTTGCAGATTAATATTTTTTATAATAAAAAAATTGTAAGCTTTAAAAATTGAGAATTTGAATTCATACTATAGGCAAAAACATAAGCTTCCTTGTCTATAACCAGAATTCAAGCTATACATTTTCCGTACGCTACATAAAGAGCTTCAGAAAGGTACCTTTACAATACCTTTACGTATTGACTTGATATGCCATCGGACGTCTATTGCCATGGGTTGGTAATATATTTTCTTTTGCTTAATACACTAACAGAAGATGAGAATTATCTTCAAACATTGGTCATCTCGACAGACGGCAAGGTGATTGGAGTAAAAAATAAAAATAAGAAAAAAGAGGTGACGGGTAAATATCGAAGAACCCTCGTGATGAAAAAAATAGACAGGGACTTACTCGCGATGGATGATGTTCATCAGGTAGTGTTCTTTTACAATAAGTAAAATACTTTCTCTATGAGGAAGCATGTCAACCAATATGTATGTTTGTGCAAGATGAAAAATAATGATTAATTAAACTATGTGCAAGGTTCGTCCTTACGGGTTTGTTTTCAATTTGTAATGTCATTACCATATAATTTCATTACCAAACTGGGCAGTTAAATGTTTCTGTTCCACATACTTATATTTACATTACATTTAGTATCTTGAACATTTGTACAAACTTTTAGCTTCACCGCTAAAGCTTTACCAAATCGAAGGTCTTTCAGATCTCTATTAATATTAATTAAACAAAAACAAATACTAAATTGTACATCGTTTTTTGATGAGATTCTGATCAAATTCGATTCCAGTATTCCTTGGACTCTATTAAACATACACACACACTTTCACCCCGAGGGGTCAAGATTTGATAGATTCTGCAAATTTATCAAGAGTGGCGATAGCGACACGACGTCAAGTATTAAAAAAAGGATAAATTTAGTAATTTTTCATGGGATTTGAAAAATTAAACATCTCATAAAATATTAATACTTCGAGCGATTTTTGCGAAATTCAATATTAATTACGTAATTAGCCACTTTTAAAAAACTATGTCTTCATAACATGTAAGATATATCTCGCAAACAGATTTTCTATGAAAATTTATGCGTATACGGCTATTATGCGCGTGTCTAATATTTAGAGAGTACATGGAGTTTAGGTTGTTGTAATCGATTTTCAGAATGAAGCATGAGATGATGAGGCTTCGTTCGAATGAAGCCGCAGTATCACATCCTTTATTTATTGAGTAAAATCTTCTGCTATGTAGTTTTCCAAATTTCTCGTAGTGCCTACGTGAGGATTTCGTAATACATAATACATAATTCCGTAACGGGTCAATGTAATAAAAATAATATTCATTTTAGATCAATCCCACTGTTGGTGCATCAATTAGCGAACGACCTGCAGAAAGTTACCGTGCAATAATAGAACCACGCCCCCATACGCCAGGCACCAGTTCGAAGTCACACAGCTCATCCCCACGTACCCGTTCGTCACGTGCTCCATCTCCATGTATCCGTTCACCAAGCACTCAATCGACGTCAGGCATTCTATCAGATCCATGCACTCATCCCAAGTCCCACGCTGTCTTAAAACCTCTCCCTCAAACACCAGGAACTCATTCGAAGCCACACAGCCATTCGTCAGACTCTCATTTGGCGTCACATACACTATCTCCACTAACCCGTTCGCCAGACACTCTATCGGATCCAGGCACCCGTCCGTCAGATACTCATTCGCCACGCAGCCGATCCATACGCGACCGTTCGCCAAGCATTCATTCCAAGCCTCGAAACCGATCCCCACGCACCCACTCGTCAGATATTCGATTCAAATCACGCACTCAATCCAAGATACGTACTGTATCAAGACCCCAGCCCCATTCACCACGCCCCCGATCGTCAAGCATTCACTTGCCACGAAACCGATATCCACGCACTCATTCGAAGCCACGCTCCCATTCGCCACGCCACCAAACGACAGATATTCATTTACCACCCAGCAGATTTCCACACAGTCGTTCGAAACCAAGCACTCGATCTCTACATATTCGTTCACCAGGCACTCGATCTAAGCCACGCACTCAATCCGAGACAAACGCCGCATCAAAACCACGCCTCCAAACGCCAAGCAGCCTTTTCCCTGGTACTCGTTCGGTGTCACGTATCCGATGTGCATTCCACCGTTCACCAAGCACTCGATCTGAGCCACATACTATATCGGATCCACGGACGCAATCCAAAATTCACGTTGAATCAAAACTACTTCTGGGAACATCAGGGACTCATTCAAAGCCCCACAGCCGACCTCCATGCAACCATCCGCCAAGCATTCATTTGCCTCCAAAATGATCCCCAAGTACCTTTTCGCCACGCACTCATTCGAAGCCACGCACTCAAATACCAGACATTCAGTTACCACACAGCCGATCCTTGTGCACTCGTTTGAAGCCATGCACTCGATCTCCACAGACTCGGTCACCAGGCACTCGATCTCCATACACTCGTTCACCAAATACTCGATCTCCATACCCTCGTTCACCAGACACTTGATCTAAGCCACGCACTCAATGCAAGATAAACGCTGTATCAAAACCATGTCCTCAAACGCCAAGCAGTCATTTGCAACGCAATCAATCCTCGCGCACTCATTCGCCAAGCACACATTCGGCGCCCCGTTCTCCATCTCCACGCACCCGTTCGCCAGGCATTATTTCCCCACACAGCCGATCCCCACGCACCCATGCACCAAGCATTCGTTTGAAGTCATGCAGCCTATCCCCACGCAATCATCAGCCAAGCATTCATTCGCGACTAAGCCGATCCCTGCGCAACCGCCAGCCAAGTATTCATTCGCCACACATCCGATCCCCGTGCACTCATTCAGCAGGCACTCGTTTGAAGCCAGGCACTCATTCGGCAGGCACTCGTTTGAAGCCAAGCACTCAATCTCCGCGCATTCGTTGGAAGCCACGCGCTCAATCTCCACACACTCATTCGTCTGGCACTCGGTCTAAGCCACGCACGCAATCCAAGACTTGCGCTGCATCAAATCTGCACCCCTAAACGCCAGGCACTCATTCGCCACGTAGCCGATCCTCACGCAGCACTTCGTCAAGTACTTATTTGAAGCGATGCAGCCGATCTCCAGGCATTCACTGTGAAGCTTCTTGTGCATAGAAATTGATCTAGATTACATGGAAATTTAATTGTTGGGCATACTAAAATGATGTACCTTGTAAGGGGAAAAGTAATTCATAAACTTTTTTGTCTGTGTTTATCAAGAGTCGCGGTAGCAACTTGACGCTAAATATAAAAAGGAAATTATACAAATTAATTTAAAGGTAATGGAAGTGTCTTAGACAACTCCAAGCAAATATTGAAAATAACTTTTAATGTTGTTGTGAAATATATGATACATTTACAACATTTGTGTTAAAATTGCAAATCATAAATAGTCATCTGAAATTTAATTATTAACAATTAAACACCGTCCTTGGATTCTGAAATTAATGAGTTCGGTATTAAAAATTGTAAGATTTGTGTACTACGATTCACCTACTGTAGCGTAACTTTAATATACTTCAGTAAATTAATTTTCAAGTTATATTTCCTGAACAAGTCGTTAATAACCTTCCATTTCACCATAACTTGAATAAAACATACTACAATGTTAATTTATAATATCAGTGCTCTACGTGTTAACTAATTGTAGTACACTGCAGTATCGCATGTGCAAAAGAACACATAGAGACGGCACAAAACTTGATCATTTCTATAACTTTTATTGTTCAATTAAGTGTTCAGCAGGATATTTGGAATTTAAAATAAAATCCATCCATAAATGGAAATTTCCGAAAATTAGCTTTTTAGTCCCATTTGTAAAGAAATTGAACAATAGTATTAGGTTGATTAGGATAAGTGGTAGGTTATTTTATTTATGGGAAGATGCTTTCGTTAGATGACCCATAATACAACAAGTTACAGCTATAAATACATGGAGTATCTGCTAATAAATTGTTGCACTAATCCGAACGGATTCTTATTTCAGATTGGGTTAATAAGAAAGGCCACCCAGTTAACGGACACTGAGTACGTCAGGGTGATTACTTTACATGTCAGCGCTCTTCGGAAATATAAAAATGGATAAGAAGACCCTGCTGTTAAAATTTTCTTATTCTGTTATGTGTTTTTGAAATTATTAATTCAAATAGTTTGCGAACATTGGTACTTTCGTAAGGAGGTTGAAGCGAGGCACACTAGAGAAACTAGTGCTTAATTTTTAAAAGTGTTTGTACAATTTTTGGTGATTTGATTGACTTTTCTGAGTTGTCACTCACGAAGAAGCCGTAGTTCTTAATATATAAATACATTCACAGCCGTGATGTGAAAAGGAAATCAACTGATATATGCTAATATCGGATGTCGTGTTTATCCGTGCAATTTTTTGTCGAACAATAGCTCATTTTGTTTACTGGAAGATGCTTTTTCGAATGAGCGATCAGATTTTTTCGCATTATTAATTATTCAAAATGTACAGCCTGATTTTAAATCAGGTTAGGATAATCAAGTAGTTGTAACTTTTGAGTAACTAATACTATCAAAAATCTAGACGGTCAATCGATAGAACATCTTCCAATAAATAAAATGAACTATTCCTCATGATACTTGGGCGGATATTTCGATTTATTCTCGGAAACAACTACACGGCAAAAACATGACATCGGGCAGTTGTATATATCAGGCGATTTTCTTCTTAAATCGCCGCTGTGAATGGATTTATATATTAAGAAGCAATTCTGCTACGTGAGCAATCCCCCGGGAAAGTCGATTAAACTACGAAAACAATACAAACGGTTTTAAAAATTTAACACTGATTTGGCTAGTGTGCCTCGCTTCAACCTTCTGAAATAACTGTTCATCTCGCATTTCATAATCCATATTTTGAAAAGATCTACCGCCTTGTGAATTATTTAGATTTAATTTAACGATGTTCGCCTATTAGTCGAAATCAAACTTGAGCCTTTTATTATTTCTACATTAATTTATTGAGCTCTTCATTCATACACATAGTTAATAAATTTGAGGAATAGCGACGGTATAGTTTCGTTGTAATACGATTTGTACATTGATCACTTCAAAGAGAATAGGGTATTGGTACATTGAGATACTCGTTTCGGATTTTTTTAAAATTATTTTTGGATAATGACATGCAACTTCGATCTTTGGAATAATATTCAAGTATTGCGGAAAATTGCGTCTCATTATTGTCACAAAAATTACTGTCATGTCGCCACATTGACATTTTTAGTTACCTTTTTACTACAAGAGACGAATTTCCTCAACGCGTGTAAAAGTATTTATTACAATGCTTAAAAGAATTGAAGAAATTCGGCGAAACGTCTCAACGAAGCCTCGGAGAGATTCGTCAAGAGTTCAGGGAGATACATCAAAATACTTTAAAAGTGTCTCGGAGAGGTTCGTTGATTATCCATAAAGATGAAGAAGGCTCTCAAAACATTTTTCAAAAGAGTTTCGGCGAGATTTGCCAACTATTCAAACAAGGCTCGGAGAGATTTATCAAAACATTAAAAAACTGTCTTTAAAAAAGTCGCAGAGAGAATAGTCGAATAGTCCATAAAAGACTGTTTCGAGTTTGCAGAATGAGTCTCGGATCGGCTCCTATTCGAGATTCTTTCTGAAAATCTTCCAAAGACACTTTCAGAGACTCTTTTAGAGATCGCTCTCCGGTACTCTTTTTTGTGCGCGGGGACCATTTCAAAAACTTGTAACCGGTCGTTTCTTTCAGTGAAAACCGGGAAATGACCGTCGAAGTGACCACTTTCATAATTCGCAGCCGGTCGTTCCCTCGTCGCTGGAAACCGTGAAACTACTGCAGAAACGATCTCTTTTTAAATTTGCAGCTGGTAATTTTTCTGGCACCGAATAGCGAAAAATAACCGTTGGAACGACCACCTTCTTCATTCATGATCGGTCATGTCGTCGGCGCGGAAACCCGGGAAATTACTGTCGAAAAGAATAATTATACGCTACGTTCTCGTTACAGTTAGCAGCGAGTTACATCTTATTAGGAAATTAATACTGAGTACTGTTTGAATACAAATATCTTGGGAACGTTTTTAATGGCACCTTTACAGACTCTTGCACATTTTAAATTAAATTATCTTAGTTGTATCGTATTATTGTCGAACTATTAATTATAGTTTCTTGCTGTTTAACATGACCAAATACCGCGCTCAGTACAATAAAATTATTCGACGGTGGTGTAAGAATGGTCCGAGCAGTACCGTTATAATATGGTTATACGACATAGTTACACTATATAATTACACTTGGTTTCAGCGTCTTTACGCATATTCAGTCGATTGTACGGGTAACATGGTACAAAACGTTACATGACTAGTATGAAAAATGAGATCGATACCCAAGAAGGAAGACTTAAGTAATTGAGCAAAGTAAGTTGTCAATTACTTTTGTAGCTATAATAACCGCGTTTATCGAGATTCAAACATTCTCTTATAATTTCTTTTTATTATCGCGATTCCGTCCAATTCTGATGAACTTTCGTTGTTTCCAGTAATTTCACTCTTATCTTCATCGTTATCATTGGAATGTGAACCGTGTTGTAATTGTTTCTCGTGACATCTGCATTACCAAGAACAGCAAGGATCAGTTTCGTGATATATTCCAGTAAAGAATTAAATAAATAATTATATTCTCACCACAAAACGGCACCTTACGACATTGAACCACGAGTTCTTTACATTTCCACTTTCGCATTTTCTCGAGAAAACAATGCATCCTGAGGCTGCACACTTTCTTCTGGTTTAATCTGTTATTTCCATTGACATCAATTCATATCCATTGTGTGATCAAAACAAGGGAGCATAACGTTTTGGATACCGGTATAATGGTTGCCCAGTCTTCTTGGATACTTTTTCTGTCGGTACGGTGTACTTGAAAAATATGTACTGGATCACTTCCTCCGGCATGTCACTGCGAACCATTTCCCTGATGGTCTCATACAATAGTTCCTGAAAACGATACTTGGAGGATTGAATCCCTTCGCACATTTTCAGAACGGCTTTATTCTCGTAATGAATGTCAACGATGCGGCAGTATCCTTCATAGTAAAAGAAAAGAAAAACTTATGAATACTTTACTTTAAGTTATTTTCATTTGTTGAAAATAAATTCCGTGCTCACCATTAATGACAACGTGGGTGTTCGGAGTCTGTATATTCTTCACTTCAGCTTCCGAGAATTTCGATTCTCGTCACAATTGTTCCCAGGTCAATTATTTTCCCCTCGCTTCGTCGCTCTCGTTCGTTGGATTCTCGACGAGTAATTGCAACAACTTCACTAGGGAGCATCCAACTCCTTCGATAGTTGTACACATGTCAATGGCTAACATCATTTACAATTTTAGGTATGTTTTGTTGTGTAACAATTTTTCTGGTACCTGATTCCACGACTTCATCATCAGAGTTATCGTTGCTGCTATCGCTACTGTTAGTATCGACGTACATCGACGAAATTCCGCCATGCTATGGCACGGCGGAATTTCGTTGATGTACGCTTTTTTTGCAGTACCTCACCATCGCTGCTCTTGTCGCTGCTTTCTTGTTCGTTGTCATTCTTCGGCTTATCCATTTTTTTTTTTTCTTATTTTCGGTTTGCTTCTTTTTGAAACTGTCAGAATTTCGGTACCAGTCACCTTTTAATTTAGTCGTGATCCACTTGTTGTTCCGCGCAAAGGACGGAGAATGCAATACTTTCGTATCTGATAATATTATATACCTTTCCATCATCATCAATATGACTTGTTAATACGGTATCCATTTCACGCTTGTCATTTTCCTTGTTCGCTGTTGGGAGCGGTTGTCTCTTTCTTCGATTCATTGTCGCAAGTATGTCCTTCTTAAACTTTAATAACTTCGCTTCCAAGTCACAGCATTGGTGACTTCCAGCCGCCTTTTTCTTTGGTGTCTGCTTCTGCTTTCTCGCGACACTTTTCCACGACGCGACATTCTTACGCTGTGGTACCTGCCGTCTAGACGTACACGGTTAACTCGACGTTTCCTATGCTCAATACATTTCAACATAATGGAATTGTTACGTCCTCACGTACCTTTATACTGTATTCTAAATTTTATCGAAAAATTGTATATTAGTCGGAAGATAAAGGAAAGAATGACTGATGTTGGGAGAAGCGAGACCTGCGGTCTCGTTATAACGGAACGATGGGCGTCTAGAACCATGATATGAGGAGTCGGCCAAGCACACTGCTCTACCGGCAAATATAGGGAAGATACGGCTGAATAGGTCAGTTTCCCACTTTTTAAACTATCCTGTATAAATCTAAGAAAATTCCTCAACCGTATCATGCGAGTGGCACTTCTCGAAACTAAAAACCTGCTATTTAGGAACAGTCTTCATATGTCACAATCGCAAGGGAAAAACATGCTGACAGAGAAAACCAAACGCCGAAAAGACAATTTTTAAATCACAAAACAAAGAAAAGAAATATTACAAGTTCCCCGAATAGCCTAAAGAAAAATCTCCAAGTCAATCAAACGGAACAAAGAAATATTCTAAGTGCTTTGAGCAGACTAAAGAAAATAGTGCACTTAGAATGTATCTTTGTTCCGTTTGATGGACTTGGAGATTTTTCTTTGGTCTATTCGGGGAACTTGTAATATTTCTTTTCTTTTTTTTTTGTGATTTAAAAATTGTCTTTTACCAAATTAATTAAATTTTAAAAAATACCATTTGAATAATTTGATCGTTTAAACTTCGTCCACCGAACGGAATAAAGAAACATTCCAAGTCCTTTTAACAGACCAAAGAAAGTCTGTAAGTCCATCAAACGGAATAAAGAAATATTCTAAGTCCTTACTCCAACAAATGTAAATTTTCTGGGTGAATTTAAAGTGTTTGCAATATTTTACTTGATTTGAAACTGATTCTACGCGAAATCTTCTAAGTGATTACAATACTGGTTGGTAATTACGTCGAGAAAAATTTAACAAGACAGTTAATAATGCCCGCTCGTCGTTCGGGGCGTCTTTATATAGGGCTTCAGGTGTTCCCCCATTCGCAATTATGCAATTTGGTGGGTGAATCTAATATATAGAATAATAGAAGAGACTCTTATCGATGAGTCGGAGTTCTATGCTTTTTTCTCTCTTCGACCTGTTCCTATCCTATCCATTAATGACTCATTCATTGCTGCATCAATATGCGAATGGTCTACTGGGCATCGTCTTCAATACCTACTAACATTACGCATCGCTATAGTACAGAGTCTTAATGTCGATCGCATTTTTCTCTTTTCTGCTTCCGTTCCTTTCTTGTTTTCTTTCTCTCCCTTGTTACTTCGTACATTGAAGGCCATTCTTTATGCCGTACTTACTATCTCGTACGAAGTTAACCGTGTACGTCTAGACGGCAGGTACCACACCGTAAGAATGTCGCGTCGTGGAAAAGTGTCGCGAGAAAGCAGAAGCAGGCACCAAAGAAAAAGACGGCTGGAAGTCACCAATGCTGTGACTTAGAAGGGAAGTTATTAAAGTTTAAGAAGGACATACTTGCGACAATGAATCGAAGTAACAGACAACCAGTCCCAACAGCAAACACGGAAAACGACAAGCGTGAAATGGATACCGTATTAACAAGTCATATTGATAATGATGGAAAGGTATATAATATTATCAGATACCAAAGTTTTGCATTCTCCGTCCTTTGCGCGGAAAGCGTGTCGTAATATCAAACATCAACAAGTGGATCACGGCTAAGTTAAAAGGTGACTGGTACCGAAATTCTGACAGTTTCAAAAAGAAGCAAACCGAAAATAAGGGAAAAAAAATAAGGATAAGCCGAAGAATGACAACGAACAAGACAGCAGCGACAAGAGCAGCGATGGTGAGGTACTGCAAAAAAAAGCGTACATCAACGATGACGCCGATGATGAAGTCGTGGAATCAGCTACCAGAAAAATTGTTACACGACAAAACATACCTAAAATTGTATATGATGTTGGCCATTGACATGTGTACAACTATCGAAGGAGTTGGATGCTCCCTAATGAAGTTGTTGCAATTACTCGTCGAGAATCCAACGAACGAGAGCGACGAAGCGAGGGGAAAATGATTGACCTGGGAACAATTGTGACGAGAAACGAAATTCATGGAAGCTGAACTGAAGAATATACTGACTCCGAACACCCACGTTGTCATTAATGGTGAGCACGGAATTTATTTTCAACAAATGAAAATAACTTAAAGTAAAGTATTGATAACTTATATGAGACCATCAAGGAAATGGTTCGCTGTGACATGCCGGAGGAAGTGATCCAGTACATATTTTTCAAGTACACCGTACCGACAGAAAAAGTATCCAAGAAGACTGGGCAACCATTATACCGGTATCCAAAATGTTATGCTCCCTTGTTTTGATCACACAATGGATATGAATTAATGTCAATGGAAATAACAGATTAAACCAGAAGAAAGTGTGCAGTCTCAGGATGCATTGTTTTCTCGAGAAAACGCGAAAGTGGAAATGTAAAGAACTCGTGATTCAATGTCGTAAGGTGCCGTTTTGTGGTGAGAATCTAATTATTTATTTAATTCGTTACTGGAATATATCACGAAACTGATCCTTGCTGTTCTTGGTAATGCAGATGTCACGAGCAACAATTGCAACACGGTTCACATTCCGATGATAACGATGAAGATAAGAGTGAAATTACTGGAAACAACGAAAGTTCATCAGAATTGGACGGAATCACGATAATAAAAAGAAATTATAAGAGAATGTTTGAATCTCCATAAACGCGGTTATTATAGCTACAAAAGTAATTGACAACTTACTTTGCTCAATTACTTAAGTCTTCCTTCTTGGGTATCGTTCTCATTTTTCACACTAGTCATGTAACGTTTTGTACCATGTTACCCGTACAATCGACTGAATATGCGTAAAGACACTGAAACCAAAATGCAATTATATAGTGTAACTATGTCGTATAACCATATTATAACGATACTACTCGCACCATTCTTACACCACTGTTGAATAATTTTATTGTACGGAGCGCGGTATTTTGTCATGTTAAACAGCAAGAAACTATAATTAATAGTTCGGCAATAATATGATACAAGTAAGATAATGTAATTTAAAATATGTAAGAGTCTGTAAAGGTGCCGTTGAAATCGTCCCCAAGATATTTGCATTCAAACAGTACTCAGTATTAATTTCCTAATAATATGTAACTCGCTGCTAACAGTAACGAGAACGTAGCGTATAATTATTCGTTTCGACAGTAATTTCCCGGTATTCCGCGTCGACGACATGGCCGATCATGAATGAAGAAAGTGGTCGTTCCAACGGTTATTTTTCGCTATTCGTTTTTCGTGCCAGAAAAACGACCAGCTGTAAATTTAAAAACAGGTCGTTCCTACAGTCGATTCACGGTTTCCAGCGTCGAGAAAACGACTGGTTGCAAATTGTAAAAGAGTTCGTTTCGGCGGTCATTTTTTCGCTATTCGGTGCCAGAAAAATGACCAGTTGCAAATTTAAAAAGAGATCGTTCCTACAGTAGTTTCGCGGTTTCCAGCGACGAGGGAACGACCGGCTGCGAATTGTGAAAGTGGTCACTCCGCCGGTCATTTCCCGGTTTTCACTGAAAGAAACGACCGGTTACAAGATTTTGAACTGGTCCCTTCGATGGTTGTTTTCAGATTTTCAGTAACCAAGAAACGACTAACCAACAATAATTTGAGTGGTCGTTTCTTGGTCGGTTAACTCTTTTCAACGGTATTTTTGCATTTAACGACCGGTCATTTTTTCGTCACTTGATCTGCTAGGGATGTCACTTTAACTGCTCGAGATCTATGGCAGTGAAGATTTTGATTATCGGGTGATCATCGGCTTTTCTCACGTGAATTACCCCCGATCTGGCCCGAACATATTTATAGAAGAATGTTGTGGCCCTTTCTTTGGTCTTACGGAGCAGCGCGTACGTTTCTGCTGCAAGAAACTCGCTCACGAATACATCGCCTTGTAAATTGTTACCAAAGACGTCGTTCAATGTAAATGTTTTCTTGGCTCGCCTTCTATCGATTACAACGTCTGCAACCGGGATAGAGATCATCGTTACTATGAACTATTTGGTCACTCGCGCAGGTAAAACGGCGGAGGGTCCGGCAACATCGCCAACTTGCGGATTCTTCTCTTTTAATTCACGAACCGCGATAATATGATTAACGAAGCCTGGTAATTCGAGAGCGACTAAAATTCTATTGATTATATCAATCGGGCTTTCGGTGCATTCGTTGGGAATTCCGAAGATTGTCAGATCGGAGGTGTTGGGGACGTTGCGTGCTGTTTCAGATCCTTGAATAATTCTAATTGCCTCTTGAGATTCGTGAAATGCAACGCTTAACTCTGCGTTTTGCTGTTCGAGAATGCTGATTTTCTCCACGTGTAAATTGACTGTTTGAACGAGTTCCGGTACTGAGTTAAGTTTCGCCTTTACTTGCGCGTTAAATTGTTGCTGTCGCTCGGAAAGGGCGAGCAAGTTTGCTCCCTGGGCAGCTAATTATACAACAATCTACTCGAGAGTCACTCTTCAATTTTGCGGTGTTTGAGAAACACTTTGGTTCCTCATGTTATTATCGATAGTCGAGCTACCTAAATTCGTTACACAGCAGTTTCTAGCACTCTCGTAAATTATGTAGTTTTTGCACAACCGGGATGAAAGGAGTTAATCCATGTTAAACAAGTTTTAGTGGTACCGGTGATGCGTTGACCACATTTATGACAGATTACGTTAAGCGCTAATGTTTTTTTTTTTTTTTAACTTACCTACGTGATGATAGGAACGACATTTTCACACTCCCAATGGAAAGTTTTGCCGTTTGAGCAGTACAAAAAATAGTCAGAAAATAAAGATTTTTTTTTCATGGATAGTAGTCATGAATGTTGCTTTTTATATTAAAATTGTCAGAAATAAATTATTTTCCATACTTTATATAAGTCCCTGAATCAACCAAAGTACAAGTTTCTCGAGAATTTTCTCATGCCTCTAGAAGGAGTCGGATACTTTGTTTCTGGTGAACATGATCAAGTTATTGCTCCCGCAGATGCTCACCCTAATTCTATCATGTTACTCGATGACATAGCCTGTGAGAAACAAGATTACGTAAGAGTCTTCTACTCTATGGGCAGACACAGGAACATGAAATGCTTCTATTTGTGTCAGCCCTACGCTCAGATTCCCAAATACCTGGTATCCAACAACGTTAACGTGCTAGTGATTCTTCGACAAGATGATGTAAATCTCAAACATGTGTACGTCTATCATGAAAATATGGATATGTTATACTCATAATTTAAAGATTTATGCTCGAAATGCAGGAACGATGACTATCATGGATTCCTCGTAATTGACAAGGATCAGAAAGGCCTCGACAGTAGTAGATACAGAAAGGCATTTGACTATTTTGCGATAAATATACCTCGCACAAAGTAAGAGCCATCAATGTTTCATACTACTTCAAAGCGACAACATGTCAGACGAGTTCCGTCGCGAGAAAGAAACGCTTTGTCAAGTTGAAAACGCTAAAAATGCGATTAAACGAAAATACAAGCCTCTAAAAGCGAAAAAGCAGAGTATAGAAAGAGCGCTGGACGAAACTTTTAAGCCCATAGTCAAGCTGTTAGAATGACTCGTTAGTACTACTGACACAAGTAAACATGAAATCAAGGATGAAATTAAGAATTGACTGCCCAAGAACGAGGTGGAGGAAGAGGAGGTAATTCATTTTCCTGATGCAGACGATTCATCAAAAACTGCATATAATGATGCCGAGAAGACGACGAAACAACAAGCAGTTATTGACAAATATCTTAACTTACTCATCAAAAATCGAAAAAGGTACCTCGATATAACGTATGGAGTTCGAAAACTACCGGACGGCATACTCATGATCGGAGATTCACCCATAAGTTTCAAAAATTAATACATCAATGTGAGTGGCAGCAAATACCTCAAGTTTTGTCTACTTGAACTGCTGTTCAAAAAGGATCCTGATTCGAATCTTATAAGAACTGACAAGTGCATACAAGAAACGTTACAGTCTGGATGAGGCAGTGAATAAGCAACATAATAAAATGTTCAAAAACTATGTAGCTCCGTTAGTTGGCGTTGCTGCACCAACTCGAAAGAGACAATCCATTGGTAGAGGTTTGCCGAAACATAAGATTGCGCAGAAACAAACGCGAATGGATTACGTATACTGAGACGATCCAAACGAATTAGTAGATCGACTACGTCTGCTGCTTGCCGAGCGAAAAGCTGGTAATACATCACATCAACTAGATCGTTTCAATCACTGAGGAGTTGCATGAAGCTGGAATTCTTTATTAATAAGCACCGTAACCCACGACTAAATTCAGTCGAACAATGAGCGTTGACGTGATCGGACAACAACTTGGACGTACTGAAGGTTTACGAGGTCCACCAGGCTTCGGATTCAAACTCACCACTGACAACTAATACGACGTAGAGAACCAGAAACCGTGTAATGTGGCCGAGTCGAGAAAGCCATACGACGCAGTCAATCTCAGCCTCACAAAACGTCTAATTCAACAGGACTTAACTCGATTGTTCCACATTACAGCTCGGCAAGGAGAGGCCTTGGATGAATTGCAGCTGCAGATATAGATACTTCAAGACCAATTGAACAAATGACTGAAGAACATCGAGATAAACATTGAATCAACTCTAAATTTGGCAATCCGCAATTCCAAAGCCATTGCGACGCAACATGGAACATCAGAGACTAGTGGCATGGTTGCAAAAACCCGCACGTCGTAATTATCTGCATCGCAAGTTCAATGTACGACGTGCAGATGAAACGTGGCTAGCTGATCTCGTTGAAATGCAATCGTACGCGAGAGAAAACAAGGGGTTCCGATACTTACTCACCATCATCGACGCGCTGTCTAAATTTACCTGCGCTGTCCCCGTGGCACGAAAGACTGGAAAAGATCTCACTACAGCAATGGAGTCTGTGTTTCGGCAGGGTAGAGTACTCTCAAATCTGTAGACCGATAAGGGCGAAGAATTCTACAACGCGATCTTTCAGGATCTGATGAAACAGCACAACATCAATCACTACTTGACGTACGGTAATCTCAAAGCTTCGATCGCCGAACGTTTCAATCGCACTCTCAAGAACAAGATGTGGTTGAAATTCAGTCTACGCGGTATCTACAAGTGGCTGGACATTTTACCCGATCTCGTGGCAGAGTACAATGACAGTAAACGTCGAACTATAGACATGAAACCAAAGGACGTCAAGGTAGCCAATGTGAAACATTGATGCAACGATTCCCACCCAGTCATCAAAAACTGCGCATTCCGAAGTTTCGAATTGGTGACCAACTAAGTGTGAAAAAGAATAAATACGTTTTCGAGAAAGGCTATTGTTCCAACTGGACAACCGAAATTTTCACCGTGAATCATGTGGCGGCGACACATCCTGTGACATACAAGCTGAAGGACTATGAAGATAAATGCATCGCTGGCGCATTCTACGAAGGAGAGCTTCTGCAGGCGAAATACCCCGACGTCTGTCTCATGAAAAAAGTGTTCAAGAAACGAGGAGATCAAGTCTATGTTAAGTGGTTGGGATTCGACAGTTCGCACAACAGGTGGATCAGTAAGAGGAGTTTGTAAGGAAATAAATTCAACAGTTTTTGTGTGAAAAATGAGATATGTATTCAATCGCGAACGTCAAAGTTTTTCTCAACTCGCAGTATTATCCATACGGCAATCTTAACTTTAACGTGAATCGCACTCAGTACGCTCCGTTGTACGACATATCTGTCTATAGACGGATATATGGCGGCCGAGTAGAGTCGTGTTTCAACTCGCTCCTGTAATAATTTCACATTTTCGGAGGTTCCGGTTCATAGATTAGTGCACCTATACGTTAATTGGCTTCTAAAGAATTATTGGATGTTGTTGGACATATTCCAATTGTGCGTGTGTGCCTAAACTCTCTCATTATTTATCTAACTGTGTACGCGATACTCGTACTTATGATCGTACTTGTGATTGTACGTTAATCTGACAGTTACGTGTATTCTCATGGCCGGTTTTTCGTATTGAGTATTTCTCTCGGTGTTGCACAGTCATCAAAGTGAAGCAGTTACTTCTATAGTGTTTTTGTAAAAGTGGATTGTTGAATACTGATAGTAATTTTCTATGTGACGTGCATTTTTCTGTGAAGCCGTAATTCAAAAGGAGTAACGCCTGCAAACACCTACATCAATATCAATATATATATATATATATATATATCTGGGTTTCCTGTGTGTCTAAGCTTGCTTTAGATTATCTGTGATATAGACCTACACACACGTATAATTCGCACATACTATGGTGCTGACTTTGCGTTCACGTATGTCTTGTTGACATAAGCTTCGATAACTCATGCTCGTGGTTCGTTGGTATCAGAGTCATACCTATCTGTTGTATAGGTGTATGTATATGATGGTGTATATTTATGTCGCGACTGGGATCCCCGATTTGTTGTGACTGTGGGAAAACTGTCAGAGATTTTATTCGATGTACGGTCTGTGAAGTGTACTTTCATCGCTCTTGTGCAACTGAACAACATTTTGAATTTGATGACATTTTTATAAAAAATTGTGACCATCGTTACAAGTTCACCATGGATAGAGAGTTGAAAAAGTTGTTGATCGACGAGTTTGCTGCATTTAAAAAAGACTCACGGAAGGATATGTGTGACTTGTTCGCGAAATTTAAGGATGATACCAACACAATGCTTGATACAAAACTCTCTGAAGTTCATCGCTCCATTGGAGATCTCTCGACCCGTTTAAGTACTGCTATGGGAAGTATTGCAGAGTGTGAGAGAGCTAATAGTGAACTTCGGCGTGACAACGTTGCTCTCCGGGGTGAAGTGGCTGATCTGAGATTAAAGTTTTCGCAGCTTGAAGCCAGTGTTAGCCGTGTGCCTGGACCTGCAGAATCTCATATCATTGTTGCTGAGGCCACTGAGCGGCTTAGTCGATCCCGTAATGTTATGGTTTATGGTCTTCCCGAGAAGGCAGGACAGGGGGCTGCCGTGGCAGATTTCGAGGAAGTAACTCGTGTGCTCTCATCAGCTGTCTCTCAATCTGCACCCGTCAGAGCTATGCGGCTGGGTGTATATAAGGATGGTGGCAAGCCTCGACCTGTCAAGGTCACTCTACCGGATGCTGCTGATGCGCTTGATGTTTTGAGGAACAAGCGTCGTATCTGTGAGCCTGATGTTCAAGTCATGGCTGATCTTACTGTTCGTCAACGAGACCATCTTCGTGAACTTCGGGCGCAGCTTGCTGAGATGCACAACGCGGGAAATTCTTCTGCGACTATTCGGTACCTGCAGGGTGTTCCAACTATCGTGGACGGTGCTCCAAAAATAGTGAATGAGCCAAAAGCCGACTTTATTACCCATCGGCGTGGGGCAAAAAACTAGCGTGCGAACGGAGATTGCCCATTTTATATCAAAATGTGAGAGGTCTTAGAACCAAGCTAAGTAGACTCCAAAATCTTGTTCTAGATTCGGACTTTCATATTTTTATTTTTGTTGAAACCTGGCTTTCTCCGGATATTTCGGATATAGAATTAGGATTGCGTGATTTTGTCATTTTTAGATGTGATCGTTGTGTTAATACTAGTGTAAAGTCGCATGGAGGTGGTGTGATGATTGCAGTGCATAAATCAGTGCCTGCAAGACTCTTAACTAATCCGGCTGAGCATATCGAGCAGGTTTTTGTAAATATTCAGTTGCCCTCCTGCAGTTTATTATTGGGAGTGACTTATCTCCCTCCAGCTTCTTCGCACAGCTTGTATGTGGATTACTGTGACTCGGTTGAACGCGTAATTTGTGAAGCGGGTGACACGTATTCCCTGCTTACAGGTGACTTTAATATCCCGCAATTTGCTCTTTGTGACTCTGCCATGTCATCGAGGGATGGCCATGTAACCAACTGCGACTTATTACTCGAGTTGGCTGCGTCGCTTGATCTTGCGCAGGTTAATTCTTTCTATAATGATCGCGGTAGATTGCTTGATCTGCTATTTACTGATTTGCCTTGCGCTGTGAGTTGCGCATTGGACTATGTGTCACCGATGGACGCGCCTCACCCCCCATTAGATATTCGTGCACGTTTAGATGAACTTCCGGCTATGAATATTTCAGAAGGCTCAACATTTTTTAATTTTGCCCGGGCTGATTTCCCTAATATGAATGCGTATCTGGCAGCGGTCGATTGGAATGCTTTGTTTATGATGGCCAAAGATGTTGATGATGCTACCAACCGTTTTCATCATATTTTAGATGTGGTTATCCCCAAATTCGTCCCGTTAGTGACTGTTCGCCCGTCGACCTACCCGAAGTGGGTCAGTAAGAAGACACAAGCCATTATACTAAAGAAAAAGATCACGCATATGAAATTCAAACGTAAATATAACTCCACTCTTTATGATGAGTTTAGAAAGTTGCGTTCTGCTTGTGAAGTTAACCTCGACTGTGATCGTAAGGTGTATATCAATAGTGTTGAAGCCTCGTTGCAGTCGCCTGATAACGTTAAATCTTTTTGGAACCACGTAACTAGTGTCAGGAAAACTGCGGGTTTCCCAAGCCGTATGCGTTTAGATTCGAGTCAGTCAGAATGTTCCGAGAATATTGCGAACATGTTTGGAGATTATTTTTCAAGTGTGTTTAGAGATTCTTCGGGCAATCGCAACTTGGAGAGTCGTGATTGCAATAATCCGGACATAAATAATATTTCCGTTTCTACGTTTTTTCTTACCGAGGCGAGTGTTCGTGATGCGATCGCGGGACTTAATACTAATAAGGGAGCCGGTCCTGATGGTATCCCCCCTAGCCTCATTAAGGCGTGTGCTGGACCGTTAATTAGCCCGTTAACGCGATTGTTTAATCTGTCGCTATCGTCAGGCATCTTTCCACATGCTTGGAAAATATCTTATATTACACCGGTACATAAAAAGGGTAGCATTGACGATGTAAAAAATTATCGACCGATTGCTAGGCAGTCCTGCATTCCTAAAATTTTTGATATGCTTGTCACTGATTTTTTATCTAAGGTCTTTCAGCGCTCTATAATTTCAGAGCAACATGGCTTTTGCAAGGGGCGTTCTACAGTGACAAATCTCACGCTTTACTCGCATTTTCTGAGCTCGAAAGTTGAGCAGGGTCTTCATGTTGATTCGGTTTATACTGATTTCTCAAAGGCTTTTGACACAGTAGATCATAGTGTTTTGTTGAGTAAACTCTCTGATATGGGTATTTGCGGTGATTTGTTGCAGTGGATCGCCTCCTATTTGTCTGAGCGGCGGTTGGTTGTTAAGGTCAGATCGGCAGAGTCTAGAGCGATCACGGCAGTGTCAGGTGTGCCGCAAGGGTCTCATTTGGGTCCTCTTCTCTTTGTTCTATTTATAAATGATATAAACGACTGTTTCCTGCATTCAGAATTTCTGCTTTATGCAGATGATCTTAAAGTCTTTCGGGTCGTACGTGATGCTGCGGATGCTGCTCTCTTACAATCTGACCTTGACCGGCTCTCTGAATGGTGTGTGCGCAATCGGCTCGAACTCAATATTCAGAAGTGTTTTGTTATCTCTTTTTTTCGAGCGCGACAGTTGCAACTGCACAGCTACTTCGTGGATGGGTGTCAGTTGTCACGGCAGGATACAGCGTGCGACCTCGGTGTTCGATTTGCGTCCAATTTATCTTTTAATGAGCATATCTCTGAGATCTGTAGCAAGGCGATGCGTATGCTGGGATTCATCAGGCGTAACACTACAGACTTCCAAAATCCGCGGTCGATAAAAGTACTTTTCTGTGCTTTAGTCCGTCCTGTGCTTGAATATGCTTCTGTAGTCTGGTCTCCGTTCTACGCGTCGCCTGCTATTGCTATCGAGCGTGTGCAGCGCAAGTTTGTTCGCTTCTTATTCTATAAGTTTAATATTATTGGTAGAACCCATCACGAATATCTGCGAAGTGATCTTAAACTTAATTTACTCTCGTCACGGCGTCTCAGGTCTGAGTTGTTGCTTCTATACAATGTGATTCATAACCGCGTTTATTGTGCTAGTTTACTTGATCGTGTGACTATTTCTGTTCCCTTAAGAAATGCGCGAAATCACCTACCTTTTTTTGTGCAATATCACAGGACCAACTATGGTATCAATGAACCTCTATCGAGGTTGTTAAGGTCTGGTAATGTTGCTGCCGAATTCATTGATTTTTATTCTAGGCCGTTTTCGTCATTTTTGCGTGACCTTAACAACTATATTGACATGCAGGATGTCTAGCAAATATATCACATTTACGCTGTTTCATGTATTTTCTTATGTACTTACATATTTTATTATTTATATAGTAAGTATTCTTAGTATTGTCGACCTGCTTGGTTGTCGCCACAATATTTTTGTCAAGGGCTTGACCCGTTCAATGAAATAAATAAATAAAATAAATAAATAAAAGTAGAGAAATCGTGAACTAATGTCGCCAGAGCCACGGTGGTGAAATTGGTAACGCACTAGGCTAGAATTCTGGAGTTCCCGGTTTGATCCCGGACTGTGGCGACATTTTTTCACGATTAATTTTAATTGTTACAAAATCGTCTATTCTGATTGCGTCATCAATTAACGAATTGGTGAAGCAATTAGAGTGGACAAAAATTGATAATTCCAATTGTTTGAGATTATACTGTATAGGAAAATCGATAACGTTGGAATCTTGAGCAACTTCAACTCAGACCCGAGTTACGATTTGTCAAATTTCCATCATAATATAATGACCGCTACCAGACGCAGCTTAATACACTATTATTAATGATTAACAGTGGACGTCCATTCGAATATCAGTTGAAAGCGTACAATAATTGAAGTAAATCCTATATTAATAACCCCGAATACAAAAATCGACATTCGATTTTATCAATATCACATATTTGGTAAGATATACAAGATTCTAGAACTCACATACGTCAAACCAGATCAGACGTTCATTCCGTAAGGTTCTTCAAATATTACAATGTGTCGAAACGGCAATTACACAAAAGAAATCGACGCATAGTATAAAGTACTACGTTCACGTAGTCTGTCTGTTTATTACAAGTGGACAGATAAGTAAATTAACACAGGAGTGAGGACATTTATAATTTACGAAAGTCTGTACTTACTTGTTACTTGGTGCAGCAACAATCCAACCTCAAATAATGTATTAATAGCTCTTATAAATATCCTAATGTATGGTTTTTACAGATGTGGATAAAAAGATACGTAATGCTAAATAGATATTCGAGTGCAAACGGTCAATATATTGCTGCAAGGCAATTATAGTGGTTAGCGTAAACACATGTAATGCTGACAGGAAATAACTGCATAAATGGCATGATTTTCCTTAGAATTCTTGACCAATAGGAAAATCATTGCTCCTGAAAGTTTTGATTTTCAATATCCAAAAAAAAATTCGTGCGCAATTGACTTTGATAGACTCAGTTATAATTTGGCAACGTTTTTTAGAAATAGGTTATCTATAATTCCTTCTATCGGATTTTTTATATTGAAGAAAGTTCTGGAATGGCACTCACGTATATTTGACAGAATCTGAAAAAAATATAGTTAAAATGTTGTTATGAAAAAATTCTTCTTGATCACAATCCAATAATCTCAGCTTCAAACCGGATCGAAAAGATCTGCTGCGCAAGCATTTCTTTTCAGAATTATGCCGTTTTTTTGTCTTACATTAGGATATCTCAGCAAACACAAAATTTAATTAATTGAGATTTATATACAGTTCGGTGGAAATTAATAGTCGGAGTCTAATAAAGATCTAAAAAAGAAATATACTCTCATTTCGCTAGGGATCAATGCTCCGACAGGGAGCCGAAGACTGATGCTCTGTACTGCGGAGAGCTACGTGAAGCCGTCCCAACTCCGACTCCCGAAGCTCGATGTTTCATTTGCGACCGCAAATGGCGGTGGTAAAGTCTACATAGATCTGTTCGTGTGGTCGTATTGGGCAACGGGTCCATCACCATATTCCGCTGGATCTTCTGGTGTCGTCCTAGTGGACAGCCGGAGGCTCTCTACTCCGGCCCATTGCACTGCGCAGTTCCGTCTCTCGCCGCCAGTGGCCAGTCTCACACTTTCGGACCACTAACGTAGGACGGCCTGCCAGTGCTGGTGCTCTTGTTGTCCGTCATTTTGCATGTGGCAGAACCGCAGTTGTGAGCTCGTGTAGCTTCTTTATCGTCGCAATACACAACGGACATTGTTTTCTAGATGTTTCACACCATTTGCGATATTTCAATATTATGATATTGAAAAAATTGACGGGAAAAAGGCTTTCTCTATAAGGTTACAAAAAGAAGTTAAAAAACCCGAATTTGTCCGATTTGGTGTAGATTGTGCGAATGGATTGCATAACGGAGATGGTCAGCCTCTGTCGTCCGAGACTAATTTGTAAATATCCCCCTAAATGACACAAACAATTTAGACAAACTAGACAAGGAATTATGACGAATCAAGATATTATGATTTTATTAAAATGAATTCAAAGGTCAGTAAGATTGTAAGTACATATTAGTTAGAATCAATATAATATGTTTCGTAAGCTGTTATAGTATTATATAAGAAATATAGAATATAAAGGCTACAAAGTAGACTAAGCCTAGACTGAGATTCTAGTACACGTCATAGAGTAAGATGATAATAGATCATCTTCACATACAACGCCTTACACAATATTTATTTGAAAATGGAAAAAAGAAAGACACGTGTCTTTTCACCGGTAATGATGAAAACACGCTCTTGAACGTAATGAATCCATCTTTAGAAATGTGATATGAAATCTTAAAGGTAATTTTTCCGTAATTTAGCTGCATTCTCGACGACCCAGAAGCAAGTTCAAAATATCATGGTGCCAATTGGAACCTAAATCTATATCAATCAATATAATCGTCATTCATTATACAAGCTGAATAGATGATTCAATGAAGCGATAGTTTGTTTTATATTTATTTATTTAAGGTACACCGTTGTACTGATTGAGAATAATTTCGTGTGAGAAACTGTTTGTTGAGTCAACGCAGCTTCTTAGATAATTCGCTATATCACGCCCATTCTTTCTGCTATTGGACTCTGGTCGCCAATCAACGAGCTGCACGATCGTTAGCGATTGTCATGAGCTAACATTATACAAGTCCAGTCAATATCTCGGTTTCACCTAAGATCGTATGTCAGTTATAAATTATGATCAATTTCTAGCAGAGATTCGCATCAGGCTACATTATTGCTCTATAACTGAGAGGCGTTTATCGTCATCATCATCATTATGATCGTTATTTTAAATGTTATTATTATTATTATTATTATTAATAATTATAATTATTATTATAATAATTATTATTATTATATAATATTATATAATATTATTATTATTATTATTATATTATTATTATCATTACTTTTATTGATACATGATTGTGTGCTCACGAGATTCGATTCGAGTGGAAAATGTGGCATGTGTGTTACATAATTGATTTTCTGACAATAAAATTCATAAATATTTTCTTTACTATTGGCGCGTAGGTTACTTTGTAGAACGTACGGGTAGACCGAGTACTTCCCCATAACTGGACTACCCGTTGTCTACTCCGCTGCCTTAATTTCACTTCACAGTAGAAGAAAAGAATGCTGCGGGTTCAAACAACGACTGATGTTTAAAATTGCCTATACTCATATAGCGGTTATATATTATATGTAGTTCGATTTAGGATGAATACGTGTAGAGTTGTTTATCGCATACATCTGTGCATAACACGCTGACACAGCATCATGCGGGAGTGTCATTTTAATTATATCGAAGTCGTTTTAATCCTATCGGGGTATGTCAATGTATAGTATAATACTAAACGCGTGTAGAAACCTGTAGAGGCATTTTGAAAAATAGTAGAAAAAAAGTGTATACGAAGCCTGCGATGGGCAGGTTGCAAGCGTTTCACGCGCGAAAGAAGATCGATGTTTTTTTATGTCTTCCTTTTGTCCTTCTTTCAACTATAAAAAAATCGAGAGAACGCTGAAGCTTTAAGTAACAAACTACGTATGTACCGTGTAGCGAGTGCACATGAAACTAGCCATGTGTTGTACGAAGGGCCTCGCTACACCGATATCGTTCATTCGTATTCACAAACATTACTTCCTTTTCGTACAATAATATGTAATAAATACGCAAGTGTTGTTAATATTAATACTTGACCATGCAGCTTACTTTTGGAGTATTGTACTCGGACGCGAACATTTGATATATATATTTTTTAATAATATTTTTATTTCGATAACGCTTTTTCATCGAAACACTGAAAACGAACTTTCGAACTTCTATCCTCCTTCTGTTACATAGACGCGGTGAAAACAAAACTCGATTCTCCAATGGAAACCTTCCCCTAATTTCCATACGGAATCGAATCAGCCCTCCGCCGGCGGTGATCGAGCAAATTCCGCCATTCAACAACTTATAGCCATTCCTTTTCACTTTTCGAGACATAAAAAAAGACATTTTTTTCTCTGTGTTTATAAATTGTATTGGACAGATTAGAAAGTATTATCGTGCACTCTTATATGCAGTATCGTTATTCGATATTATTCCGTTTCATGTTTTTCTTGTTTTTTTTTTTTTTTTTTTTTTTTTATCGACAAGGCGTTTCATCTATATTTTGCATCTTCGACTTTTGCTCGATTACACTATCTTTAAGTTTAAGTGATAATCCCGTTTATCATTGTTGTTATTATATAGCGTACAATCACAGTGTATAGCACAGTTGCTAGACGTTATTCGTACACCAGTCTACTCGATATAATACGTATTTATTCTGTCAGTTAAATGCAGAATAGTGCCAAAAAGCTTCGTCCACGATCGCTCTCGATTTCACGTTCGATTACAGTTTCGCAGCACTCGACCATGACGATTTTACTGGATCGCCTAGAGAGGCACTCCATTGCTGAGTTATATTCCGACTGCAATATTCATCATTAATTTTATTACGACGTCATTCGTAATGGACGGACGGTATTGTATACATGATGAGGGTCGTAGTACCGTCGATTACGAAAAATACCTCGAGTTGTGGAATGCGCGTGATTGCATCGTGTTGAATATACGCAACTCGGAGATGACTCAAACCTTGCCTAGGTTAATAAAATCTCTATTAAATGAATATAGAACCATATTTATATATGTATATCATCACGTGTGATAAGCTGAGCTAAAGTGCGGTTCTTTGTATAATTCATGTGTAGTATATTAATTCTTAACGTTAATTTTTGTTAATTGTTTTTTTTTAATCAGCGAGCACTAGAGCGCATTGCTTTTGGTCACCCGCTCTACTTTATCTCCGATTAATCGGAAAAATTTAAGGCGAAAATACCCGAACCTATCGACTAATAATGATTCGTGAATTGCTCCATCCTCCTCGAGATGTACTTACTTGGAGGTATCGTTCAATTGCATTTAATCTACAAAAGCTTATCGTACAGATTGTAATTTAACTCGATTTAAGTACGATTCATTATTCACTTTTTTCGCGGATCATTTCGTAGTTATTGTATATTGAGTTTATCGTACGATTCAAGACCCTGACGTACTGTTATTTCACAATAAGGAATAAAATGTACCGGTATAGAGGCTATTTATTAGCTAACTATCATTCGCCACTTTTGTTATCTTCACTTTTTTAGTTTTTAATAATAACTTGCTGTCTTGAATGTCGATTCAAACACTTTTGTCTGGTCCCATTCGTGCGGCACCTAATGTTAGAAAAAAAATCGAATCGTTTCGAGAGAATCACTTTGAAATGGTGACAAGACCATAATGACAATTAATAAGCGCGATGGGAAATCTGTTTAAGAACGGAAATGCTTCAAGACACTTCCCTCTCGCCAACTCAATCAGTTATCGGTGTTGCTTTACAACGAATATTCAATAACTCACATCCGTGCAGAAATATTAGCAGGGTACTGGCTCGATCCTGCCTGGAATTCCCCATTTAAGGTCGGGATCCAGTCCGTCACCGGATCGGATTCCAAGCATGGGATGTAATACTTGTAAAATGGATTCCAAACGGAATCCAGGACACAAACCCTAACGGATATTATAAGGGATCACCGACGTATTGTAATCGAAATAAGAGATTAGAATTGTGCTACGCTGTAACATAAATGACACAGCCATCGATCAATATACCAATAATCGACGGTGTGAATTTGGACTGCAAAATATCTAATGAATTATGACCCAATTGTTGATTACTGATACACTGGTCAATAACTGGAATTTTGGGATCCATTCATATTCCAAATAGGTTATAAAGGAATGTTGTTTCCCATCGATAAATAGGGAATGATATCGAATCTATTGGGATATCCAGTGAAACTACCCTTTTTGGGAAACCCTAGCGAATCTCTACAAATGAATATCTGGTGATCAGAGCAAAAACGGAACAAGAATTAGAATACATTCGTATCCTAAGTAAGATAACCAAATTTCGAACAAACCGACCAAAACTAGACCAGGCTCCGATTGAAAACTGGGACTCCCAGAGAGATTTCTGCACTGGATGAGAATTTAATTCAAATCAAGGTTGGACTTGCCCCTCGAGATAAAAGCACCCTCTCGTGGAGTACAATAATAATAATAATAATAATAATAATAATAATAATAATAATGGTTATTAAAAATAATAATAATGGTAAAAATAATAATAATAATAGTAATAATTATAATATGCATAGTATGGACCCTACTAAATACCTTTGGTCCGAGATCCCGAGGAGTAACTATAGTCGTGCTTTCAAAACGGCATTCCTATGTATTTGACGCACGCTGACAAAATACACTATTATTGTGCTTAATTACTCTTAATCCCTTCAAGCGAATGTTTGCGGACAGGATGAAGTTTCATTTCACAGTTAAATACCTATATAGTAAAGGCGACTTCGCAGCAAGACTCGATCTTTTGTCCGATAGGATTTTTTAAAAGATTGCTATAGGCACAGGGATATCGCAGTAGCGTAACGTACGTTTTCTTCTACAAAATTTGCCACCAATTCTCAGGAGTACATACATAATCATGCATATGCATATATATCGACCAATATATACATATATATAGATATACATATACAATGGTCGACATAATGTTAATGTCTATTTCCAATAAAATCTCGTTGTCACGGTCGCCGACTCACTATACGAATCTACTTTACAAATGCTTTGAATGTAGTAAAAAAGAGCGACGAATCACTCGAGATTTTAAATAAGAGTTTCGAAAATAATGCGTTAACAAATTGCTCGTCGTTATCGTTATAATTAGCTATCTGTCGTGCGGTTTCTAACGTTATCCCACGATTGCGGATGAAGGGCTCGATCAAGAGAATCAACTCTAGAACGAACTCTACGCCTTCGCATCGAGGATTTCAACGGTAATGTTTTCCTGAGCTGGATTGTCGCCCGTGTTGTTGGCATGATTCGGTGGTGACTTGTTTGATCTGGTCGATGCTGCAGAGGCGTTTCCACTGCTCCCACGACTTCCCCGACGAGATCCTGGATGAAATCCTGACAATTAGGTATTTATCATATTAAACGTTTTTATTTTTTATTTTTATTATGGAGAGATTTGAAAACGTTTGGGCAAGAAAAGTAGTAAAAACGCGGGTACATAGCTTAATACTTCAACTGTTCCTGAATATATGAGACATTTCATAGCAGAGTTTCTGATAGTACCCGTATTTCTTTATATTTCTTTGTACATGGGCCTGGAGGAACACGAGTATTACTCCAGTTCCTCTAAGCAGTTACTATCCGTGCAAACGGATATTTTTTCGTAACATAAATATTTTTAGTTATTTATTCAACTGAGTGAATGGAGAGAATAGCCAATTCAGAAAAAATCTTTTCAGCAATTTAAGATAAGTATGTTTACGGCTTTTTTTAATTGCTTACGAATAACATTTCCTTTCTTGTAAACATTTTCGAAAGTTTCTATATTGTACAAATGTTATCCTATCGTGATAATAAGTTTATGAAAGTTTTTTTGTTTTCAAGTGCACATTTAAATAAGAATATTTTCATATTCTTATATACATAAGATATATACGCTAATACGCTTACGCGCTTGCGTAAGCGTATAAACGTGTATACATCGAATGTTTTGGATACTCCTCGCAATTATGAAGACTCAAGCTTAAGCAGATAGAGGAATACATGTTTTTTTACTTTTTAGATGTGCTTAAATTTTTGTTAAGTTTTTTAATTTACGTATTTGTTTATGACATATCTGTTCAAAACTCAATGCCTAATTTTATTTAATATTATTCAACAGTATGAACTGAAACCTCGCACTAATCTTTTTTTAGAAACTCTAATAATTTTTAAGCCTTCATATTTGGGGTATTCCATTCCAATTCGCCAGTGCCCAAACAGACACTCTTCGATCATGAGGATTATTATTTTTTTAAAATATTTACCTGAGTATACTTTTGATTTTATTTTTATATTTTTGTTTCCTCGTTAAGGAAGCCGTTTTCGTGTAAATAATTTTTTTAGGGATTTTAATGTCAACATACTTTAAGAAGTGTTAAACGCCGAGAAATGCAATTTTTAGTCGGTGTCCGGATGTATGTGCCTGTGGGTATGTGTGTGCGTATCCCCTTTTAAAAAGTTGGTGGCAATCAGCTATGTTCATGTGAAGCCGTTTTATTCGTGCTACGATTGGTCGTGGTGAGACACCGGGACCGTGACCAAGTTCATACATTGAATCTTTTTGTTTTTGTCAAATGTCAAAACTGACAGAAGCTACAGCGCCCGGGTCCGTTAAAGTGCGCTGCAGCGCCCATAGAAAAATGGTGACGCGCGGCAGCGCGTCCGCTCTGGCTAGTGTGATAAAAAGGACGTTAAGAGGATAACTGCCGCAATTTTTGGGCGATCAAGCTGAAGCTTAGCATGCGAGTCGAGCTACCACTAAGGTTGTTTGGTATTCATTTTTTATTAGATATTTATTTCCCGTTTTCCAGCGCACACCCACTCGGGTTTTTGCGACCCTTCACACCCTTCCTCATATCACTCCCTACCCGCACTTCGCTAAACTAACCTAACTTCCAGTGCGTCCGCAGCCGACTTAGCTGCACTGTACCGCATTCGCCGTGGGCACGGGGTAACTGCGGAAATCCCGTGCCGGTACAGACGGCACTATATTTTTCTGATTCTTCGGTGTATACACGAAAGTAACAATGTTACTTAAGTGACCCAAGACTCAGAAAAAATGTCTCCCGCTCACTTGTTGATGTGCCAGTCGATGCACGGCTAAGCGTTTACCCATTCAAGTGTTGGCAGTACGAAATGCTGCTTACTCGGGGGAGCGCCGAAGCCGCACACAGACCGCGCAACCATCAGTGTCAGTTACTTGTTTGGTATTGAATTTACCTCGAATCGGGTAAGGGATACAAAAGATTTAAATATTTACTTTTTTTTTAATTTTGTTTAAAAATATTATAACTCGAGAATGGTTCAAGTAGCTGATCTAAAATTCTGCATAAAACTTAAATAGAGTGTGTTTTGTACTAAATTTAGGCGAAATCAATAAAGTAGTCAAGGTTTTGTAGAAATTTGCATTTTCGTCATTTAAAAAAAATGCTGTAGCTCGAGAATAGTCCAAGTAACTGATGTAAATTTTTGTATAAGACCTAAATAGAGTGTGTTAATACTTGATGTCGAATGACAAAAATCGATAAAGTAGTTAAGATTTTATAGAAACTTTCATTTTCGTAACTTTTTTGAAAACACTGAAATTCGAGAACGGTTTAAGCAACTCATTCAAAGTTTTGCGTAAAACTTAAATAACATCAGCTGTTGTTTTTTTTGTGTTGTTGCACCCGTAACTATCAAAGATATAGTGATAACGCATCGAAAAAATTGCTTATTGAAATAAAAAAGTTGTAAAGTAGAACTTTGCATATTGTTTCCTCATTAATTTCCATTTTTTACCCAGCTTTCTCTATGAGGGAGTCAAAAATAATAAATAAGCTTCCTCATAGAGGTGCTATTGTTAAAAATGGAAATTAATGAGGAAGCAATGTGAAAGGTTGTAGCAACATTTTTACGCTGTTTGTGGGTGATTAAAGAACTTAAAACAAGTTCACAAAGCTACCTCTATGAGGAAGTATGTTGATCAATATTGGCTTCCATCTAGAGAAAGCTTTTAAAAAAAAAGCTTTGTCGAAGATAGAAAATTATGAGGAAGTAATTTCCAAGGTTCTACTTTGCAGGCTTTTTTGAGTTCGAAAGACATTTTTCGAAAAAAACGCAAAATGTCATGAAATCATGAAATTTGAGCCGCTTGACCGATTTGCGTAAAACTTGTTCAATGGTAGTCAGGGTGTAACTAATCGGCATGACAAGATTATTACTCAGGCATGCAGAAAAATCACCCGAGCAAGAATCAGTTTGCGAAATTGTCATAGGACGAATATTTCTCTAGTTATTTACAAGTATCTGTGGGCCAATTACAGAGTAGACAGTGACGTCACAGCGACAGCATCGAGACGCCCGCAACTTCATTGTACTTCACTATAGAATGTGAAAAAAGGACAGTCACTGCTTGTCTTGGCTCGCGCATGGTCCGAAGGCAGCGCGAAACAAGTGACAGCGGGATAAGAAATTCACAGTTTGACGCTTCAAATTCAAATTTATTGATTATTTTCGAAAGAAATATGAATCTGCGTAAATAATTTTCGAAATAATCGAATAATTTATAATCGAATTTCTTATCCATTAATTTCGATAATGTCAAAATTAATGAATAAAATGAGTATCATACATGTTAGTCATCGGCAGCAAATCACTTTTTACAACAGCACTCGTCGATAATTGTATTATGTTTCATCATCAATTTACAGCAGTAATGGGCCATTCGGTTCACGAAGTTACTGTTTTTATCTTTTTAAGTCTATCTCATTAATCATAGTTACTGTATTCTTTTTCGTTCATCTCATATTTGCTTTAAAAGTACTGCATGTCACAGCATCATTCTTTTAAGATAACGGAATATTAAAAAACAGTAAAAAATAAGAAATAACCAGATCTCTAGTACACCCCGATTTTCTTTTTGTGTATGTCCTGTAGGTTTCTTAAGCTATTTTGGAAAAATCTCAACAGTTCTAGATTCATACATTAATTGCGTAAATAATTCAGGTTGTGGGGAATGAAATTTATAAAATCTCTCGACACTCTGCTCAGGAGGCTAAACGCATGCAGAACTTAGGAGAGACAATTCTTGCGAAAATCTGAAAAGAAATCACATGTATCGGAAAATCTTTTTTCGATCGTACTCCAAAAAGTAATGCCGTAAATCGATCCGCATCCAGTAAACAAAATATCTAGTGCCGAGCTAAAAACTGAGCACAGCTGATAAATCTAATCGATTTTGCAAAAGAATTCAGTTAAATAGGATGTATGGGAAATTCTTGTGCACTTTTCTAGCAATCATGTGTGTGGGAAAACTTTCTTTAGCTACAACTCTAAACAGTAAAGTCGTAAATCGACTCGTGCATAGTGAACAGTAGCTTTGTGGCTTTCTCTGGATCTTCGAAAACTCCTGAATCCATGTGGCAGCTTGGTTGGATTCGTGCATTGAGTTTTCTTGGTAGATTAGAGCTATTTGGACAATTTAGACGAAAATTAGTCGTCTAGATGTAAAATAGCTTAAGAAACCTGCAGGATATACACAAAAAGAAAATCGGAGTATACTAGAGATCTGGTTATTTCTTATTTTTTACTGTTTTTTAATATTCTGTTATCTTAAAAGAATGATGCTCTGACATGCAGTTCTTTTAAAGCAAATATGAGATGAACGAAAAAGAATACAGTAACTATGATTAATGAGATAGAATTAAAAAGATGAAAACAGTAACTTCGTGAACCGGCCCATTACTGCTGTAAATTTATGATGAAACATAATACAATTATCGACGAGTGCTTTTGTAAAAAATGATTCGCGGCCGATGAATAAAATTTATGATACTCATTTTATTCATTAATTTCAATATTATCGAAATTAATGATTATTAATTATTTACGCAGATACTTAATTCTTACGAAAACAATCAATAAATCTAGATTTAAAGCGTCAAACTGCGAATTTCTTATCCCGCTGTCACTTGTTTCGCACTACCTTCGGACCGTGCGCGAGCCGAGATAAGCAGTGACTGTTCTTTTTTTACATTCTATAGTGAAGTACACTGAAGTTGCGGGCGTCTCGACGCTGTCGCTGTGATGTCACTGTCTGCTCTGTGATTAGCCCACAGATAATTGTGAATAACTAGAGAAATATTCGTCGTACGACAATTTCACAAAGTGATTTTTGCTCGGGTGATTTTTCTGCACTCCTGATAAATAATCTCGTCATGCCGATTAGTTACACCCTATATTTATATGAACCGTATTTAAGCTAAATCTGCAAGAATTTTTTTTTCGTGACGGCATCTTTTTCTACTTTATTTACCAAAATCGAAATTTACCGACATATCGACAGTTCCTTTGACTACATTCATCACTCATAATCAATAATCGTGAAATTATGTCGAAAATTGCAACTGGATATCTCAGAATTTACAGGAGTTGAAGTTTTTGCAGATATAAAAATAATTGAAATTACAATAAAATTAGAACCACTCTATTAATTCTCGCTAAATTTGGCGCACATCATGGTGTGATGGTAGTCCATTTACGTACAAAATTTCAGCCCGATATCTCTTAATTTGCAAAAGTTATAGCGTAAAAACATTATTTTCACAATGCTGTAAAATTTGAATTTTCCAACCGATTCGCGTCAGCTACAATCCCAAACGTGTTTGTATGATAGCCCACTTACGTGCCAAATTTGAAGAAGATACATCTAAAATTACGACAGTTATCATGCTAACAAGGAAATCTGCGCACGCACGCACACATACATTCTACCTAAACCACTTTTCTCGACGTTTTAGACCATTCTGAGTGAACTGAATTCTGGGATAGATTTTCTGGAATCTCGGGAAGATGCTTGGCCCAGGTTGACTCGGGAACGAATCCCATACTTAACTATCTGCGAGATATTTTGCGAGATTCTCAACTGTACCTCTTTTCTACGCTCACATAAAAAATCTCGAAAAAAAAATTTCACGAAAACAAAGCTTCTTCTGCGAGGAAGCAAAAATTCAGTATTAAAAAAAGATGTAGTCCAAAAAATCGAAAGTCACCTAAAAATAATATTCAAATATATTTTTTTAAATGTCGCATACACCATTCACTCAAGTGAAGAACTGACTAAATAGTGAAATACATTGAAAAGTGTCGCTTCGGGGGCTGGCTTATCGGGTCGAAATCCTTTAAACTGTATAACTTGAACATTATAAAAATACCTGAAAAAATGGTATAAAAAGGCATATTGCTCCCTGCCTATGTTTAAAATATTCGTGTTTGCTAGTGGTGTTTTCGATTTTTTTTAAGAGCGAAGAATAATCGATGCTACAAAAACGATTTTGTCTTTTTTACACTACATGGAACAGTGTCTAGTTTTATTATTTTCCTCTTGTAGTGAGAAGATTGGCCGACTCTTAGCCGCCTAACAGAACAACACTATTGTTAAACGTTAGAACTTTAGAAGAATTAAGGACGTTTGTAAGTGTTCTCGAGTTATAGGTTTTGCACATTAACCGTACTTGTGTTATAGCATGAAAAATGTTTTTGTGCGTGTGCGTGTGCGTGTGCGTGTGGTATTCGCTTGCTGACAAACGAGGCAAGGCACGCCAAGTTTTTTTAATAAACAAATTTTTTTGTAATAACTACTTGATATGCATGCACGTGATTGACTTGACCAATATTGCATTGATTCGATTTATTTATGTAATTGTTATTTTTTTTGGCAAAAGTTTTTTTTTATAGTCTAATTAAAAATGCGCGATTACTCGATTAAAAAGAGTTCCAAAATAGA
Organism: Perithous albicinctus; assembly: GCA_964016905.1. NCBI lineage: Eukaryota > Metazoa > Arthropoda > Insecta > Hymenoptera > Ichneumonidae > Perithous > Perithous albicinctus. Next base: position 6,615,484 of record OZ024689.1, on the reverse strand, counting down.
ACTTTGCAGATTGCTTCCTCATTAATTACCATTTCTGACAAAGCTACCTCTATGAGGAAGTTTATTTATTAATTTTAGCTTCCTCACAGAGGAAGCTGTGTAAAAAATGGAAACAAAAAAAATGGAGCATACCTCACTTACTTGTAATGAATCTGAGTCCCCTGAATCTGAGTGTTTTAGATTTAAAACACCCATGTTTTAAATATAAAAAATCTAAAAAAAATTCGGACTATTTAAATATCCATGTAATAAAGGTGCATATACTAATTGCCTCTGTAACCAATTACACGTGTACACGGGTAATGGAGGGTAATTTCTTATATAACCAGTTCTACTTCAAGTTATATAAATACAGTCGGAGTCTACAGTTATCGGACACTAATTGCCGCAGATTCTTCTTCACTTGGTCAGCCTTATACTACATTGACGTCTCTATAATGTAATCGGTTGCCATGGCAATAGGGTATTGATTTAAACTTATATTGTATTAAACTTATATTTTCACCCTTTGAAACATAGTAGTGCTCAGGAGTAACACCTGTCGTACGAATTTGAACCCAAAATTCAGATATTACTTAATTTGGATGAAAGCCGGTACTCGGGAGTTTTTGAGTTTGCTGATTAGGTATCTAACCTTAAAATTCCAAAATTCAAAATGTTAGATAAAATGCGGAATATTCATGTGCTATGAGGTAAAAAATCATTGGGTTTATCGAGAAAAGTCTGTCTTTTGACAGCCTTTTCTCGTCAAACGCAATGACTTTCATCCAAGTTCAATTACTTTTTGCATTTTAGTCCACTATATTGGATCCGTCATTTAGAATTTCTGAATTTTTAGTTCAGTTCTGACCAGTGACTTCAATAACTAAAATTATGTAGCTTTTTTCATATTAAAATCACGATTTCCAATGTGCGAATTTTTAGTCTAAAATCTGAAATGGTCGGCAATTTTGGTCCGCAATTTGAACTGAACTCAAAATTCCCAAAATAATAACAGTAATGGTGAAACCCTCTGAGTTCCGACTTCTGTCCAAATCAAGTAAATATTTGCAAATTAGTCTGCTATTATTGGATCCGCCATTTTTTATTACTAAGTATTAAATTCAGATTTGTAATAGGCGGACCTGAAATCTTCTGAATTCCAACTTTCTTTCAAATGAAAGAGTTTTTTACATTTTAATCTGCCATTTTTTATTTGTGAGTGTTGTGTTCAGATCCATAATCAACGACCCCAAAAATCTCCAGATACCAAGTTTCAAATAAATTGTATGTAACGAAAAATGGATGTGTCAAAGGCTTAAGTAGCAGTCTTATAAATCCAAGATTTCAAAAAATTGGTGTTAAATATAACTTTGAAACACATCCTGTCTGATTAATGAAAATAATGATTATATTGTGTAAGGAAAAAAAACACGTCCCAGCCAGTAACAAAAACGGCAACATCGTCTTCATGTCACGTTTCACAATTTTTATAATGCCACTCACATATGTAAACATACAATGGCTAAACATTTCGATTGCTAACCATGGAATAAAAATATGCAATGAATATTTGTAGCGTTTTGAAGCGCCCTGCGGAACAGGTTTGATACAAACCGATAGAATTTGGCAAAAATCACATAGGTACTTATAGAATTCGATGACGAATATAAACGGCATAAACCGAACAGGAGCCTATCCTACGATATTTACCTGAATTCCTATCAATGCCTATTAGATTTCTTCAAAATTGTATATAGTACATGAGTTTAAGGCATCCAAGAAACCTAAAAATCAGTAAAATTAAATGCTGCTAAAATTGCACTTATAAAAACTTTTACTTGATAAAAATTACTACTGGGCAAACATGAAAGATTCACTTTGTAGGAAAATTCTGTGCTGTCCAAGTATAGGAATATTTATTTGAAGTTTTTCGCAGAATATATGGCCCCTTTCGTAATAAATGTTTGCCTGTAGAGTATTTTTTTTTGCAAAACTTCCTTGTAACTTTTGTAAAAGATATTTGAATGAAAATTCCTGAATTCGGATCCGACAGAGACATCTTACAAAGAGAATTCTTCTTGCAAAACCAATTTGGTGCTGGGTATAACCCGAACTCCATGACAAGTATAAAATGTGAATAATATTTGCATCGATGAACTTAAACACAATACAAAATGTCACTTATAAAAATGTTCCACTTATGTGCTTGCACAGTAGTAATATCTATCAAGATAAAAGTTATGGTGACTCAGCACCCTTAATGCAGTCGCCAACCAGAACATTTAATGTATTTGCCAACACATTATAGTATATCTCCGCCGCCTAAACGCTTTCAAATCTAACTTATGGTATCGATTCTATGACTGATCGTTTCCAACACAACTGAAATACAAGCTAATAGTAAATTAATTAGTTACATTCAAAAAATGTCTTATTATGATATCATTAGACTATTGTATGATGAGAAAAATAGTAATAGTTAAAGTAATATATGTTACAAATTTCGTATCAACGCTCCAACAATGCAATACTTTTGTTCGAAGTATAGCAAGCAGATTGTTTACTGTAGCAAGCAACTATTATCACGTAGGTCATTCACTAATAGAGACAGATATATAGGGTAACATGTGTTATTACTGTCTAACTGTGTAACTGTCAAATACATTTCTTTGAGCTCTTTTTTGTAAGGGTTGCTTTTGAACTAAAATACATCAACATTAGTAAGTGCGGAAGAGGTCTGCATACAAAATATGCCTTTAGCATGTAAAATTCTTCTTCGTTCGAGAAAACTGTTTTTATGTGTCAATCTAACAGAACCTACTGTTGTATGCAAGACTATGCAAGTATTAAGATGACGTGACATACTGTAGTTGTTAGAATCGGAGCTGTTACTTAAATTTAAAATCACGACAGTAACAGTCTTTGAGTATGTTTGACAGATTTTTAAACTTGAGGCAGGGGATCTCGTTGCGTGGATAAGAGGGTATGTCACCTCACCGTAACATAGTTGAGAAGAGTGAAGATGATAGGGGATACATAGTCAGATGATGTGCAGATGAATGAGTGTAATGTATGAAGTGGGAGTGGGAGATTATATGGTTAGTAGTGGGAGTGGGAGATTATATGGTTAGTAGAATATTGCAGTAGGGGACAATTATAGATATCATTGCTGGCCGTCTTTTGTCACTGGGTGACTGTCGACAAACTGTTTGTGTGCACTGAATATATTAATTTTTTATGAATTTGTTTGTATCTTAAAGAAAAAATGTTCAAGGTAGCCTAAACTGCGTGAACGATATAATTTAAGATTAAATTAAATTGTATCATTAAATTAATGTTTCTACAGGTATGAAAATTGAAAAAATATAAGTGATACACAAAATCATCTAAAGTGAACATAGAAATGGTTTCTTTTTATCCAAACTAACTTTCCTGACATTGTTTGGTATGCAGGTAAACTTTATCAGCAACAGCAAATGCCAACAAACAGTATCTAGAGGTTAACTACTTTTGTAGCTGTTCCCCGAAACTTGGTTTTTTAGACAATGCATTTTCATTAGAGCAAACGTTTTAGTAGATTTCACTCTTTGATGTGTCATTTTGTTCGCAACAGAATTCTACACCAGCTGAGCGGAATAAATATTGAGTACAGTTAATACTTTAGGTGGTATATGCTTCTAATCACCAATATTATTTTCACAATTTCTAAATTAGTGCACAACTTTATCCTGGGAATCATTAGAAAAAATTTTCTCTGCCTATTCGGTGTAGAATGTTATTATGAACAAAATGAGATATCATAGAGTCAGAGTTGTTAATTCTGAATAACGCGTAGAGTTGGAAAAGTCCAAATCGGGTTTATAAAAAATATAAATATATAAGAGTTGGGTGCCAACTCTTAATTGATAGATAATTTTCGTATTTAGCTCTTGTCTGAAATAAAAGTATAACTCTTAGAAAATCATTTTTTCTGGCTGACTTGATCCCCTTAATAAAATGAGTCCTAAAGTGGTTCTTATTTTGTGTAAGTGCCATTTTTCAACCTTTCGTCCTCAACGTTACTGTCAATAACAAAAAATCCGTACTTCTAAAAAGTTAAAATTGAACTGTAATTTTAAATGGGGCAAAGAAACTTTTAGGCTTTGATTTAGAGCAGCGAAAAAAAATTTAATGAAGCTCAAACTTACAGGAATTGCAACTATAATTTTTACGAATCAAGCGCGCACATAGTTAGTTTGACGAAAAATTCCTATAGAATCGTAGGTCTAAATGCGTCTAGGTATAGGTACTGTGATTGGACACCCTTACCCCCGATTATAAAATCGTAAAAAGGGTTCCTAAATAAAATTATTTCTTAGTATGGCAACGCGGGACTTGGCAACATAGGCCAACTGCGCCTCAAGGGGAATCGAAACAGTGTCAAACGGCGAGGCGGATGGTATATAAGCGAGCCGCGCATGCATCTGTTACCTTCATTCCTTACCAAACTCTCAACCAGAATACATCCCTAAAACTCTGCTAATGAGCCGAGACATGCGTCTACTCTCACTAGTATGTTTCCCTGAGCACGCCCAGCTCCCCCAATTGATGCAGCATCGCGCTGAACCACTTGGTTTTTTCCCATGACCCCGCTCAGTTTTCTTTAAAGCCTCTACCTTGCGTAGACCCTTTACAGTACTTCACTCTTCTTTCCTATCCTGAAGTGGTATATGATTTTGCATCCATCAGTAGTCACTGCTTCCTCTTACATAAACCAATTTATAGAAACTATATAATCCGATATCGCGTTCGGCTTGTATAGCTCTATAAATTTTGTTATACCTACCTTTACTTTATACGGCTGGACGATTGCCGCAACCCTGTGTAAAACAAAGGTAAACAACACATCGGTCTTCCTCTACTAGCGCAGCAAGCCGGAGCATTGCGGTCACCCTTACCCCTACGTCAGTAAGTCCACAAAGACTGCATGATAATAAACTACACAATACAAAAATTCCCGACACAATGATGTTGGATGAAATCGAGTCATATTCGAAATCCGTCTGACTTTTCTTGCATCACTCTTGCGAAAAGAGTAATTTGCAAGCCTGTAATAGGACTATCTCGTGAGGCAAGTCAGGTATACGATTTTGCCTAGCTCACGTTGGGTTTCGAATTAATTACCTTTTTCTTTTCATAAGACGAACGACTTGGATAATTTCGAATCACGGTATAATAATGTTCCAAGTTCTTTTCATATTACAATTCCTTGAGATAGCTTAACCCACTTAGTCCATTCTTGTCCCTTGTCCACTGAATTATTTCGAATAATCTTTTTTGTCTTTTCTTATTTCTTTACTTGTACCAACAATTCACGTATCAAGTAAATACAAATTCCTAAGATGAGCGCGTATGCTTCTCTGTAGAATATCAAATCAACTCTAACAGAAACCTTTGCATTATATAAAATTGACGCTTTCGTAAAATCACTTGCCTTGAGAACTGCAGCTCCTCGCAAGGACATCCGCTCCTTGCGGGAATGTTAAAATCATTTTGTTTATTTCAATTCGCTAATTTACGGTGCTGTAGCTACCCGATCCCCATACGAACAGCTGCTACATTTCTGGCGTATCATAAACAAATTAAGGTTTGTCCACTCTTATAAAGTCTTTTCGTATCGTTTTAGAATATTATTAAAAACACATTAGTTTCTTCTTTATTACGTCTTTACTTATATATTGCCGATGACGATAAAACCATCCGACGCCGAGTGGCATAAGGATTACTGAGGTGATTCTCCTATCATTACAATAAATAACCCTTCTTCAGGCCCAGTACACAAATCTCCGTCGACTCAAGAGGTCAAGCTATCGCAGAAATTAATTATTCAACTTCTTATTGATAAAATAATTATATTGAAAATTGAATATCGTTTCAGTACATGTATGCGAAATTGGGTAAGATCCCTATTCGACGTGAACTTGGGTGAAAATAAATTTCCTTACTATAACGTTATGTATACTGTGATGAGGCGCTGCAACGCGCTCGCACCAACATGCTGAGCCAGTAACAAGTTGCATTGTAACAAAATCGTTCCTCATCGTCCGAGCTTACACGGGAGAGGAAGACCGCGTGTTAACGCGAATAAGGATTCTTATAAGAAATTCTAGAAATGTCGCGGTTTCATGCTAGCAAAGTACGTCGGATGTACAGGGGAATAGAGATGTCGAAATTACGCGAGAATCAACGAACGAATGGATGACAGATCGTGATCCCCCCCAGGAAATCCGAAGCGCGTAAAATATCGAAAAGTAATAGATTCGCGAGAGCAGCTCAAGACACTGGGATCTGAGGCCGTGTTTGGGACTCCGCCTCGAAAAATAGTAGCATAGGGTTAGTTCGTGCAGTTCTATTCGCTATAGACCGACTCACGAAAGACAGAAGGAAAATCTAGTATATAGTATGAGCGCGTCGATCAGCCGAGTATCGAGGGTCTTAACCGCGATTTAAGAACCGTACTAGAGCGTCCGTTGGGTTTTCGGCTAAAAAGTCTCTGGAAAAAAAGTCACTTGGAAAAAAAGTCATCGGAAAAAAGGCACGCGGAAAACAGGTTCCCCGGAAAAAAGGTCCCCCTCATGGGTATCCGTGTGGGTGCGACTCAATAACTTGACCGCACTCACTCGCATACCCCTCCTCCCCACGATGTACGTTCGTGAGGTGTAAACACATAAAATGCTGGCGCAAGGGGGGGGGGGGGGGGGGGTCCGGGTTCACAGACCCTGGCGGGGTCGAGTGGCAGAGACCCTCGCCAGGGGGTTGGGGGGGCCGAGGCCCCCCCATCTACGAAACAACTTTTTTAATTGTTAAAAAAATATCAATGTACGGTCAAATATACAGCTATTCGTTAGGATGCGTTTCTTTAATGGTTTTTTATAATTATGCGTACGAATAATCGTATATTGTTCGTCCGCATAAGTTCTTCAAAGATTCTCAATTATTATCCGGACTAATAACTGTATATTAAACCGATATGTTTTTTAAAACGATTTCTAAGTATTATCCGGACGAATAGCTGCACTTCGTTCGTCCGGATACGTATTTTACCGATCTTTTAATCACAATTTTTAATGTATTATCGGGAAATTTTGTTTTCTGAAAATTTTTCGCAAATCATTAAAAATTCATGGGTTCTTTAGGATTATTTTTGGTTAGGTTCTCTTCTCTTCTCTTCTCTTCTTTCATTTATTTAAAAAAAAATTCTAGATTCTTTTAAAATATTCCTCAAAACTGCCTTTTTCCGGGGGATTTTTTTTCCTGTGTGACCTTTTTTCCGATGGCCTTTTTTCTGGGTGACCTTTCTTCCGGGGGCCTTATTTCCTGGGAACCTTTTTTCCGGGATTCGTATGTTGCTGGGGAATCGGTCTGTGAAAAAATCGCGCATATTGTCGGATTCAGGTATGAAGTGTGTAAGATTATTGTCAACATTAATTGCGTGTGTCTCTCGAGCAGAATAATAAATAAATTACGAATTTTTGCAAAGGTCAAGAAACACATATTCGCACCGAAATTCATTTATGCACGCCCCCCAACTGCACCCCATTTCAGCTAGCCGGCGGAGAATCCGAACTGACGAAGAACAGGTAAATCCCCGGTGACTGGGGTAGAATGTTGTGGACGTGATTATATTTGGATGGATGGCTCGCGCCGATTCTGCCGAATTTGTTGTGATACGAGTCCGTCACAATAAATACATGGAAATATACATCATGTATTTTATGAACATGTAGATTGTAAGTATGTTCATATAACCCTAACAATTTGCGGTACGGTTTGATTTGACATTTTGGTGTTCGAACCCGCTTGAACTAAATTGTAACACCAGAGTTATTCGACTTCCGAATAGTCCAAACTGATATCGAGCTGTTAAAGATGGTCGAAATATTCTAATGTGAATTCATTGAATTCATGACATTTATACAAATCAAGTTAATTAAAACATTTTTTATTCAGATTCGTAATCAATAACAAAAAAATCCCGAAGAACTAATTTTAATGAAAACCAAGTTGAATATGACTTTGTATTTTTTTACAATATATGATTATAGTTTATAATAAATATCAACGTAGTCAATTTCATCTAAGTGTAATAAGTAAGCAACATGAACTTGACAGAACATGTTTCGGATGTTTCCAATTTTATTTACAACTCTTTGTGAGTCTAGGAGACAGGTTGCGTAAATGTGCTTGTCTCAAGTTTTTACAAGTTGTACATGTTCATAAAATATACGATTTACATGTATGTAACGAAACGAAAAACTACTTTACGTTTTTTTATTACATCAGAAATTCGCAAATTTGATTCATTGAGATAACTTGACTTTTGAAAATGGGCAAAGGTTCGCGTACTGAACCTAAGGTAGAATTGTCAACATGACTCACCTCGCCGCTTAGCTGGGACACGACGCAGATATAAGGGACCGCAAGGTAAGGACCCCCATCCTTATATCTACCATTATTTACAATTCTTGTGCCGTTACTTTGGGTCGAGCAGATGGATCCCATTTTTGGTTTAACTTACAGTAATTTTATGGTTGTGCACTGTATATAAGTGTTTATTAGAGAATGTTGGGGCCAGCATTCGAATCAGATTAGCTTGGATACTAGGTGTGTACACAACGGTTTTGAGAGTTGAAAATGAGTTCGTAACCAAAGGATTTAGGTGATCCGTCTTGAACAGTGAGAAACGTAGAAAATATTTCCAAGGAAATCAAGTGGAAGAAAACTTAATTCTCACAGTGAGGATGTTTCGTGGAATCCATTACACGGACATCGATTTATTGGATTTTTTTACAGTTGAATATTCGCGGCATTATATCTAGCCCGGAGAAGGGCGATCGACCCTAGATCGACACGTTTGCGCAAAGCGAAAAATGCGCGCGCCGAATTTGACGTCACCGAGAGTCTAGGTACCTCGGTGCGCAATGTAACTCGGCCTCTTTCTCTCTGGGGACGTCGAGCTGACAACTTCTCTCCCACCTCTACCGAAGACGACACGCTACGAGCGGGAATATCCACGAGGCCCTTACGGATCGGGTTTGGCCTGCCGATTCGGTGCAGTAACCGTTTGTCGTCGAGGTTTTTCTGAGCGGAATCTGCGATCCCCGGAGTGTAAAGGAAAGAGCCACCGAGGAAGCCTACTTTGCGAAATTAGTTGAGTATATTTTGTTGAATACATTTTCTATTGAGCGTCTAATTGTGATAAATAATTGTGAATTGTATGATTGAATGGAATTGTGGAATATTATATATAAAAAAAAGGGATTTTGATGATATAAATGAAAAGATGAATGAAGTTGTATGATTTTATGACGAATTATATTGGAATATGGAACTACAAAAAGATCGAAAAGATTGGAACTTTGAAAAGTGATAAATGAATGGACTTCGAATTTATTTGATATAATAAATGGAAACCGATTATTAATTTTTGTGTGTGAGATTTTATTGTGATTTTGTAAATTTTGTTAGAGTTAGTTCGGTGATTGAGAACGCCTCAAACTGGAACTTTTAATGGCGCCCAACAATGAGGCTCGATATGGTTGCTAAATTTATAAACGTTAGTAACGGATATTGAGAACCTAAATTTTAAAGAAGATATTAATTAACAGTGATTGAATATATTTTTGTAAGATGCCCTATGTTGTATGGCGGACGATTGCATAAAGAGTTACGTGACCCAATCGGGCAGAATTTCGAAGCAAAAATTTACAAATTATAATTTTTCGAGCAGGTCACGTGTAAAAAAGGCGAGTATGCCGTTGTTACGGAAAAACGAGGACGAGGCGAATAGACGCCGAGAAATACACACGGAGCAAGAGAATTTGAAGCGGCAGCGTCGTGAGCTCGAACAGCTACGCGACAGCATCGAGGCTCAGCGAGTTGCCCTTGAGCGGAGACAACAACAGGAACAGCAGGCGGTGGGGGCTAATCCGCAAGGCACAATAAGTCAAGGGCAACACAGTAGGAATCTCGAGGAATTGGCAGTGATTGTGGGTAACGTACACAATTTCCAAGTGGAAATTAAAATGCCGAAGTTTAATAACGAGACTCAGAGAAATCCCGCGGAATTCTTGGATGAGATGGACAAATTTTTTAAGATAAAAAACGTAAAAAATGAGCGAAAAATGACGATGATAGAACACGCGCTGGAGGAGAAAGCTGCCTTGTGGTTCGAATTAAAGCCAGTATTTCGGGATTACGAAGAATTTAAGGAATCCTTTTTAGAAGAATTTTATTCGACACCAATTAGAGTCATGTTTAAAAATCGATGGTTGGCTCGTCGCTGCGACATAAACGATGAATCGCTACAAACATTTTACTATCAACAAGTCCGTGACGCGAGATATTTCAGTCCAAGATTAACATCGTATGAGGTCAATTATAATATAGTACAGCAATATCCGGTTTGGGTCCGAGAAGCGTTGGCCACTGTAGATTTCAATAACGACACGGTAATTAGTCAAACTCTCGGGAGTTTGGACGGAATACGACGAGAACGCTCAAAATTTCGAGAACATAAATCATGGAATAATAATAACGAAGGTCAGCGACAATCGGTGAAAACAAGGCAGGTCGAAGCACACTATTCCAGGCATAACGAAGAGTACAGACGCGAAAATAAACAATACTCGAAACGTAGAGGAAACTACGAATATCCGCGTGGTAACAACAGAGACACGAATTACGATCAGTATAGTAGACATAATCCATACCCCTTGTCAACATTCCAACTGCCTGACACGCGCTTCCCGCCGCCGATAGAATCACGTACGCAAACAAACAATTGGAATACTCAGAATAATATGCCATTGCAAAGAAATCAGATTCATTTAAACTAGTAAGCGACGCGTTGAGTAGTGGTCCGACAACGCGTCGTCAAGGGTTTGATTTTATCAAAGAATTATCGGACGGTATTGAGGGAGAAATTGATCGCGAAGGTGAAAAGAAGGTTGGAGCCCGGATAGCTCGTTGCCCTCATCTACGGGTTACCATTCTCGGGCAAACACGAACGATTCTGTTAGACACCGGTAGTCAAATTACAGCAATCTCAGAGGAATTTTACAAAGAAATATCAGCCAAGAAGCGTATGAATATTTTACCCGTGTCGAATCTGTTCGTTACCACGGCAATTGGGAAAAAATCAACAACAATAAAGCAACAGGTCTGGTTGGAGATCGAGTTGGAGGGTCGCGTTCTGGGTTTCCCATTTCTGATAATCCCATATTTAACATCCTATGTAATTTTAGGAAATGACTGGATGTTAAAAAATGAGGTCGTGCTCGATTATAAAAAACAAACAATCGAAGTCGCGGGTAAAATTCTGTGTAATAAGACGGTAATGTTCGAGCGAGGGGCTTCTGAGACTCTTCGTTGCTCACGAAAAAATAAAGATATATTCGTGTATGTGATTAATATGCACGAGGAGGTCTTGGGCGGCGAGAATAGCGACGACTTAAAATGCAAAATCATCGAAGTAAAAGCGACGGAAATCGCGTCCAAGGGGGATAGATTACCTTTAAGGGAGAATTTCATCGAGTGTCCCGCGGAAAACAAAAAACAACATGATGAAAAAAGATCTGTAGACCGAGTCAAGGTAGAAATAGCAAACGAAAATAAAGTCGTCGCACTCATTAAGAACGCAAGTCCAGATTCCCGCAATCAAACAAATATCAAGGAGGAGCATATTCTTGAATTCGTGAATACCGAAGAGTTTTCGGAGGTTCTTCGCGCGATGGCGTGCAAACTAACATTGCTCGAGGATTCACAGAAACAAAAATTCATAAATACCCTCACGAAATTTAGATCATTATTCTCGGATAAACCAGGATGTGCGAAAGGGTATGAACACGAATTAAAATTAACAACTAATCGACCCAGTATCAGGCACATGTATCCGGTCCCATTTCATCTGAGAGAGCCTACGAGAAAAGCAATAAACGATATGGTAGAAAATGGAGTAATCGAGAGGGCCGTAAGTCAATACTGCAATCCCCTAAGAATTGTTATGAAGGACGATGGATCGGTCAGGATATGTCTCGACGCGCGATACGTTAATAAAATGATTGAAGATGATCATGAGTCCCCGCCGCTTATAAATGAATTACTGCAAAAATTTCATGGCGCAAAGTGGTTTTCCAAACTGGATTTGACCCAAGGGTATTGGCAAGTGAAATTGCACGCGACTTCGAGGCCTTACACGGTGTTCTTGTTTGATTCAAAACTCTACCAGTTCTGTCGAATACCATTCGGCTTAAAAACGGCGGGCAGCGGCTTTATTCGGGCCCTCGGCTACGCACTAGAAAATGAATTTGACTCATATGTATCGTGCTATATTGATGATATAATCATTGGAACTGAGACATTTGATCAACACTTACGTGTTCTCGAAGGGATATTTCAACGATTAACGAAATTTAATTTCACAATCAAAATGTCGAAATGTAGTTTTTTCCACGACCGTGTCCCGTTTTTAGGGTTTATAATCACACGCGAGGGAATAAGCCCAGAACCGAACAAATTAAAAGTAATTCTCGAGTTTGAAGCACCCAAAAACAAAAAACAATTACAACAAATCTTGGGGGCGTTTAATTATTACCGCCAGTTTAATGTAAATCACAGCTACGCGATCGACCAATTACGCGATCTCCTGACAAAAGACAAAGATTGGGTTTGGACTCAAAAGCACGCCGAGGCTTACCGAAAACTGAAACAGAACTTTGTCAATTGCATAATGCTGCGACACGTGATTCCCGGTGCGCAATTTCGAGTACAAACGGACGCGAGCGATAGGGGTATAGGTGGAATTTTGTATCAAATCGATGCGCAAAATAACCACAACGTCATTAATGTCGTAAGTCGGTGCTTAACGCGATGTGAAATAAACTACACGACGACCGAAAAGGCGTTATTGGCAATAATTTATTCAGTAGAAAAATTTCGTGTGTACCTTCTCGGAATACGGTTCTTAATAATCACCGATCATCAATGCCTAACATTTCTGAATAATACTGCATTCCAAAATTCGCGAATCTCCCGGTGGAGTTTACTCTTGCAGCAATATACGTTCACTGTAGAATATTGCCGGGGAATTGATAACACGGTTGCTGATTTTTTTAGTCGAAATCCGATGGGAAAATTCGAAGAGGATCGTCCGGAAAGAATAATAATTTCATCGCTTCATCAATGCTTTCTTCCGATCATAAAGTGCACTGAAGATTCGGCTGTGGTAACCTTGGCTCTCTTGGACTGCGAGAAAAATCTTAGTCGAGGCTTTAAGGGCCTGGGTCAATTGCAAAGGACGGATCTTGAAACGAAGAAAGTCATTGAGGGTAGTGAAAGTACTTCCCCCGAATCGAATTATATCGTCTATGACGATATTCTTTTCCATCGGCAGAGAAACAATCAAGATTGGCAAATTGTAATCCCAAAGAGCCTGCAACAACCATTAATCGAAGCAATCCATGTAAAATTAGGCCACCCGGGGGTATACAAGACCATCAAACATTTAAAAAAATTTTACTATTGGAAAGGCTTATCCGCACAAGTAAAAAAGTTCGTAACTCACTGTGATCTCTGTCAAAGAGTAAAGTATCTTACAATAGCAATGGAGGGAGAACATAGGTTAGTAACGTCAGAAAGGCCGAACGACCTGGTAACTGTCGATTATTTCGGACCACTCCCAAGAGCTCGAGGAGGAACGCAATATATTTTCGTTATGTTGGATGCATTTTCAAAACACGTAAGCTTGTATCCGATGAAGAACGCGACGGTAAAGATGACACTAAAGAAAATATTCGATCACTTTATTCCTAAATTTGGTAAGCCGAATAAAATCCTCTCAGATCACGAAACACAGTTCACATCTCACTTATGGAAAACGGAACTTGAGTCAAACGGTATCACGGTACTATATAGTTCAATTCGACACCCACAGTCCAATCCAACCGAACGCATTATGCGCGAATTGGGGCGATTATTTCGTACCGTATGTGCCGATAAAAACATCAAATGGGTTGAGTATGTTCCAGACATCGAGAGGATTTTAAACATTACGGTGCATCAGAGTACGAATTTATCCCCGTATGAACTCCACTTTGGAAAACCAGTTCAAGAAGAAATTCACAAAGTTATAAAATTTCCACAATCTCAACCCCTATCGCATGAATATCTCCTAACACTGGCCCATGAAAATATCCTCAAGAGTTTTGAAAATCGGAAAAAATCTCAAAAGCACATCTCCAGCGTGGAACTATCAGTCGGTGATAAAGTCTTGTTGCGGGTACGACACCTATCAAACGCCCTTGACAAAGTCATTAAGAAATTTTTCCATCTCTTCGAAGAGCCATATACAATTGTACGGCAAATCGGTGAGAATGCGTTCGTATTGGTTGATCCGGAAAACAACAACAAAGAACTCGGTACCTACAATCGCTCCAATCTTCGTCTTTACCACGCGCCTGATGATGCCTCCGCAAAATAAAAAAAAAAATAAAATTAAAAAAAAAATAAAAAAAATTAGATCATTAAATAAATAATCGCGACATGTATTGACGTTCACATTCACGACGAACGCTGCTACGAATTCTCTTCTAACCATGTAAATAAGACTAGATAATCTAAATCTAGATAATCTATACCTACGTGATAAAATAAGCGAGAATAATAGGACAAAAATTAATCAATTTATATACGACTCGAGGGAGAAATACCCTTAGGTACTTTGTAAATAGGTAAAAGAATGTATGGATGCGTATGACTGTGTGTAAACAAATGAGATGGGACGTAGATATTTAAGATGAACCTCAATGAATATATTCCACCAAATTATGATCACACGCCGCTCATTAACTTTCGGCCCAGCCCCTGGGCATCGCGCTAGACCGAAAAGGGGGATTTTGTAAGATATTGAATATTCGCGGCATTATATCTAGCCCGGAGAAGGGCGATCGACCCTAGATCGACACCTTTGCGCAAAGCGAAAAATGCGCGCGCCGAATTTGACGTCACCGAGAGTCTAGGTACCTCGGTGCGCAATGTAAGTCGGCCTCTTTCTCTCTGGGGACGTCGAGCTGACAACTTCTCTCCCACCTCTACCGAAGACGACACGCTACGAGCGGGAATATCCACGAGGCCCTTACGGATCGGGTTTGGCCTGCCGATTCGGTGCAGTAACCGTTTGTCGTCGAGGTTTTTCTGAGCGGAATCTGCGATCCCCAGAGTGTAAAGGAAAGAGCCACCGAGGACTACTCGCCTACTTTGCGAAATTAGTTGAGTATATTTTGTTGAATACATTTTCTATTGAGCGTCTAATTGTGATAAATAATTGTGAATTGTATGATTGAATGGAATTGTGGAATATTATATATAAAAAAAAGGGATTTTGATGATATAAATGAAAAGATGAATGAAGTTGTATGATTTTATGACGAATTATATTGGAATATTGAACTACAAAAAGATCGAAAAGATTGGAACTTTGAAAAGTGATAAATGAATGGACTTCGAATTTATTTGATATAATAAATGGAAACCGATTATTAATTTTTGTGTGTGAGATTTTATTGTGATTTTGTAAATTTTGTGAGAGTTAGTTCGGTGATTGAGAACGCCTCAAACTGGAACTTTTACAGTTTTTACTGCACCACAAAAGCTCTGTTTCGTGTGTCGTGCATTTGAACAGAATATAAAATTCGAGGATTCTGGGAAAACTCAGAAACTTGGGGAAAAGGTAAATTGAACGAAAATTTAATTTAAAAAAGTCACGTCGTTCTATGCTCCGGCTATTAGAAGAAATTTGAATAGTGTCGAAGATATGATAAAAAACCGTTCTATCAACGAATTATCATATGTGCTTTACGAATGAAAATTCACAATATAAGTACTTCTGCCGGAGCCGACTGCTGGTGTAATTGGCTGCAAAATGAAGCTATTGGAAAATATTTGGATCTTTTGGATCATCCTGCATCACTTCATTCGGAAGTGCAAAAGCATATTCTTCATGCATATTCTAAAGATGTTTAGGCAGCCGCATACAGAATGCGAACTAAAGTTTTAATTCGACCGTTTGGCGCTTTGCTGCAAAACATCTGCGTCCTGGGGTTACCATTGTTCAAACTGCTGCATATTTAGCCGCCGGACTGTTTAATGACGGATATGATTTGATATTACGCGCAATGAGTAGTTTGCATAATATTATGTAGCAGCACACTAAAATGCATGCTGCCAATATGGATCAGCATTGAGTAGAAAGAAGCTCGTAAAGTCCGAAAAGAGCAACAGCAGAAGCAAAATCAACTTTATGAAGAAGCTGAAGGACTATTGTATAGCCCTGGAATTGCTGGTTAGCCAGTAAATCACTGAAATCATTGAGTTTTCATAGTTCGAAACTTTACACACGTTTTTCTTAAAGTTACATCTTTTTAAATTGTGGGAAGCATAACTTAAACACTTCTTGACCTATCGTGCTAAAATTGTACGCACATGTCAATAAAATATTGAATTACCTTGAACTTATACCTACTTGTTTATCAACATCACTTTTAAAAAGTACTTTTTTATTGCAAAAAATACAAAAATATTAAAAATTCGTGTCTCGTATTTTTCAGATCAATGTTGAAGTTGTTGGATTTGCCTCGAACGGACAACTGCCGCCAAAACCTTCCTAAAAGACCACGGAATGACGTCGCCATTTTGCAATATCTTTTAATGGAAAGATTTATTTAAACAGTTTAATTATCTAGGAAATTGTACCTAAAATATCATAAATGTACAACGTTTTGTTCTGTTACTAAAAATGACCAAAATTGACTATTTGTATGTCGTCTACATGTATTTCCACGATTAAGAAGGAAATTAACATCAGTGATCCATATACTACGGGCGGCCTTAGTTGAAATTTTAATCAAATTTCCATTTTTTATGAAGAAATTTCCGCCCTGATCAGGACTCTCTTCAGTTTTTTTTATTGTATATGTTTCATAATGTGAAGCTTTTTTTTGTTTATCTCAAATTCGCCATTATATTGTGAGTCATGAATGTGTGTTGATACATGGGCTCTCGGTCCGATTACTCTTGTTTTTGGTCATACATTCCTTTTTTCCCCATCTATCAATTTATAACGGTTTTTCATTTTCCAAAGCATGTGAAACCGAGAATTCAGCAATTCTAATCAATCGTTCCTTAGTTGAAATGCGCTGGAAATAGCTGATCGAATAACGGTCGACGAATTGTTGGGCAGCTACAGCACTTCAAATAACGAATTTCTAAAAATTAAATGAATTTAATATTCACGCAAGGAACAAATGTCCCTGCGAGGGGTATGTGTACCTCAGTGTCAAGTGAATTTACAGGAGCGTCAATATTTTTGAGCTGTAGTTTGTTATCTATTAATTGCTGTAATTTCAATCCCTCAGTGGAGCATACGCTCTTACTACATCATTGGAAATGTAGTTTCTTTCGCGAGATTCCGATCGGCCGGTAGAAAAAATAAAAGAAAGATGGAGATTCGTAATAATTTAGTGGACCAGGCATAATAACGGACCAAGTGAGTTGGATTATCTCAAGAAATTATTATAATTTTAAAAACTCGGAACTTTATTCCCCCATTTTCTGAACTATTAAAATAAGTCTTAGGGAAAAAATCATTAAATAATTTGAAAGTTGATATGAGTTAAGCTACCACCGGGAGTTCACTTATGGAAATAAAGTGAACTCCCGGTGGTAGCTTAAGGAAATTCTTCAGAATTTCTAAAGAGATACTTCTACCTTTATACAAACGTTAATTCGATTACCAGTAGTCTACATCTGGTCTGCCTATCGAGATAATTGTATTACGCGCTCGTAATATCGCGGTCTGCAGTTCTGAAGATGAGTGACCAAAAGTCAGACTTAATATAATTAAATTCTCGCAATATTAATGAATTTCGGGTTTATATTGGCTGTGACTGAGCTGGTGTGCGTGATCTAGCCACTGCTGTGCTATCGTGTCTTCTTAGCTTGTTAGCTGGTGATAGTGCGTGTCGCAAGGCACGGATGATCGCGATGCTCCGGCTTGTAACCCAAGTGAAGGAAGACAGACGCTTTATTTATCGTTCTTTTACACGGGGTTGCGGAAATCGCACAGTCGTGAAAAATGAAGGTAAATTTCACGGAGTTATAGCTCGATATAGGCCGAATGCAATGTCGGGGATACTCCGTTATAATCCGGTTTATTTAAAAAGAAGCAGTGGATTTTCAATACATGGTATATCGAAATCCACTGCATGAAAGGAAAGATTTCCATAGGAACGAAACCAAATTCATTCTTTTACCGAGAGGTGATAGGAAAGAACTTAGACGGACTGTAATGGTCTACGCAATGTACCGGCTTGTAGGAGCTGGGCGTGCTCACGTGAATACCGAATGGATCAATGCAATGCCATGGCATTCGGGGGATCCGGGTCTGCTTAAGATATATCTTGAGAGGGTTGACGCAATGGCCAGGGTCGCAAGCAGGAGTTTACAAGAAAGGTTCCTCAAAGGAATATAGGTGTGGAATGAGTCACAGTTTCGCGTGACTCGCTTATTCAGTGCCCCAATACAAACCGGCCACTCATATCACCGCTTCCTCTCAGCGTTGAGTCGTATTTATGTGGCATTACCGTGTCTACTATTGCTATCCTCAGCGTACAGGACTGTTGTTTCGTATTTTATCCCTAGGGGTAAGGTATCCCGGTACAGTATACATATGTAACATAATAACAAAGTAAGAATTTCGCATAATCTTACCTACGTATCTAGACCTGCAACTTAACACAGAAGTTTGTTATTGATTTAATTATGGGGGCGCGCCTGATACGTAAGAATTGTAGATTTAAATACCGCAATTTTGAATTTCATGCGGACCAGGAGTTCGTTTTTCTCCTTCAAAACCAATTTTATATGTCAATGGCTTTGGGGACACGTAAACGTTATCAGATCAAGATAAAAATGTACATAGGTTTTATTTTGTTGCAAGAAAGAAATGTGGATCCCCAGAGACATGAAAATCGCACTTTCTCCAAATAAACACTTGTACAGATTTTCACCAATAGAGCAAAATACGCCCTGCGAGTATGTTTTTTTAGGCATCGCTTTGGTCTCCGATTTTTCACCTTAAGTACTATAATCGACAAAATAAGTTGGTGATTCTCAAAAAGAGTTCTAACGAGATTGGAGCATTACGTCTACCCGACACTCGGGCATTGGAACAGAATCTTCACGAACATTAAATTAATGCTGGTAAAGTTTTAATATTTTCTAAAGATCGTTCATTTTTTAATTTTAGAGCCAATATGATATTTTTTTTTACATAATCCTTCGGGACAACCAATAAATATAAAGTGTCGGTTAAAGTTCGTAACACAGGGGGCTAATCAAGACTTAGGGTCAATTGGGGTAATTATGACAGAAAGTCGCACAGTCAAACTTCATGTTAGTGTCATTAATGAACCTATAATCAGATTTTTTATTTCCTTCGAGGTAGTAATTGTTACTGCTCTCTTGTTCGAAACTGTCGGCGACCAATAGCGTCTCTTTATATTTCAACAAAATATAATGTTTTATTCAAATCCAAGCGCAACACTAAGACCACGTAATGGGACAATGTCAAGCCACTCGTTATATTAATAAAATAGGCTGTTAGATTATCAATAATTTTCAATAATGACTAAAGATATCATTGTTCAAACCAAGTAACGTACATTTTTTATTTACTTCAATGAATAATGTAGTTATAAAATAATATTAAAAATCTGTTTTGATTAATATTCAATGTTCGACTTTTCTCAACTGGAGGCTTTCGTGGTGACTTTAGTTTAAGATTGCCGGTTTTGCTCATTTTATTCTAGATGGGTATACGCTCTTTTCCACAGTATTCCAGCAATTTGTCATTAATGTAAATTTCTATTCATTCATTTTAAAATGATTTCAAATATTGAATATTTGTAAGACTTTAACTACTGTTGCAGTATTATTTCATGTAGCAAAAACAATAAGATTTCAGGTATATGGACTTTATTTTACGTTTTAAAATAACAATGTGCTTATGAGAATTTATTGAAGAAGCAGCGGCAATGGTTGACCTGATTTTGCCTACGAAGTTGTGGTAGGCGTATCGGAATTCACTGTGCGAATTTTTTACGAATTTTCAGTACGAGAGCCGTTGAATGATAGATGCGTGGAGTTTGTGTGTGCGTTTACGAATGTTGGTGCTGTCTGTTGACCTTGGATATATATTGTAATGACTCAGCTAAATGATGACACGGATCTTTGTTTGTGGCACGGATATTATTAATTACAAACACCTCTATTTATCCCAATCTTTTTGTGTCGCACGTCTGTTCGCTGTCAAAGTGTAGTTAAGACTGTCTTCTGTCACTATTACCGTCAAATTGATCATGAATTCTTTTTTCGATCCTCATATCGTGTATTCCTATAAAGCCTAATCTCAATATTCGTTACAATATTATAAAGAGAATAAAAAATTGGCATACTTAATTCAAATACGCCTACCCCAACATCGTAGGCAAGATCAGGCCAACCATTGTCGCTGCTTCTTCAATTCCAATGAATAAAATTGCCCACAGCAACTTTTACAATTACAACTTTTACTTTTACAATTGCTTTTTAAAATAGCTTTATGCTACTCTTGAATTTCCGATTGTAGTTCTAGAGTCTGTTTAGATAGTGGGTACAAATTAAGTAACTGCTACCATTTATTTTTAAGTAAATTTATTAAGAATTTAGAAGAACCTTTTCTATTACTGTTATAATTAAACTAAAATTTCATCGAATATTTTAGCTAATTCATTTACGTCCACACGCCATAAACGTATCACAAATCGCCAATCTGCAAGTTTATAGGGAGTGAGTGTGACATTAAACATTTCAATAGAAAAGTTATGCCATTGTGTAGTTTATATAGAAATACAATTTCTTATAATTTAGAATGGATCAATAATGGGCATTAGTGATCTTATTTTTATTCCAAAAAAGGGACTTTGAAGACACGCTTGGAAACTATACCATAAAAACATGACAATCACAAATGAAACGATTTTCAAGTACTTCTTTATAGATCGTAAAACAGCATACGATGTACTGTATATAGTGAAAAAGAGTGAAAACTAATTTGTAATCTACCTTTGTCATATTAACCCCATTATCACAATTACCCGAGTTGACCCTATATTTTTTGGGTTAAAAACTTGGTAAATTTGATTGATTTTCAGTTAAGATTTCAGTGTCAGAGTTTTGCAGGGCCTTTATTCCTTTTTGGAATAAATATTGAATACAATGGATTCATTAGGCATTATTGGAACGAATAATTAATAAAATGTTTATATTATTCATGAATGAAAAAAAAAACAAAATTAGATGTTCTCACTCCTGATAAATAGTACACAGGAATGATGTAGCATTTATGTAGGGCTAGTAGGCGATATTATTTGCAAGTTGGTTGCAGTGATATAATGCAAGAAGAGGTGAATAGTGGGTGGGAAAATATGTATACCTACGTATCGATACAAGTCTCTTGTTCTAGTCTGTTTCAAAGAGAACGAGGGTTCTTTTCATATAAAGTTGCTTGCTTAGTAATTGAATGGATAAAAACCCGTACGGCTCACTCGCTGAGTGTTTTTCGCACCTTGCGAGGCGTTGGGCGAATGCGCGCGTAGTGAGGCCATTGAGGGTTGCCTCGAGGGGCCTCGTACACTAGCACGTGAACCACGTCTTTCCTGGGCGTGAAGAAGCTTGTTGTCCCTCAGAAGAGAGACATTCATCAGTCGGGCGTTCGGTGTGTTGAAAATTGTACGATTCTCTCGCCAGCGGGCTCTGAAACGATTCCATTAATGACACAGAAAACACAATGTGTATGCACTGAAAAAACATTTAGTGTTGACGTCCCAAAGACTATGAGGTTGGATACGTCGAATGACCAAGTTGAATCAACTATACGATGAGGTTGAGCTAATCTAATCGGCTCGTTAAACCTTATGTCGTAGTTGATCTTACCTCATCGTTAACTCCTTCATTGTTAGAGACTTATATGCGTTCTGAATAAAAGTCGTGCCACTTTTACTCCATGATGCATATGCGCATCTTGAAAAAAAACATTTTTATACTATTACGATTTGATCGTGCTCGGGCACCTTAAGATTCTTAGGATCACTGATTTCAAATGTGAAGTCAGTTTTCCAACATTCAAAATGACGGATCCAATATGGCCGATAAAAAATCAAATTATATTGGCATTACAATAAATATGGTATTTGGTATCAAGGAATCCAAATCGAAATGTCAGATTTTTTATATCAAAATGGCGAATACAAAATGACCGAGAAGAATTTTAAAAAATCGTTGCATGTCAATAAACATAACGCTATAGTATAATAGTAGATATTCACAATTCAAAATGACCATTTCAATATGGCACGCCAAGTTCGAATAGACTTAGAAGTAAATAACAATGGGTATCTTCAGTTTTTTGAAGTATCTAAATTTGAATTTTATATTATATTCAGAAAATTCAAAGTTGACGAACTGTAAGAGTCGAAAGTCTGTTTAAAATTGAATTGCTCGAAGGCCCAGCTTTTACTCTATTGTTTTACGATTTCTATTCGATTGCATACCATGTGCTATTTTTCATCTTGATTATCTGATATGAGATTCGGGTACTGCGGCCTAAAATACTTTTGGATGCCGATTTTCTCGAAACCAGAATACTTTTTCGTATATTAATATGTTATATTGAATACGCGATTTGGAACATAAAATATGATTTCAGATTCGATTTCAACGGTCTGAAAAGCCTTTATAGACCCATTTTCATTTAAATTCAAGTTCTTTCTCGGTTTTTGGTCCGCCATATTGAACCGGCCATATTGAATTTTTTTAAAACGTGATTGCAGACTCGAATTCAACTCAGCAAGCTTAATAGATCCAATTTCATTTAAATTCAAATATTTTCTCGATTTTTAGTCTACCATTTTGAATTGTCAATATTTAATTTTATTTAAATCCAAATATTTTCTCAACTTTTAGTCCGGCATATTGGATCCGCCATTCTGACTTTTGAAAATCTAATTTCAAATTCGAATTGAGTGACCTCAACAACCTTTTGATTATTTTCATGCAATTTTAAAGAATTATTACTAACAAATATTTGCCACGAAACTTAGATTCTTTCGGCTGATAGCGAAAGGATTAAGGGAGTGCCGTATATAACCTCATATACGATTGTCCGCACACCTGTTTCTTCAGTGCATAATCGAACAATAATAACCCTCGTGGAACACCCTGCCGTTACTTTAAGTTGGATTTTAGTCGTTTTTTATAATTAACCATAACCGGTCAGTTATGTGCCAATCCAACTGTTTCTTAAAGTTGGTTATCCTTCGATTTTTGAAACCTACCTGTATTCCAACTTATCAATAGATAAAGTTGAATCACGGTCGGATAATGTAAGTCAACCCTAGTTTCGATTCAGACTAAAAAAGCAATTGTCGATTATTAAATGAATTTCCGAAATCGACCACAAAACCGACCATTCTATTAGACGATGACTAGATGGTTTACAGTCAGATCTTACAAATCCACTCTGTCTCGCAACTATAAAGCAGGTACGTTTGATTTTTTGTTGAATCAACCATAATACGAACAATACACAATACCAATCTTAGGCTTCACATCCATTCATGTGAAGTTTTTCATAGTAATTTAAAAACTTGGTAATACAGTGGTTCTACAGAATCTAGGGACTCGACAGATCACCGACTCTACACAAACGAAACAATCCACACAAACCTGTACACAGGTAAAATTCAATACGGCAATACTCTACATGGACGAAATTGAGTACGGCAGTACTTTACCACAAACTAATCAAAGTTAGTCGTTAGATCATTTTTATCTATCAGCAGTGTGGAGAATTTCGCTTGCGTAGAGTATTGCTATGGTGAATTTTGTTCGTAAGAGTTTGGCTGGCAAACGTCGGTGCATATGTGGAGTTGTGGATATGTTGAACGAAACAATGTGTCGAGACGGTTGTGTAGAGTTGGGTGCCGTAGAACCACTGTAATGCTTAAAATTAAGTCTTTTCAATAAAGGTAACTAAAAAATAGCATAATTTTTTACTTCTATCACTTTGCACCCAGTAGGAAACAGATTTAAATATATGAGAAAAGGAATGTCACAATTATTTATAGTAATGAAAATTAAAATATAAAAATATAATCAAAATATAACAATTGCAGAAAACGATTAAAATGCTTACTTTATTTCCATGAAGGATCTTCTCACATAAAGAATTTAGCTTTGTCCAGCTACAGTGTTCTATCAGTCCTTGAATCAAACTTTAATCTTCGGTATGCTAAGTGACAAAAATAAAATAAATCTGTTGACAAAACACAGATACTTTAATAAGGATGTTATCACTTCGAGTAATTGGCTTTATAAATTAAAATGTATGCTTTGCTCTCAATTGAATACTGACTGTGGTAACTGATTTTATTTTATTATCCTTCTGCAAACTAGAGAAGACTGATTCGATGAAACCATCACCTTAAATTTTTCCAAATTTGACTTTTATCAAATGATTACGTATAATATCGTATATATATGGGGCGTTCCATGCTAAATTGACCAACGGCCAAACCTCACCTTGCCCAATCTGGTTCGCGGCTTTTTTATTCTTTTGACGGCCCTGCACTACATTGCATATAAGAGGACGATTCGAATGAGAGAAACATATAGGTGACATTAGCGCAGTGGTTAGCGCTCTTGTTTAGGAACTGAACACTCCGGGTTCGAGTCCCGGTGATCACAATATATTTTCTCTCTTCGATACTTCGTCTGGCCGTCCTCACTACCAATCTACACTCTTCCCTCAAATCCCCGCTTGTTCGTTACATCTTTGACATAAAAAGTTGATTATTATAAATGTTTAAAGCTAAACAAAAAAAACACCCCTATTTCAACATCTGAAAAATACTATGATAAGAAATGAAATTTTTTGTCTATAAGCGAAAATAGACCAAAAATATCTCCTACCCTTGTTGAATTTTATGATGTTTTTTTATAGGTACATCCACACAAAAACTTTAAAAAATGTTTAACTTCGATGGAAAAACTGTTAAGAAAATTGCCAATGGCCGTGATTTCACAAAAATTTGTATCCAATCACTGTTTCTACAGCCAAAAAGATTGAATTGTTTTTCAATCACCTTTTATTAATTTTTTTAAAGACTGTGGAACTATGAGTTTCCATAAGCGGAATAAGGCTTTGCACTTATAATACCGTTTTCTTAAGGAACGGCATAGTGTATTTTTCGGGCATCTCGAATAGGTTTACCGTTTTTGAACCGGAATTCGAGAACATTTTTCGCTTTATCGTTTTGGCTTGCAGGTGAAAATTTTACCATGATATTTGGTAAATTGTTAGGATGAGATGCCTATTCATACAATTCCTGAGAAGTCGTTATTTGGCGATCAGGTGGTAGCTC
Organism: Perithous albicinctus; assembly: GCA_964016905.1. NCBI lineage: Eukaryota > Metazoa > Arthropoda > Insecta > Hymenoptera > Ichneumonidae > Perithous > Perithous albicinctus. The sequence goes on along the minus strand of OZ024689.1, from coordinate 6,589,946 downwards.
AAATCTATCACGGGCGGTCATTCTTTTAATAGTACCACCTAAGCCATCGCAAGGACCCTTACCGTGCGCGAGAGCGGAAAAATGGCATTCTGCAGGAATCCCGTAATCGTCTTTGTGATACTACAAGTTAAAAAAATTCTTTACATTCATGAACTGTTGTGGTGCTCGATCCGAAATGTAAAAGACTTTATATGCTACAGGACTTATGGATTTTAAAAAGTCAATCACGATTTTGGAGTAAACGTAAACAGAAACTGAGTCATGTGTCAAGGAATCGGATATAATGACTAAGCTTCTGTGATTGACGACATGTCTTATAACGATAAATTGCTACCAGTTCTACCCCGCAAGCTGGCCCGAAGGTCACCACGCTGCCTGATTTATTTTAATTTATTTTACATTGTTATTCTTACTTATTTGTTTCATTTTAAGTTTCGCCCCTCCCCCCCCCCCTCTTTCATTTCACTGGTATGAGTGTGTATTCTTGCGAAGCCACTCGAGGGAGATGCATCGATGCCAAGAAGACAGAATAACTACGAGAACCCATCCAGTCGAGTGATACTGTGTGAACGCTGCGGGATGTGAGGAGAGGGTGAGCGGGAAGGAAGTCACGAAGCCAGCCGCAGAGACGCTCGAGTGAGGCCCCTACCAGCCCACTGACGATAAGGCAGCCGTTGATAGCCCAGCCAGCCGAATATCGAGCAATCACCGAATATCGAGCGATGATTTACGGGCCTCCTGTCGCCACTTGTCAGTCACCACGCCAAACCCTTCACACCTCGACTCACTGACCAAAGCGGTCAGGGTGAAGTACAGTGGTCACCTGATGTAATTCGGCCAATGACAACGGTCCTAATTTATGCAGGACGAGGAAAAAGAACTCCTCGTCACTTCGAATCAGCCCGTGAGTGAGTGCGGAAGCCCGTAAAGGAAATTATATTTATTTGTGTGTGATTGCGAGTATAACTGAGGAGTACTGTTTCTCAGGGAGTGAGTGTGAGACGTGTATCGTGAGTATTCTTTACTGTGCCTGTGATCCTCCTGTTTTTCAAGTTTTTTCGACCCTTTTATTTTGGTGATAGTATCCAAAAATCCGTTAACCAACCCGACAGCCATGTTTGGACCAGTATGCCCGAAATAGGCAAGTCATGTGTTTTTCACGCACTAGGTTATATAGTCGTGATTGCGGATCATTTCCTAGCGTTGCGTATTGTGAGTTAGTGTAATTTTGTCATAAATGAATAACACGAAACGCCGGGAATAATTAAGTTTTATAAATTATAGATATTTATTTAATTTTTTAACATAGAAATTAGAGAAAAAGGTACAAACATCAGAATTTTTAGGCAGATGGATTATTGGTGTTGTTTTTTCAGATCCTTCTTGGGAGAAGTGAGGATTATTGTCTTGTTATTTTTTGGAGGTGTTGTTGGTCGAGTAGGTTTCGTCTTCCCGGGTTTGGAGACGGGAGTCGGACGATAGCTTGGGTTTGGAGCTGCGATTTCCTGCAGAGGTAAGGTTTTCCTGGGCAACGTGACCGGGCGGCTCGGACGAGTGGGAATTCGGGTTGGAATGTAGCTCTCGAAAGTTATAGTCCTGGGATTTTTCTCCGCTTCCCGAGCCAATTCCTCATAGAGGAAATTGAATTCGCCCTCCAAGTTGGTATGTGTGATGGGAGTGTTTGTGGGTGTATCTGGGATGGATGTGTATGTTAAGGTTGGTAATTCTAGTGTGGTATGTTGTTTGGGTGATGAGGGTTTTATTGGAGAGAGAGATGGTATGTTTATTTTCTTGAGTTGTGATTTGGGAGTGTGAATGAGTTTAAGTCTATATGTGTGTAGGAATTCTGGTGCGACTTGAAGTCGTCGGGGGTCTGGACGATGCCAAATGGCCTCGACCAGACTCCCTTTTTTTGTTCGACGAGCTTCGGCTCGCCTCAGAATACGCTTATTGTAAGCGGTGTTATGGATTTTTGGCATCTACGGGAAACAAGAAAGAGAAAAAACTACTATTCCAGTATTTTTTTTTTATATAGTCGAGAATTTATTTATTTATTTTTTATACCCATACTTTGCAGTAAATGGGGGGTTGTCAAAATTAGTGGATATATTTTCTGAATAAGAATGAATTTATTAATATGTATTTTTTTATATATATATTTATTGACGAATGACAAGGATAGTTATTTTCGTGCGAGAAGCGCTATACAAAGTTATAGGGTTTGGGATGTCAACTATTTCAGCAGAACTCCCGGGGCAGTACCAATATCTTTTGATACCTTTGGCAGGTATATCTTACCTTGCGGTGAGTTTTCAGTGGGCGTAAACCGTTTTATGGTTATTTTCCCGGTGACTCCCACTTTTCAGTGGAACGCGTCTCCTTGCAAGCTTTTAGCTCGCGTCTTATAAGCTCGATAGGATGCCTGAACGCTTGTGAGAACGCTTAGCGCGCTGCGCCACACCGCGGCGAAGTTGGTACTATAGGAGGCAAGTGGAAGCGGTCATCTCGGCGCCCCGAGCTCGCCGGTCTCGTGTAGTGTTTATGGAGTAGGATATATGGTAAGTATGTGTATGTTAATATGAGTGTTTTAATGTGTGAGATTGTTTTAATTCTATTTTCTTATGTTATAGGTAATTTAATAATTATTCTAGATATAATTATTTTAATGTTTCAAATAGTAATTTTTCTATTTGTTTCAGATTATTAAAAGAAACACCGGAAGTGGGGGGATAAATTTGGAGTGTGCGTGCAACAATTTGTCTATGATAACTTTTTTATTATCGAGTCGTACCGAGGTAATTTGTAAGAAGCCATAGTGTTTGGGAATTCACCCCCTGAGCCCCCCCCCCCCTCCTCACCGAGCGGTGAACGTTATCGAAAAGATTAGTGAAAAGTGTTACCAGTCGTTAAGTGACGGGATTATGATAGTGCTACTGACGCACAGTAGGTGGCGCCCATGAGAGATTATTTTAGAGATCATTGATACGAGCCAGAATTATTTAAAATACTGAGTTGCCGGTGTGCTTTCCCTTTTTCTACCCCCTCCCCCATCATGTCTTATGTCCAGCCCTTTATTATTGTGAGTCGATGTTATTTGCCTATCGTTTAAGATTGCGTATCATTACGAGGTCTGGTTATTATTATTATTTTTGTAGTCCCACTCCGTCAAATTTACCGAGAGATACTGGATTATCCTTGATTTTTAACATCCGACATTTCAAGCAGCGAGTATTTCACATATATTATTCTGAAGTCGAGGTTTTATTTTGAGTATTAGATTTTTTTTCTTTTATAAAATTTTATGTATGAATTATGTTTATTGTCCTGCATAAGTGTTGCTGTTTATTGCGGGAAGCCCTCCCCTCTATTCTCGCGCACCCGTTAAAACCTTGTTATCGGCCATTTTGAGTACGTGATTGACAGTCCCGAGTAGAATACCCTTTTCACGAGATATTAATTGTGATACTTCTCTTTTCGAAACCCTTTTGATTTGTTGTCGGTTTCCGGTGGATCTATTGACAGTCCCTCCTTTTACCTTAGCTATTGGTTTTAGTTGCACCGAAAATGAGTATAGACCTTCACTTTAATGCATTCTTTTCATTTGTAATCCTCTTTGATTTTATATCGACCTTCTAATATTTTTCTCTGAGTGTTTATCATTTGTATTTTGGTTATTCGATTATTTCCCGTCGATCTTTGATTTTGATTATATCGAGTCTCTGGATATATATTATTATTATTATTATTGTTTACCATTTATATTCCGCTATTTTAGCTATTTCTATTTCTATTCTTCTATTTTTCATTATATCGAGTCGCCCAAACCAAATAAATTGGTATTCCCCTTTTTGGTGATTTTCACAAATTCGAGTTTTTATTTCTATTTTCAAAACTGCTGACCCTCGTCTCTCTCCCAAATAAAGAGAAGTTGGTTGCAGTCTTTTACATTTCGGATAGAGCACCACAGCAGTTCAAGAACATAACAAATTCCCTTAACTTGTATTATCACATAGATGATTACGGGATCCCTGCAGAATGCCATTTTTTTACTACCGTGCAAGGTAAGCGCCCTTGTGATGGCATAGGTGGTACTATTAAAAGAATGGCCGCTCGTGCTAGTTTGTAGCTACCACCTGATCGTCAAACAAGGACTCCTCAGGAATTGTATGAATAGGCATTTCACCCCAACAATTTACTAAATATCATGCTAAAATTAGTACCTGCAAGCCAATACGATGAAGCGCAAGATGTTTTCGAACTCCGCTTCAAAAGTGGTACACTTATTCAAGGTACCCAAAAATACACTGTGTATTTCTTCAAGAGAACGGTATTATAAGCGTAAAGCCCTATTCCGCTTACGGAAACTCACAGTTCCACCGCCTTTAAAAAAAAAGAAAACATGATTAAACAACAATTTAACTTTTCTGGCTGAAAAACGGTTTGTGATTGATAACATTCCTTCCATCGAAGGTAAACAATTTTTAAGATCTTGTGTGGATATACCTATAAAAAGAACATCATAAAATAGAAAAAGGTAGAAGACATTTTTAGTCCACTTTCACTTGCGGACCAAAAATTTCGTTTTTAGTCGGACTTTTTTCGGATTTTTAAAGTGGGCGTTTTTAGTTTAACTTTAAATTTCTATAATTAAAAAAATTTAATTATAAAAAAACCGACATGCATTTTTTATGTCGAAGAATAACAGAAAAAATCGCGAACCAGATTGGGCAAGGTGAGGTTCGGTCGTTGTTCAAGATGGTATGGCATAATATATATATATATATATGCACTTAAATTTAGTAGTGTATTGTGGTATCGTTCTTAAGAACTGGTTCACTCAATGGCAGGAGATTGTAAACACTATACATAAACGTTGCCGTATTTTAGATATTACATAAGGGCAATCTTTTTTCACTGAAATGATTAATATTTATATACTTTTCTTCATTACCAGGATACGCAAGAAATCCCGTAGCAGTTTTAACGTTTCTCTAATAAGATATTGCTGAAAACACCTTATTAGGGGCTACTTGACTCCGGTTTCAAAAGCTATTCATCTATTTTGCTTGAGGAAGATTAAACGTCTCCATTTGTACATGGGGAATATTTGCTAAATAAAACTTCTGTTCTATCATTGGCCGATGATCCGTCATTGTACTGTTCATCCTATGTGCGGAATGAACTACTATACAATTTTCCTTTTTGGCTATTTCAAAGGATGCGAAATCACTAACCTGTACGTAATGATCGCTGGTATATGTGAGCGCTTTCGAAAATTTAACCAAACATAAATGATTGCTATTTAAGTGTGAGAGTCTGAATCAGGGTTGATTTATTATTACCGGCCGTAAACCATCCATTTAATTCATAATATCCAACAGTTAATTAAACTTTTCGGGTTCAAATGAAAAGTTGAAATTAGGGTAGATTTCGAAAAGTCGAATGTAAATCTACTTCAAATATGGAATTACAGAAGTCAGAATTTGCTTAAATTGATTAAGGCAATTGCGAAAACATTCGTGAGAACGTTGAAATCAGAGTTGCTTTGGCGCAGCAACCAAGCAGTTGTTTTTCAGTTGGCCGCGAAAAAAATACAAAACTTTCGAAGCTTGGAACAAAAGAAGAAGACAATAATTAATCCTATATATGAACACCGAAAAACAACTTGTTCGTCGACACAGTCATGTCCATGAGTAAATATGCTCCCGCAGATTATTGTATTTTTTCGACCAACTAATAAGTTGATCCAATTAATCAGTCATAATAGAATATAATCAGATTGCAATTTAGTTTTGGAGCAACTTTTGTTCTACCAATTCGAATGATCTCTAACCTTACATCGGTACACGTTGAAGATATGGAAGTTGAGTAGATGATCAAACGGATTGGCGACGGAAATTCGAAGAAGATGAAGTCTCTATGGGCTTATGTAGCGGGATGTCTCAGTCATACTAATATTCTTGTCTATATTATCAATGTTTCCCCGCGCTAAATTTACTTAGTCAGATTCCTGTTTTTATGTCCTGCACTGACTTCCCCTCTGTATCGCATATATCAAAGCATCGAGCCACCTGCGTCGATGCAGCCAGTCTCAATTTCGCGTTACGATATTCGAGATAATCGCGTTTTGCTGAAATACAAACATCCGGACAGTTGTGCCAGTCATCTCGATTAGTGATCAATTCATAAATCGATGGTAAAGTTAATTAAACATTGGGATTGTAGCCGATTTAAAGGGTTAGAACTCTGCGAACGGCTTTAAAAGTAAAATACATTTATCATATTATTAGAAAAGGAAGTTAGCAGAATTTGTGAATGACAAAGTATTGTTTGATTGAAATTACTTTCGCTTACAAGTCTGATTTTAAGGAATCCCAAGTCTACGACGAATCCAACCGTTCGTTTTCGAATGTCTGTCTAGACTAAAGTTCGGTCTTGCGATCTGTGATCGGATCGCAAGACCTTCCCGATGCACGGCATCGGGAAGGCATCGATTCCTAAATCGTATTGAAAAATCTAAATTGCTAATTTGGGATGCAACAGAACTATACATACATAGTAGGTTGTATCGACATTTTTACTTTTTCATCACATACAGAATATGTAAAAGAGAAAGTATTATCACCCAAAATAAATTAACTCGACTGCATTCGTATTTATTACTACTGTTTCTATAAAAGAGGCATTATTCGTCAAGTGAATCACTTTATTTTCGACCCCCCGCTCATATCGCTCAGATAATTTGTCACTTTTTAGTACTACTTGGAACCACTCTGTGAATTATTCCAGATTTTTTTATTTACTCGTTTGGGAGATGTTGTCTTTTTAAAATCCATATAACACGGAAAGGCGAAGTCGAGCATTAAAAACAAGTTAACAAAAAAAAGATCAGTTTTTTCATGAACTAATTAAAGCAATATATGTTATATTCTTAATCGTATTGCGAAAGATCTTTTCAGCAAATAAGCTAAGCAATTGACATAACCACCGGTGACCTAAACGTAGTACCAAAACCCGTTATTGTTGAATAAATAAACAACAAACCTGAAAAGAAAAAACCAGAGAAAAAACTTAAGAAAACACATAAACGTGGCAACATCGCAAATCCGGCGCGATTGCTTCCGTGACCAGCGGTACAGAGCTCACCGCGACGCGACGAACCCCACTATACGCGTGTGCGCTGACGCAACATCACGCCACATTCCCCAACACTACGGAACTACATAGGCTATATAAACTGCTGTCGACCGACGCTCAATCTTCTTTGTTTCGAGACTACGTTCGCGTACAGGGAGCATTCATGCTGCTTAGCAGCTTAATAGAAGTATAGATTAGTAATAGAAAACTTCACAAGTGTCGTGCTTCATGATTACGGCGGAGAGACAATGCCTGTGAGAAGGAAAGAAATGACCGTGGAATCTTTGTAATCCATACATTACGTTTTTTGAGATAAAGATTATAACACAAGATACCTACCCGCGCGGAAAAGGGTAGTCTTGGAACAAGTTTTCATAAGGGTCGTGGAAAGTGTCGCTCAAATCTTGGAAAGAGTCTGCTGAATCTCAGAAAGAGTCTTTTATATTCTGGAAAGAGTCTCTGAAAGAATAACGGATACGATCCGGAGCAGTACTTTTTCTCAGACTATCACTAAGACTTAAGAGTTTTGGTCATAGTCTGAAAAAAAGTACTTCTGCGGATCGTATACGTTACTTTTTCTGAGACTCTTTCCAAGATATGAAAGATTCTTTCCGAGATTCAACAGACTCTTTCCGAGATAGTTGTTTACTGTGCGGAAATATACTAGACTCCGTGGAATTTTTGTAATCCATCCATCATGTCTTGGGAGATAAAGATTATAACACAAGATATCTGGCAACGCAAATTAACGTTCTGTGCTCACACTAAAATTAATTTCAATCTTCCAGGATATCGAGTGCACCCAATCAAGAACCATAATTACGGTAGAGGGGAATATTGTAAACTCCGTGAAATCTTCGTAATCCATGTATTACGTCTTAGGAATCAAAGACAAGAGTACAAACGCGATATCTGGCGGTGCATATTGACGTTTGGTGCTTGCACCAAAGTTAATCTCGTCCTCCCACGATATCGGATGCCACTGATAGAATAAAACAGAGTGAGTAATTTACGACCATAATTGCTAAGGGCAATCGACGTTAAGGGATATCTGGAAGTAGGAAATTCGACGAAGTCATAGAGCGTAACTGCCAAGGACGATAGAAGTAGGGAATTCAAAGAATACTGCTAACGTGATTGCCAAGGATGATAGAAGTAGGGAACTCAAAGGATATTGCAAACGTGACTGCTAAATCGTCCGGAAGTAGGGAATTCCAAGGATACTGCGAACGTGACAGCCGAATCGTCCGGAAGTAGGGATTTCAAAAGTAACTGGGAATGTTACTGCGAAGGGTAGCCTGAAGCGAAAAATCGACCAACTGGAAGTAGGGAATTCGTAAAGTAGAACGCCGCACAATAAAAACGGTGCAAGTGCGCAAACAGTAGAACGCCGCACAATAAAAACGGTGCAAGTGCAATATTTTGTCAACGGGTCCAACTAAATCATAGGACATCCCAATACGTGAAAGGGTCCTATGATTATAACGCATCTTGCGGGAGAAATTATAACATACTCTCAAAATAGAAGAATTATGAGGAGACGTGTCGTAGATTAAGAAATCGTAAAACCTGCGATGGATCGAGACAACTAATTGATAAATTGAGTGTTAAGCTCGACGTGTCAAAATCCGCTCGTATGTGAATTTTAGTCACAGAAATTCATAAAAATTGGGTTAATCTCGCATACGTAGGTTAAGAATCGCAAAAGAGCGATTTTATCGTAACTTCCATAAATGTCAACATTATAAGTTACGTCCAAATATCGAGCCTTCCACCCATAAAATCGAAATAATCGAGGAGTTAACGAGAATTAAAGGCACAATGATGAGTCCGATATCGTCGTAGAGCGATAATTGTCTTAATTCTCGTCCTCGGATAATGAGAAAATAGAAGATCTCTGAGACCTTCTCATTATAAGACCTTAACTAAGTATTGTCATAAGAACCAAATCAATCAGCTTTATAGGCAGTCCCAGCCTGAAGTACGAGCTTACAGTAAAAACAACCGACCGTTGTAAAACAAGCGTTTAAAACCGACGATGTTAATTAAAATAATTATCTAACCCGCGATGTAAAACAACGCGAAACGTATCAGTACCATATTAAAAGAAATATAAATCAATCAATTTATTTTAAAAGTCCAGATTTTTACCAAATTTCCGTCACATGTGGCCAAAATTTAGATTTTTAAAAATAAATTACTTATTGATTGATATTAACACATTAACGCCCAAGCCCAAGCTCATACGGTTTATCATCTGTAATGCCTTTAAAGCCTTAGAATCACTGTCACTAATATAGTAAGTGTATTTGACGTGGTGTAATATTTCACAGCGCCGAAACATCTCAACAACTGCATCGACTCCCATTTTTCGTGCTAATCCATTGTGATTCACAGCGCATTCTTCTGCATGATTTTCGGCCCAATCCGCAGATTCTTCGATATCTTCTTTTTTAGCCCAATACTCACACGCCTTACAGTATTTTGATTTCACTACATAATCAATGATTTTTCCACAGTTATTGCCAATAAGAGTCACTAATCCATATAAAGACGTAAATCCACGTTTTCTCCACGAATCACCTGATACCACAATTCCATTGTCTCCATTTTCAATAGACATTTTCTCTTCTTTCGCTGCTCCCATCATACTATTCTCACAAACTAGATTGGTTGCAGTGGACATTCTTTTGATAACCTTATCGTAGAATGAGTGAAGGATAGGCCGAGATTATTCCATGAATGCACAGAATTTTGTTATTCCGTGCGAATCAACTCCAAGCAATCGCATGGCAATTATGATTTTACGGTTGATTTCATAGCCTTTGTCAACAAATGGACAACGCAGTATCTCAGTCTTTCCACAATTCTCACAGGACACTACCACTTTGAATCCCAACCCGCGCTTGCCACTGTCAGTAAATTTCACTTCCGATTGGCATATCTTACAAACGACAACGTTCGGAATAGCCAAAAATACTACAATAAAGTTTATGATACGATAACCAAACGCTGTATTCACTTCGATATCATACAGATTTTCCGAATGCTTCAGTTTTTTGCCGATATACTGGCATTCAAGTTATCTGGTGCTTCTAACTCATGGCGATTCAATGGTCTTCTTCGAGATGTTTTTGGTCTCTTGCTGTTGCCAGATGCCGTTTTACCTTCCGTCTTCCCACTGTACACCACTTTGTCACTCATTGTAAAAACAAATCAATAATTACACAGGAAAAAAGAACTGAAAGTTCACATAAGTATCGAGAAAAATATCTGCCGTATACCTGCTCTAATCCCCTAAAGTACCTTCCCGCTAGCGCTCACAAAAGGAACTCGCTGCGGACCAGCCGGGCTTGTACTAAAATGCGAAATTCGAGGACTTAAAGATTTTTCCCTATATTATTTTCCCGTAATCTTTTGGGACATCATTTTTGAGGTCCTAATGGATCATTTTAAAAAAAATCGATTTTTCAAAAATTCTATGGTGGCCTAACCCCTTATTGTTTAGAGTCGTCCCCAAATCAGTGACCGACAGGAATCAGCGACCCCAAAAACATCATTGCCATCAGCATTTTGGAAATAATCCCGGCTAGCCATGTTAAGCGCTAATTGTTGGGACATAGGTGAGTAACTGTAAATCAATGATTTTTTGCATAAACAAAAAACTTGTTTTCTTTTTTAAATTATTTCTACACAGTTACATGGACCTTTTTGTTTAACTGTGATTTTTTTTCAGAATTTTCTAGTGACAATACAACATTGATCTCTAGAGTTGACTGTAGACAAAATGGACAAAAACGGACGTTTGGACGCTAATGGCTTAATATTAATTTTAATATGGTATAGTACCATACATTACTCATAGACTCAGAGGCGACGCGGAAGGAAGACTGGTCGAAATATATCGACCACCGTCGGAGACAGAAATATACTGACCCCCTCCCGAGAGAGTCTACGGCACGCAAGTAAAGGAGGACCCGGAAGGAATTCAGTCGCGCGGCGGTAATTAAATAGAGCAGAACCGTCGAAGTTTGTAAAATGAGTTGGAATAGGACGAGTCCGAAAACCGTGCGAGCGAACGAGCGGTGTCGATACCTGCGTCCCGGTACGGGCGCTCGGTGCATCACCGTAAGGTAAAGTCATACCCTAGGTAATCTGTGTTCGATGCCGGAAGGGCTGGTAATTCATTCAGAACAAATTGTGTACAGCTCGAGCTAGAAAATAAATTAATGCCGCGCATAAACTCACGTGAATGTAAACGCATTGCTAGAAAAGGACTATTAATCGACTCGAGACAGCTCTCCGAGCATAAAAACCATTATAAATTTGGTAACCAAAATTGTCTATTTGGTATTAAACCTATTACTGTATATATTACTCAGTTCGTTTTGTGTTTGTTAATAAAAGTGCTAATACGCTCGAGCCGATACTTTAATAATTGTGGAAAATAAGCACTCTTTCTATACGATTTCCTGTAGACTGTTTAACGTCCGAACTACACCTTTCCCTTCTCTCGCTCTGCCCTTTAGCCGGTAAGACCGTAACGGATCAGTGACACTGGCAATCGGGTCCGAATAGATTTCCTAACGCTCAAACAGTCGTCAGTGCGGTGTCGGCGGATAAAAGGTAAATCGATAAAACAAATTTTTGGGCGTCGTTATATTTGGATGCAGCTTCCGGCGAAGTCCGGTGTCGTGCAGTGGCCCGTCGGAGTACATATGTTAATCAAACTTTTCTGCGTATATTTCTTTTCTTAGCAAAAGTTCGTTGAGTCTAATTTCGGCAATTTTTTTTGCAAGTTTATCACACACTCTGCGGGACACCGTGTAAAACTTACGGCGAGATTAGCACGGCCGCACGGGCAATTTTTTTTTTCGCTGAAAAGACCTTTTGCAATACGAAAATATAACACATATTGCTTTGAATAGTTCATGAAGAAAAACAATTTTTTTATTAACATGTTTTTGTTGTCCGACTTCGTCTTTCCGAGTTATATGGATTAAAAAAAAAAAAGCAGCGTCTCCCAAAGGGATCAACAAAAAATCTGAGAGAACTCACAGAGACTGGTTTCAAGTAGTACTAAAGAGTGACAAATTATTTGAGTGATCTAAGAAGGTTAAAAAAAAAGTGGCTCATGTGACGAAGTATACATCATAAATGGTTAATATTATTGAAAACTACTTTCAATCTCCGGTTACTTTGATCTAGTGGGTAGAGTACTAGTCTCTAAACCAAAGTATCGGGAGGTCTTGGGTTCGATTCCCGATTCCGTCGTTTTCGCTGTTGGAAAAAGTATTGTGGTGCGACGAAGCTCCGGGCATTTATCGTACTATATTAGATAAATGTCCGTTAGTCGTCCAATATTCACCGTGAAACAACAAACCCACAGTGGTATCGGATCTCAATAAAGGAATAAATAGTAAGTCCCGTCGCTAATAACCATAGTAGTTCATGCGACGTTAAATAACCGGAAATAAATGCTTTTAATCAATGAGCACAAATTGCTTCCACGAAAAAAGAATGCATAAGCGGAAAAGAATAGAAAAAAGAGAAATGCCGAGAACTGTGAGTGCAAAAAAAGAAAACTGCTTCAATCCAGGAGTGATGTTAATTTAAATACTTATTATATTGCTGTGCAATTACAAATAGCTATAATGGCTATCTACTCAAAGCTGATTAAGATTTTAGATAAAAGTAAATTGAGATTCAACAAAACCTTTGAAATTGAGAGTTCGTATAATTCACATTATTTGTTTATTCATTTTTATAAAAAACTGATTTTTTGAAACAATACACGAGCTGGTGTTTATTATGAGTCTTGTTTAGGCGTGTACAATGTACAAATTTAAAATGAAATAAGAAAAACTACAATCATATAAATCACGCATTGTCTAGTATGTTCTTAATCAATTACACTTGATGAAAATCTATGTATATATCAACACTATATATCAGAAACTAAAATCGTGTCATTTCATGAATTTGATTGCAAATAACTGAACAATTTCAAATTTCCACATTCTTTTTCAATTTTGCATAAATTCATCTCAATAGCAAGTATCGTTGCAATAGTATCATCACGCCACTTCGTTGTCATCACAACTGTGATGCGAACGACACGTGTTGCGATCACGCTATGGGCTACTTTTTTTTTACGGGGCACCCTTCAAAACTGTTTTCTATCATGAAAAATAATGTATTTATACTTTCTTTTCATGACATTATTTTTCGAATATTGCATAATATTTTTTGTATCAAAAGTGCAGAAGAAGTGCTACTTTCGTACCCGCTGATTGTGGCACTACGAAAGCGTGCGAGAAGTACTTACTTCTCGACAAATTAAATCCCAAACCTTGTCTAGTAATAATCCAGTTGTGAACCAAATTTTAGCCGGATATCTAAAAAATTGTGGATGTTGCAGCAAAAACTATTTTTTTTAAATTACAAACTTAACTACCAGTGTAATGTGGCGGAAAAACATTTGAAGTACCAGTGACGGTTGCGACCTGCAGTTATATTCAGATGTCATTAATCCTTTTTTTTAGTTTATGTTGCTTCCCAGTAAAGGAAGCTTTGTTTTCGTGAAACTATTTTTAGATTTTCATCTTTGGATGCTTGAAATGCCCTAAAACGACGAAAAAAGGGTGATTACAAGTAGACGAGCATTAGGCAAAATTTAGAATTGAATTTGGCATTAATCCGTTCAGAGATAAAATATTTATGACATTTTGAATTTAAAAGAAAAGTTTGTTTTTGCCTCAACTTCTACCATTTTTTAGATATCTAATTGAAATTTGAGTTACAAGTAGACTGTTATTAAACAAGGGTTGCGATTTAATTTGGCGCTAATCCGTTTATTGAATGAAAATTTTCCAAATTAAAAAAAAAAATGTCGACCCTCTAATTCTCTCTTTCACAGCACACATTTTTTTGCAGTTGCAATTATTTCGTACTCTAAAACTACCACAAGAAAAACAACGGACTATTGGAACGATATTCAGAATCCCTACACACATGTCGTGCAAAAAATGTAAGGATATATATAAAAATGTTCACTGGGAAAATTAAGACACAGGAAATATTTTAAAAATATATATAGAAAATTCCGTCGCGACCTCTAAATATTTTTTTGTCTTATAGATAATTTAGGAGGATTTGTTTTCCATGAATTTGTTTTTGGCTTTGGTCGTTTTTATAACATTATTGTTGTTAAGCTGCGTCGTATCGACCTAATTTTTATAAATGGAATTTTTGACACGCGTTCTCGGGGTATGAGATATCGGTGTCGAAGATTCTGATGTTATCGACATTCCTATACAGGAAAGTTTCAAACATATTTCGAATCCCTGATTTTTATTTAGTTCACTCTAATTGATCCACCAGTTCATTAAGAATTGATGGAGCAACCAGAGCGACCCATTTTTTACAATTAAAATTAATCGTGAAAAAATATCGCTCTGGTTGCTCCATCAATTCTTAATGAACTGGTGGAGCAATTAGAGCGAACTAAATAGAAATCAGGGATTCGAAATATGTTTGAAACTTTCCTGTATAGGAATGTCGATAACATCAGAATCTTCGACACCGATATCTCAGACCCTGAGAACGCGTGTCAAAAATTCCATCTATAAAAATTAGGTCGATACGACGAAGCTTAACAACAATAATTTGTTTTCCATGATAGAGAACAGTTTTGAAGGGTGCCTCGTATAAAAAATATTAGACTGTCTCAAAAAAAGGTATCATAACTAAAGGTATCATAACTAAATATATCTTCGACAAAATATCCTGCAATATGATGTGATGATATCTCGGTCGAAATAAAATATTAATTATGCTCTACGTCAAAATATCGAAATAATATTCATGTTCTCGCTCTCGTTATATAGATGTACATCTATTTAATGCGATAGTATTTACTGTGATTATGCCGTACATTATGTGGGGGGTTTATTGTTTGAGCACGAGTAGATTTCAACAGACAATCGATTTTCGGGTACTTTTCACTTCTAAGTCGAATATCGATGGGGCTCGTGTTTTCGTCATCTGGCGCTGATATGTGAAATGTGAGCAACATATTCGTCGGATATTTTGTATAGTGTATATATGCTGGGGAAGGCAGAGATGCTGCGGAATCATTTTTTAGCGACGAATTTTAGCGAAATCGCTTGTTCTGGGATCAGATTGTGATGGGGTAAATTTCTTCGGGATCTTATCTAAACTCAGTTAAAGACATCAGAACAGTCGTGGACATGAATACCATATGTAACTTGTGATTTAGGCAGCCCCGGTTACTGCCGTATCTGACGAAAACAAAATTTCGGGAGATATTTCTACAATATAAAACTGTATTTTGGGCCATGACATTGAACCTCGGCCAATTAAAACTTTGTACGAGTTTATTTAGAGTTGGCATAATGGGGTTCTCTATTTCCCATTTCATTAACACGTAAAAAATCAAACTTTCCTTTTGGATAAGTATAACATTTTTTCTGTATAGTGGATGGTGCTCTGGATGATAGCGTTTGATTGCTTATGCAATTTTCTTTAATTCGGCATATTGTAGGATATTTTAGACCACATGGTGTTCAAGACATTTGAAATGATGTTTTTTACCTTTAAAAGAAAACGGTCATCTGAGACAAACTATTAACTTCCGCGTTGGAACCACTACAGAAATTTGTATAAAATTTGTATAAAATTTGTATAAAATTCGTATAAAATTCGCCGATGACATGGAAAAATGCTATTTAATAAAATCTAGCCATTTCACTGTCTCAAAAAAATGTTTTTTGAAACTTCCCACCTCAAGAAATCATAGTATTTGTTGTAACGAGACCTTATCTATTCTGTATTATTTCCTTTCCTATAAACTCCCTGTATCCCTGGCTATCTCGCCCGCACCATAATTTACAGCTTTCTGCCTTGCATCTAGGCGCGTCTCCGTGCACTCGGTCCTCTGAGGTTTCCGAAACGCTGCTATCATAAAATGCATTCAAATCCCTTCTCTTGCATCCCAAATGTGCCTATTTCCCAAATTTCTTCTTTACGGCCCTTTTTATCGACTCTTACCCACAGATACCTCCTTAAGACCCACCTCGTTAATTCAGATATCTTTCCTAGAATCCAAAGCTACACCTGTGCTCGTTTTCGGTGAAATTTTCCAGACGCCGTCCCAAAATGCTCCCCCACTACTATCATTTTCCCACGATTGAACCCCTATATGCATCTTCCACCTGACTGCGTTGGACAGTAAGTCTCCGAATGTCTGTGCAACACGGTTACTCTGTCAGTTTGTACTCCGAAGAACAAACGTTTCAAGCAGATCACTTAAGTGTCTACCGAGTCTCTCAATTCCTACAACTACGTTCTGTAGCCCTGTCGACACAAAATTAAATAAAGAAAACCCCTCCCGACATCATAATATACCTTCAAATTAAACCTCTTGAAAGGCTAACCCTGTGGGATTTAAAACAATAATATACAGACAATTGTTTCTAAACCATTTTTTTCGACATTTTAGACCATTTTGAGTGTTCTAACATGAAAATCTCGATATCATTTTTTTCATGAAAAACGAACCTTCTTTTATAAGGACGCAACAGCTATTTTCACTATTTATTTTTAAAGGTAAAAATTCCTTTTTACGGGATGCTGGCTGTCTCGGAATCCATGCGGTCAAGGAAATTTTATGACCTCATGATTTCAAGAGAATTGGAAACGGTATAGAATTCTGCAATAGAAAGTCGTGTCCATTCTAAAGAAAAAGTTCAATCTCCATCCAAATACCAGAGACAGATGTTTTGCGTATTAATCAAATAGCAAATACGATAGTACTTTTCGTTACAAGGACCTAAGGCGCTTCACGACCGAGGTGATGTGGTTAATTTCCATTCTTTACATCGTTCTGAACTTCAATCTTTCTAAATTTGTAATATTGTAAATCTATCTGTACAGCAAATCAATATGTCTTTCACGTTATCTTCGTAACGATCCACTATTTATTAATTAAATTTCGCAAAAAAAATTCCTCGTACATCATTCTACATTTGTCTTTATCGGTCAAATATAGTTTTTTAAGTCTACCATGTCGTAATATCATGAGATTGACATATTGCATTTCGGAATTTTAAACATTCGTTTTTATTAAATTGGTAATTTCCACCCCGCCTCGCTGCATCCATGATTGATTGAGGAGTATCTGATTCACTCTTTGGATAACTGTTAAGTATTATATTACTCATTGTCACATTGGAAATCTCTTCGGGTGCATACTAAACATTATGTCGTTGCTGAGACGTTGATTAGATGCCTCTGATCGCTACACTGGAGTAGTTTAGACGTTATGGACTTCACAATAATTTCGTTATTCTTTGTTTGGACTGGCACCTACTCGAGACTAGTTGACTAGCTGACTGTAGTGCTGCTGGCTAGCACTACGACCTGCAACTCTTCGTTAGCCAAAGGGCTAACAGTACGTAACAATTTTACGTCCTAGGCTGTGATATAAGGTTTTACAGATCAATTAGGCATCGTAAATTCGTGGTTTACGTGCAGGGATGAAAAAAGTCCTTTGCGTCAGCCGTAAAAAAAATCGCAAAAGGTTCCCCTTTCAAGAGGTTTAATTTGAAGCTATACACTATGATAATGAGCAATGCCTCAATCATTATTTTATCACGGACCACAGCCCTTCCAACGTTATTGATATATACTATGATTTCGATATGTGGGAAGTTGAAACAAATCGAAAATAGTCGGAGATTCCGGTCCCATAATAAAACAAAATTTAACAATTAATAACTCAAATAGCCATAAATAACATCGCACAGCTTTAAGACTACGTGCAGACATAACCAAGGACCAGAGAACCCGGTCGACAGCAAAAAGAAAAAAGAAAAAAGAATAAAATAACTTCAACAATACAACATACGGAACATTGCCGACCAGCAATGTTACATTGTAATCAGTGGGAAAAATAAAGTCACGGTCAGCATGAACTAAAAATAAATCCGAAGAGGCCCAGATCCGGGCGAAACATAATAATAATAAAAAAAAACATATTATGGTCGTCATTCGCCGAAGCATCCCTTACCCATTTTATTCAACACGACCAACGCATCATCTAACCAACTTACCTACATTATACTATAATATTCCCTAGCCTGGCCTTTTTCCGAGCATATTCCATGCTTATTAGATTATCTCAAAAAATATATATTTTTTTAAACAATTAAATGGCTAGATTTTATTAAATACAATTTTCCATGTAATCGGCGTATTTTATACGAATTTTTATAGTAGTTCCAACGAGGAAGTTAACTTTGCATAACATTTTTTTTTTTAACGTAAAAACATCATTTTATGCAAATTCAAATGTCTTTTAGACACCATGTTGTCTAAATTGTCTTACGGTATGTTGAATTTAAAAAAAATTGTATAAGCTATCAAGCACTATCAATCGACGATCCATTGTGTCGAAAAAATGTTATACACATTCAAACGGAAAGTTCGATTTCTCACGTTTTAATCAAATGCGAAATAGAAAACCCAGCTGCGCCACCGCTAAGCAAATTCGTAAAAAGTTTTACTTAAATGAGGTTCAATGTCATGGTCCAAACTATAGTTTTATGATTAAATAAAATATTTTTTTTCTAGATAGTCGCGGCGACTATAATAAATTGATATTAAATTAGAAGTGAAAGTAACGTTGATACTCTTACCAAAGTTGTACAAATGATATCCGAACTTCTAAGTTATCGCAATATAATAAACGAATTTATTTTCAAAATACACCGTGAGAAGGTAAACCAACACAGCTTTACGTAAATATAAATCCTGTGCTGGCCGTGCGATGCGATGCAACTCAATGTCAAATTTAAATTCAGGTGATATAAACGTCATTTGAAACATTTCGTTTTTAAAAGCATCATTAATATAAATAAATATGTATTTGCAGATGCATTGTATTATTGAACTTAATTATATTGTATTAGTTAAAAAGAGCTTACAAAACTTTTCCCATTTTATGTTGGATAGACAGTCGGGAAGACAGGAACATATCCAGACTTCCATTTATATATAATATGTAAATGTAGACATATTGTTACATTGACTTTAAAATGACAATTCAAGGATTGCTTTTTGTACTAATGCTAACTATAAAGTTCCACGTATATTTCGCTAACCAAATGATATCTTGGATTATCTTATTTACTTTAGTGCCTCCGAAAACCGATTTAGAAAGTAATACTCTCTATGTGTTCATGTGTTCACGCAAAGATTGCACTACGACGTGTGTTCATAACAGTTCAGGTCCGGCTCTCCTGACTTTCTATACATTTACGATCAACCCGTCTGTTATCATAAATCAATAGATAATCAGTCTATTGACAAAAATACATTAATTTGCTGGGAGATATTTATTTGCACAGTTAATTGCGAAATTATCTATTTTTCTATGTAAGTCAAATGTTCGTTAATCTTATTATTCCCGGTAATCTTATACACTTTCATATATACGCCTTATTTGTACATTAATAATGTAGACTTTAGTTCGATGCGCCTTCTTTAGTAATTGCTCGCGTACGAGTTATAACTCACTTGCTGAAGAGCCTCAGGACGACACATATAATGACAAACATAAGAGCCATTCCCACGAGTACTCCGATCATCGCAGGATCCACATACTGAAGATTTTCCGGTTCCTTTATCTCAGCTGTGAATTGACAATATTAGAATTAAATTTGAAAACGCATTGGAGAAATTCAATATCAACAGGAAATTTGGTCTTCTAGGGTGCATGAGATATTTTTTTTTTGCTATAGGAATTACAGGCAGATATAAATATATTATAGCTGGATGAACATGAAATATAAATTTAAGTATAATCGGTTAGTATTTCATCGGTCACCTAATGCACATATATGTTCATCAGTTACGTTAGGTATCATGTACTAACACGGTACCATTAACTTCATTGTGAACAACTTTATCAATTTTAAGTCTGTGGAGCTTCTCAAGGACTGATTTATGACATGAGCTTCAAAAATAGCACATTGCCTTATAAATTCAAAATGTGCAGTTTTTAATAAATAAAGACGTCTGGACAAAACGAAGAAAAATATTAAAGCTGGAGTTCCATTATAAATAACGAAAATGTTGAATGGACCCGCTTAACCTTTCAAGCATCAGATAATTTTTGCTCACAATGAACAGACCTGTTTGTTTTGGTCTACAACAACAATACGGATAAGTGTAACTAATTCCTATTATCTAACCACTATCTAAATAATGACACTTAAAAGTAATTCCACAATTTTTTTTAATAACACGACTATCCCGCCGGAAAAAAGGTAGTCTTGGAAGAAGTCTTCATAACGGTCGTGGAAAGTGTCGCTCAAATCTTCGAAGGATTCTGCCGAATCTCAGAAAGAGTCTTTTATATATTGGAAAAAGTCTCAGAAAGAGTAACGGGTATGATCCGGAGCGGTACTTTCTCTCAGACTATCATTAAGACTTGAGAGTTTTGGTCATAGTCTGAGAATAAGTACTACTCCTGATCGTATCCGTTATTTTTTCTGAGACTCTTTCCAAGATATAAAAAACTTTTTCCGAGATTCGACAGACTCTTTCCGAGATAGTTGTTTTCTGCGCGAGATGTACAGTAGGGTATTTAAAAAAATCCTGATTATAAAAAAAGAATTCCCCTGAAACATGGTTAATGAAGTATTCACTTTTTGGAATTGTCATATAATACACTAAAATTGATCGTTTCGCACCTTTCAAAATAAATATTCAAAGCGCTTCTTAGCTTCAAAATTTATAGTCATTCACAACTGAATAAAAAACATAAAATTCTACACATTATTTAAAAAATGAAAATGTGCTGGTTGGTTTTTCTTACGATAAAATTCGAAGTAATATTCCATATTCTAGTCATAATGTGTTAATTACTACCTAGAAATTCCAAATTTTTCGTTTTTTTAATTCGAAATACACCTTATAATATTTGAAATATTTCGTCTTTTGTTACAATATTTAAAAAAAATGACAGAATTACTTTAACGTATCATTTATATTAAGGTGCAAACGGAAGTTAGTTGCAACTATTCGTATTTTTGATATAAAAAAATACGTAAAGGTGTTTATGGCCAGCAGAAATTCTTAGGTTCCTGACGGGCTTAACGTGCTCCATGAACAGATTTTTTGCAAAGTCGTGCTGCACCAAACTTTAGTAACAATAAAATTGGTACAGATATACAAAATTCAAGGTCGGGCTTCATTCGCTTCCTCATAGAGGTAGCTTTTTTTTCATGAAAAACTTTTTTCCACGTTTTCATGTCAGAATACTCAAAATAATCCAAAACGTCGAGAAAAGTGGTTTAGAAAAAAATGTCCGTATGGATGCGTGTGCGTGTCCGCTATATTTACTATAATTTTCATAGCAATCAGTACAGAAGATAAAATGTTATGACAATTTTAATTTTTGATTAAAAAAAGGACGTCAAAACTCACGGTCGCAAATTTTTACTTATGAAGTTAAAAGTTAACCACAAATAATGTTGTAGAAATTTTGGGTTTGGTTTACAGCTGAATCTATAAAGAAGTTTCGATTTTACCGGGTTTTAAAATTTTCAAAAAATTGACGTTACGCTCAATCAGTTCAGCTCAATTTTTTTCACAGAAACGTACTAATATGAAGCTGTGCTACATACCAAATTTGGTTAACATCGATAAAGAGGTTCGGATTTTATAGAAATTTGAATTTTTTATTTTTTAACCCGTCTTTTAAACAAATCTGTCAACACGGAATTAAAATTTTAGATTACATTAAATCATATTATTACTTGACGAATAAAACATTCCTGCATTGCTTTTTCTAATCTTTTTTTAAACAAGGATGTAAAGTAGGACCTTGCACATTGATTCCTTATATTTTTCACTATTTCTCAAAGTTTCCTCTAAGAGGAAGCTAAAATCGATGAACATATTTTCTCATAGGGGTAACTTTGTAAAATAGTGGAAAATAATGAGGAAACAATATGTAAGGTTCTACTTTACATCCTTTGCTTTTTTTCTTTTATCAACATAAAATGTCAATTATTCCAAGATCCAATTTTGGTATTATGAAGGAACATACTAGTTTCGAATCTCATTTCATACGCTTCAAAATGAGCTTCAAAAACTCAACAGCTTTAAAACTGATAAAGTTATTCACAATGATAAAAATTATACAGAGTTTTAGACGTTATTTAAATGACAAAGGCAAAAGGCTTTGAACGACCTTTAAATACTAACCGATTGAGCTCAAATTTATATTCCACCTTCAATACACCCCTGGCAAGTTCTGTCATCGAAATTTTAATCTAATATTACTGAAAGTAACCGAGTTTTTTACCAAAAACAGTAAAGTCTGACAGTGCCACTAACTTTCACCGATATTCGAAGCAATGTAAAAAAATGTTCGGTCGCTTTGAAGGATCCTGTAAAGGAAAAATGACAATTTTTTGTTGTTATATTTAACAAAATATATCCCCAGACGTCTACGAACAAAAACGTTTTGTTAAAAGTACAAAAATATCAGTTTCGTTTGGGATGTGAAAAGTAGTGAAGGTTGTAGAAACGATAACAAATAGTTAGTATTAATTGCACTACTGTCAAGCGCTCAAAACGCCTTTATTTCTTAATTAATAAAAGAAGAATGTGAAATTAAGAAAATAATATTTCGGTTAAGAAGTCAATGAAACTTAGTGAAACAGGGACTCGTGGAGACTCAGTTAAAGCATCTGTTAAAATATCCACTAGTATAATCATCTCTACTGTATACTGTATATGTACGTGCTACTGTGTGCCCATGGGAAAATTGATACTACTGAAGTTACTCCTCACCGACACACTCCAGAAGACCACCGGGTTGCATTATCGGGATTTTCTCGAAGATGCAGATGCAACGACCATCACGGCATTCCGTCTGCGCGACCTTGAGCTCGCACTGCTCGTTGAAGGAACATGACTCGTTCACGTTGACGGCTGTAATAAATAAAACAGTCGAATTATTTTCCCCTCATCATACGAAACTTGCGCCCTATTTCAGATTAACGAAAACATGTATTTCATGGCATATAAATGCGAGAGAGATAGTTAGGGTCAACTCGGGTAATTGTGATAATGGGGTGAATGTACCAGAGGATACTTATTTATAAAATTCAACATGAGTTTTTATTCTTCATCGCAGTACACGTTAAGTTGTATGCTTGTTTTACTACCTATAAGCAAGTATTACCTGAAAACAGTTTAATTTGGGATTAATTGTCCTGTTAACGAAAGGATCACAAAAATCATCTATGGTAAAGTTTCCAAGCGTCTCTTCAAATTCTCTTTAGGGATAAAATTAAGATCAATAAGGGCAAATCATGCATCCTAAATTGTAAGAAACGTTCCGCATCATCTTCACACATTAAATGATGAACTTCATACCTGAAATATGATTATTTTTGCTATATCAAGAGACGCAGTAGCATCTCGAGACAAGTACATTTACCCTATTGTGCCAACCGAAATCGAGACGTTCCAAGATACTCTTACAGGAGTTAACTCATTTTAGCCGGATTATGACGGATCATCATCCCATTATTAAACAATTTCGAGCGTTATGAGTATATTTTCTGCTGCAATTAGGTGCATTAATGCAAAATTACATTTTTAAGAACAAAATGAACACTGTAGCTTTTGGCATATCCAAGATAATTGATTAGTATAATTCTGATGACCAGACAATATTTTCCATTTTTTCATCGTCGTCGTCCTAGTCGTCGTCTTCGTCTACACGTACATCTATGCCAATCACTATGTTCTTCGCTATTCTGCCAATAACTAGTTTGGCTAACTGCTAGTGCCGAGTCAGCTGTTATAGACGACGGAAATATAGGCGTGCGTAGATTCTTTGTATGAATCTGTCAATATATTATATAAAAGTTGTGTATAATAAGTTCCCCATTCATTCGTGAATGTATTATAACGAGGCATTTTGCATGCCACGTTTAAAGTTTTTCTCTACTCCTTTTATTTGCGAGTCCTGATAAGCGAAGAAGGGACGGCCGAGATGCGACGCTCTCACCTCCACTTATAACTGAAGAGAAGGGACGATTTTCGGAACGAGAGGAATTGTCTCACCGAATGTACAGCATACCATGCACTGAAATTGCAGCTCGACAATAATATAATCTCGCGACGCGCAAATAAAGCGGGCTGAATATATCGAACATTCGAATATCCTGTAACGGTATTTTTCCACTAACATTAATTTTCTAATCTAAAAGATCTGGATTCGGATTTGAGCAGAGAATAGATTAATTTAAGGCGTTTTTTATTAGTAAATGTAGGTTTTATTTAATTAATCAAAATATTCGAAATGAGATTAATTTTCGAACGTTATTTGCAGTGGCATCTAAAATTCGTCTTTCCCATATATAAACCGCGTTACAATCGTTAGCTCTATACTAGTCCTATGTCTATTTATTGCCCAATATAAAATCTATGAATATGCTTACTAAAAATATATTTTCTTTCGACCCAATTTCTCGCTGTTCTTGACTTATTTAATCGATCTCGATTTCTGTCGTTTCCTTCCCTCCTTATAGAGATATAAATGCAATGTCTGAAATCTTTTATTTTACTATTTGGCTTTGACGTCGATAACCCGGTGATCGATATTATCTGTCGGTCGCACCAACCCGGAAAAGAGCACTAGACTTCGCGCACGCGTATCGATACCTCATATAATTCGAGAAGCGTTAGATCCCTCGACTATTCTGAGATATTCCTTATCAACTGATTATCCTAAGTTCGTATGCTATGCCTATTCTATCTTGCTTACTTAAGACATTTATTCTAATTATCGCATTAAACAGGATAGAAATTATAGTATCAGGCACTCGCTTTATGCTTGTACCAATTGCTGATTTTCATTAGTAATGGTAAAAAGTTCCCCTCACCCCCACGATTCAGTTAAATCTTATCTCGCGTCTCTATCCTTATACTGTCAGTACGCCAGCTCTCGATCGTATCGCTTCTAGAATCCCCGGAAGAAGAAGGCTCTCGAGCGCGCGGGTCGGTATATATCATCGCGCTCGATTTTCTCCCTTCCTTCGTGTCGCTCGGTCCTCGCCGCGCGTCGCTTTATTCCGCTCTGTGGTGCCTATGTGGCTTTTGTCCGGTCAACAGCCAGGTTCCATACTTTACCCGACGCTGTGTCTCTTCTCAATCCCGCTCGATATTGAAATTCATATATCGCGTCGCAATTCGCAATTAGTACAGATAATACAGGCACGCGAAGAGTAGCGTCTTCTTTCTCACCGCATTCACTAATCCTGCGAATTGTTCTGGTGATTTCGGCTCACGCCAAAAACCGTCACTTGGTGGCATGACTCGATGACGGTGGCTCCAATGCTGCTGGAATCCTCTCTTGCTAGCTCCTTTGCGAAGTGGTGAAAATATTTCGGTCTGGATGTATCCTGAAGAGATTTTGTCAGAGTTTGATATGCGATTCGATTTTTATGCTGCATCTGGTGGTTCGTTCATCCCTTTTTTGTGCTTCTCGAACATTGATTCTATGGAGGGCCTTTCGAAGAGCTCCTTTCTGCTTTAGTTGTCCGTGTTCTCTCGCTCTTCTTTCTCAGGTTTTTGTGCTTCATGCATGACGATCGGCTGGGTTCCGCGTCCTGTTGCTTACTCGATCAAGACATTGTCATAACCGAGTTCGTCTCTCCTTACAACGGAAACAGGACTGCGACAGATTTGAACGCGGCCGCTCGTTTTTCCTCTCTTTACAGTATTGGAGCTACGTACATGTTGATCCACTATGTCGGAGTCGTCATCACAGTGCTCCGTTTTAGTATTAAAGCCGCTTGCCTGGTGTTCCTTTGTGGAATTTTTCTTGCCGATATCTTCAATGCGACTTTGAGTTTTGCTTTTAGGCTTAGGTAAATTTTGTCTGCTTCCAGTTTCATTTTCGCGCCGGTATATTTAAGTTTCTTGTAAATTGTTGTAGTTGTTGATCGATCTGTCTCTCGTCCCCCGAAAGGTCGTTGCCGATGCTGAGGCCCAGTTCGCAGAGTTTATTGATGTTTCGGAATATATTGTGTTTCCACATGACTCCCGAGAAACATACAATAACTGAACGTTTGTCCCCCGTTTTACCCAGACGAAATACATTGGTAATATACGACACTGAGATATCCGCCGAGATATCCTTGAATATGTTTTCGATTGTGGCAATTAAATTAGCATTAGTGACTTTATAATCAGGCACGTTGAAGATTATTATGATTTCAGATCTTCCTTCAAGTTTCGCTATCTCACTCTTTAGGTCTTCCACTCGTTTGACAACGTTTTACTGATCCACATCTTGCATTAAGAGCCTCTGGTGTAATTACAGATTGGCCTTCTATGAGAACGTCTTCCTTCGTTTTTTTCGTGTCACCTCTAATTTCCTGCATCAGGACAAATAGTTCTTTAAGCGACGGATTTTCTTGATCCGCCATCTCTACTAATTTTTATTTTCTTTCCACACCGCGAGTAGCTGAAAATTCCGAGCATCCTGCCCACTACTTGGCTACGCACTTTATGACAGTTATCAAGATTATGTTTATAAATACGACCGGAGCTCCGCGGCGCGCGCCTGCTCTGCTCGGCGTCAAGAGAGAACTCCTAGTTGTGTCGTGTGAGCAGTTACTTACGAAACTCTTCCCTCTAGCCTCCATGACTTGTTTCTATCCTGAGTTTCAGGTTAACAAGTGGAAAAATCAAGTCGGTTGTCCCTTCCGGATGAGAATTGAAAGGACTGGCGCCGTAAAATTGTTGTTTAAATCTTTTGGATGCCTTTTTGTTAGCGCTTTCTCCGAGATAACTTTTCCGCGTTATCTCAGATCAGGAATTTCCTTACAAATTTGGCGCCAAACGCGGGGCCCAAGGAAAGAGTTTCATCGGTGTAATAACGTCTTAATCATTAGCCATTGTATGAGTATCATTTCTCGCGCCATAGCATAAATAGAGATAGCGCATATACCGGCCGACAAGCCTCGTACGGGAATTTCGAGCGAAATAAGAATTCCTCAAAATGAACCTAGGAATTTAAATATTATTTCAGACGTTGGGGATTCGAAATCATGTACACATGCACTTAGTGCTCAGGCTGACAGCCCTCGGTTAACGAAACTTAAGTTAAGGTGATGTGCTACTGCTCGGTTGGTAACAAAAACTGTAAAGCGTTGTTCTCGTTCCCATTTGATCTTTTACCCGAAAAATCAACTGTAACCAAGAACAACGCTTCAGGAAGATTCAGCTATCTCTCTCGCACTTACGGTTACTCAGTCGGTATAGCAAATCACCTTAAACGTATTTTTGAAAATTAAAATTATCTTCAAACATTTTGAAATTTGAAACTTTGAACATTATGAAAGTTTAACGGACTTTCGAGGATTTAGTTTAATTTTGAAAATTAAAAGTAAGAGTAAAACGTTTTATGGAAATTTAAATTATAAAAAAATAATTAAAGCTTTTCGGATCAACGTTTTGAAATTTTGAACTTGTGATGGGTAAATTCAACGTGGTTTCATTCGGATGAATAGTCAGGTTCTCTAAGGAATTAAAATTGTTTGTAAACATTAAAGATTTTTTTTTAATTTCGAAACATTATTGTTGGGAATTATTCCTGGTTTGGAACGAGTTCCCCTCGTTTGTTTGAAGATTTCTGAGCGAGAGTAGGGGGACAGCCCTCCCATGATAAATTTGACCGTACTCCCGTGCAAGTGCTTCTGTATCTTTTTTTTTGGCAGTGATTATTGTATTGCTGTTTATTATGCATTTTCTTGGTTGGCTCTGGTATCTTGTTTCTCCCTTAAACCATTCCTGGACTTAAACAGACAGAATAATTTAGGATGGAAAATATCCAAAGTATCGAGTATTTTCGGAGCTCACTATCAGCAGAATTTTCGAAGCAAATTCGGGAAAATCCCACAACGAAACTTAAAATATATTGTATTTTGGAATGCGGTAATAAAATAGTTTTGCAAATTTAGTATTTCTGGGAAATTTGGAATTTAGTGGGAAGATTTTGATATTTAATCGGAACTCGTTAGAATTTTGGAATAGATTTGGAAAATATTCTGGAATTTATTTGGAAATTGTTGAAATCTTGGGAATTTCTTTGGAAGGTATAAAAAAATAGATTGGGAAATTTGTTATTTGGGAATCTTGTTTTTTTGGTTATTATTTTATTTTTTTTGGACTCGTTTCGGTCCTGTCGAACTAAACTAGTCAAGAAGACAAATAGTCTTTTAGGATATCGTTTTTAATCCCTTTTTCGTTGATTTTAGACTCTGCCGTGATGGTCGAATATTTGATCGATCAGTAGTATTTGTATTCATTGACTCGCCACCAGTATTCGTTGCCTGGTCGGTCAACTGGACTCCGCCGCTTACCAAAACCGCACAAGAATGTTGCATCTTCGCGGCACCTGACCACTTGGCGTTGATAAGGCGCATTTAAGAAAGGGGGAGTTGCAACGAGACATTTCGCATGCCGCGTTTACAGTTGCAATTTCCCCTTCGTCAGTGTTGTCCGCGGTAAAGCTAGTCTAGACAGTAAACCGAGACACACCGGAGACAGCGGCAAAATTAATAAAAATATAAACTTTAGACGCTAGTGTAGAATCCTAGGTCGAATCAACCGGACAGCTATAGGAAAACGCGAGACAAAAATGAATTTGTTTTTTTTTGTATTCCATTTATTTGAGAGCCCTCGCGGATGTTCGAGAAAGAGAGAAGGCTGAGATGTGACTCTCTCACTTCCACTCATGGCTAAAGAGATCCAAGAACGGCAAGAATGCCATACACCAAGGAGGAAGGATTTTCTCGAGTATATCCTCCCGGAACCTTCGGTGGACATCGGAGAACTAATAACCAGAACGAGGAGAAACGTCTCATCGATTCTGCATCTCGACTCTATCTGTGCTGAAATTCTAGCACGGCAAAAATATCATCTTATATAAATATCATCCATATCAACGGGACGCGTGAATGACGCGCGCCGAATATATCAAACCTTCAAATGCTCGTGATTAGCACAGGTAGTACAGGTACGCGAGGTGAAGCGTCTTCGATCTCCCCGCGAATTCAGCGAATTGTTCTGCTGGTTTCGTTGCGCGCCGAAAGTCGTCACTTGGTGGCTAGACTCAATAGCAGTTACGTCGCCGCATTCGGCGCTCTCAGAAAAATTATCAACCCGGAATTGGGTTTAAGGACGGTTGTTGAATCATTTCGAAATTAAATGAGATTGGTGGAAGTGCTTTTTCTGTTAAAGTGCTTTTCCAAGAAGTGCTGCCAAAAATTGATAGTTGATAAAATAATAGTTTTTTAAATTGTAATAATAATTGTTTGATTAGTATTTTTTGTGTTTGCTATTCGACAAATTCGTTATCCGTGAGAGACGTCCCGTGAACTGCCCGTGCGAATATAATTTTGTTAATAGGATCTTGTTTTTTTAACTAGCTTTATTTGAATTTGAATAGTGCCCGTCTTTTCTTTTTTGGTACTATTATTTTTATATCGCCTTAGTTGAGCCAGCATGGGATCCCCTTGAGGGATCCCTCAGTAAATGAAAGTTTGTATTTTTTAGTTTTTTAACACAAAAAGTATGTAAATAATGTTTTAAAAATAGTGTGTTTTCATTTCGAACAATTTTTTATGTTATTTTGACATAACACATGTGTAATTTTCCTTTTAAACAATATTTTATGTCATTTTTACAACAACAAAAAATGTCAAATTTAAAGTATTATTGTGTCGAATCAGATTTACAGGAACTATTTCTATTAGTTAGTCGTATATTTGTGTTTCTTGTTATTTTCCATTAAAATATTTGGAAATTGGCCAAATTTACAGAAATTTTTTGTTATATTTCAGGGTAACAAACGTCAGCGTAACAAAAAAATCTGTAAACTTAAAAAGCCGGGACCTCAATCTCACACAATTTTTCTACTGTACTGTAACATATAAAATTACATATAAATAAATAAATAAAGACAATAACGTGCAGCACGTTAATGCTCGCGTTATTCAAACGGTTCCGTGATCAATAATGTTGCAAGTTATGCGGCGGGGGCGGCGGCGAACCCTATGAAGTAGAAAAATACAAAATTAGTATATCTATATCGAGAGATGAGCTACAGGACGAAAACAAGGGCTATATGACTATAGGAGTAGCGTATTAAGGATAGGAATAAGAGGCACTTGTTCACAGATCGCCACCAACGCTGAAGCCAAGAAGGAAGGAAGGACCAGAAAAAAGAGCACGGAGATCAAATGAACACAGCAACGAGTTTTCCGCTGCATTCCATTGCTTGATACTCAACGGGCTGAGAGAATACGCCGATCGAGAGCTACTGAGCACCATACAGCTGATCAAGTCGCCGAACTTCTGTCTCTGACTGTCTCTAGGGTAGAGAATGTGCGGAGAGGGGTAGGGAGATAGAACGTAGGAATAAGAGAAAAAAAGAAAGAAGAACCGAACTGGGGCGGATGCATATAACATATAATTACCAAGAGAAAGATAGGCTGATATAGCATATACGGCCGAAACACACAGGGCAGTATAGGAGACAGAAATATTTAATGGGTAGATGCAGGAGATCCTAAAAAACAGAACTCGCCCGGGGTTTCGGTTCTCGCGAGATCGTAAAATCTCGAGATAAATTGTCAAAAACTGCAAAGTTGACAAAAATCACGCGCACCCATTATTCAGTCCGCACCATAACCGTAGAACGAGAAGCGCTCCCCACTAATCTCGATTGGAATTGAAACGGATTGATAGAAACGCTCAATAGCTACGATGGAACCAGCATCGGCGGACGGGGAGAAGGAAAACGATATGCGCTAGAGGAAGAAGCGCTGCGAAATAGAGACAACGCGAAGGGGCTGTGTAGAGAGAGAATGCCCCGAGTCATATCGTATGGGTTAGATAAGAACAGTGACAGCGCAAACGGATAATCCCTGACCGTTCGAGACTTTAACACGCGATTCTTCGACGATTGAAATGCGGACACGATTGTAGAGGCCTGCGTTGAGCCCAGGAGAAATTACGTAAGTGTTATATCCGTACAAGGATATTGCGAAAAATAAATTCTTTTTGGCGCATCGACCTTTGCGATGCGGAAGCCTTTACCTAGCGCTGAGCAGTGAGCCACGCGCTCTTGCGAAATTACGCGTCAGCAATTTCGAGTCCATCGCCCCATGCTCGGGGAATCGAAAAATAATTTAGGCAGTCTCTCCGCTAATCTACACCCGACAGGAACTCGATTCGAGAGTTCCGGTCGAAGTCATCGGTCTTGTCCCGGCCCTCGCGAAGTACTTTACGCGCCTTCGGCTCTTTCGCGACCAAGCCTTCCCACCCGAGGGAACGGGAAGTCACCTAGGTGAGCGTGCATCGTAATTCTTCGAGTTCAAGCTGCGACAATCACCGGAGTGTGGGAGGACACACCATATCCAAATTCAACAACCAATACAATAAAGGAATAGCGTATAAAGGAAATAGAGAAAACCACAACTGCGAATACTACCAACGTAAGTTAAGAAATATTATTATCCCAATAATCATTGTATTTACCCGAGTTTGTAATTGTAGTACTCTGTATATTATTTATTTTGATGAAAGTAAAGAAAAACCAGAAAGTTATCTTAATTATTAAACTTTAACGACTGTAACCTTCTCTTCATCCACATAAATTCCTGTCAGTCAGAGCAGATGCGCCAAGCGCTTTAGATGGTACCCCTTAAATATTAAAATCTTAAATATCGCCCTCACGGCTTCCCTGAGTCGGGCTTAACAAATTGGTGGCAAAAAAAAAATATATATATATAGCAATAAATTATTCATTTTAAAGTATAGTGAATAAATCATTCTTTTTTTTGTTTGTTTTTGGAACTAATAATTCAGTAATTAATTTTGTTCTATTATTCCTTCTAATTTTCGTTTTTGCTGTTGTGGATACAATTACTGCCCTTAACTAATTAATACAATCAAATCTTATTAAAACGGAAAATCAAATTATATATATATATATAATTTGTAATACTAAATTTTATTTTTATTTTTATTTTTGTATTGACTATTGATTAATTTAATAACCTTTCCAAATTTATTTTATTAGTATTGTCATATTTAATATTTTAGTATACTTTGAAAATTAACATAAATTTTTGGTTTTTCAATATATATATATTTTTCCCCTCATAAATATATTTTATTGTATATTAATTAACTATTATTTATTGATCTATAATATCTCCATGTGAAGATATATATTCCAGACATTTATGGTTATTGTAATATTCGTTTTTATAAAACAAATAATTTTATTCTAGATTGTTATATTTATTTAATAACTTAAATGTGTTTATGTTTTCTACATACATATGTACGTGTATGTATACTTATTTTTATAACTAATTATGGTAAAATACCATTCTATCTAGAGTTTCGAGGATAAAATTTTTATTAAATAATAAATTTATTTTTATTTTATTTTATTTTTTTTTTATTGAACATTTGCCCTGTCGAGTCGGCGCGGTGCGTGCTCTGAGCGGTTTGAAAGGGCATGGAACGGACGCAAAACTCGTCAGGCATTAAAGCACTCAAATCCGGGATTAATCGAAAAGAACTCCGTAATCATATCAAGCAGTGGCGGAAGATTTTGCGCGAAGAATTGAGCATTGAGACGGATAGTAAAACGCAACTCAGATTCAAGCGTGAACCTGAGCGTGAAGAAGGTCATTCGCCACTGTGTATTACCGACTGCATGACGGGTACGCATTACTTTTACGATACAAAATCCGGATATTTGTTGCACCGCGTTTATGCTAGACCAGCAACGATTGAGGTGGTTACCTTAGATTAGGACTCTCCCCGTCGTTGTTAAAATATATAAAATATATATATATAAATAAAAGGGTGTTTTAATCCCTGTTTATATATATAGGAAACTCGTCGTTTCTTCCCTTCTCGTTGTCCGGTACAGGGTCGAGTGCATACTGCGGTCTTGTGCGTTATCCGCCAATACAGGCTACCAAACCGGCTGTCGGATTCTGTTGCAAGGCCCAAGGTGGCACGGATCTCGGGTAATTCGGAGGCCTAGGTAAGCGGTTCCTGTTACAGGCTACCAAACCGGGCAATAACCGCTAGCTGGGGTCTCCGGGAGTTCGGACAGTCCCTTGTTTTATTCCCCTTCCTTTTACTCATAATCAATAACCTAATTTGAGATTGATCTTTTTAATCGCTTATTTTTATTTTACCGCTTTGGTTGTTTTTGTTGGTAACCGGGGGGTAAATAAGGTGCAACAATGCCGGACAATACCACAGCCCAGCAAACCGCTCAGAATCAAACCCTCAACCCTCTCGATAGCTCGGCCTATCTGGATTATTTGACCGTTAAAGACGCCATAGATAAGGTGCCCAAATATGACGGCAAAAATGTTCGATTCTCGGATTTTGACACAGAAATTAAGGCACTTCAACAGGGGTTACCCGCTGGAGCCGAGACGAGACTCATTAACGGGATTCTCGGTCGTCTCCGGGGGCGTGCCAGAACCCATGTTGAGGGCAAGCCTTTCGCTACGATAAAGTCACTTATGAAAAGCCTGAGAGAAAAATTCGCTCCTGATCATGGTTACGAATATTATCGAGGACGACTTCTCGAGGCTCGAATGAGGAGCGATGAAGATGTGTCAGATTTTTATTCGCGCCTTCAGCGCTATATCCGACGCGCCGTAAGCGAGGTAGAGGGGCAAGACGGCGCAGAGGAGGCTGCCAGTTCCAGGAGACGTCTCGAGGCCCGAGCTTTGGACGTTTACTTGGATGGGTTGCCGAACGGAATAAGGTCTTATGTCCATAGTCGTGATCCGACGACCTTGAAAATTGCCTGGGAACTCGCGTTAAAGGATGAAAAGCGCTCTCGCGCGCGCTCTCGAAGGAAAGATAGCTCCTTTCGGGACGAGGCGGATTCGCATTGCGCTCGTTATCAAGATAGTTCGTCAGAGGGCGAATTTCGGTCCTCCTCGCGCGATAGGGGATTCTCGCCACGTCGACGGGTTTATACGGCCGGTGCTGAGCGATTTTTGTGTAAAGCATGCCGCGAATGTGCGTGTCGCCCTCAGCAGCGTGAATCACGCTACCGAGGTCGAGACGACAGCGGTTCTCGGGAAAGAAATCATCGTAGAGATAGGTCTTTCGACAGTCGGACTCCGGAACGGAAGTCTTTGCGCTTCAGAGATCCGACCCCTCCCTCAAAAGTTAACAGTGATGCAACGGCCTCTTTAAACGAGGAACCTGGTCGCCCGGACGACGCGTCAGCGACCAATGTCCAGAAACCGCGTCACTCTCCTGCGGGAAAATTTCAGTCGTAACAGTTAATTTTCAAAGCATCGCGAGGCAACCCAGAGCAGTCATCGAAGCCGAGTCCCCAGACTTGAAGAGTGAAACACCTTATCTTTTGGCCGATTCGGGTGCCGCTGTCAACATGATCGAGGTCAATGCCCTCCGCCCGGATATTATGGTTAACGAGGAAGAGATTGTGAGAATACATGGAATCTCCGATGATGAATCATCCATACGCTTGCAAGCCGTTGGTACCGCGATTGTGGAATTGTTTTCGCAGCCTGTGAGATTTTACGTGTTCCAGGGAAGCCTTCCCGTACCTGGTGTCGGCATTGTGGGCGAGGAATATCTCGTGCAGGAAAAGGCCGAGATATCTTACCATCACAAGACCATTTCCGGCTCAAAGTCCGGCACCGGTATGAGGTTAGAATGCACCAATAGACAGTCGGTATGCATAGCACGGGTCCCAGCACGTACACGGAAACCGGTAAAAATAAATATTAAAAATCCAGACATTCGTGAAGGATATCTTCCCCGTCTTCGGACGGACGAGGGAATTTTTATCGGCGAAGCGGCCGTCACTGCCCACGGGGGAACTTGCTACGTCATGGCGGTTAATACTACGCCGCAGGATGCCGAAATCGTCATCCCCGCTCAACAACTCATTCCTTTTGAGTATCGCGGGCCACCTGAAGAAATCTCGGATTCTGGCTCGATTAACGAGTCCGATATCGCAGGAATGAATCGGACTTCGGCAATTCTGTCAGTGTTAAGCACTGACCATCTAAATTCAGAGGAATACGAGCATGTACGGTCATTAGTCTCCGCATTCCCTGATCGCTTTAATTTGCCTGGCGATAAATTGGGTCGCTCTAAGCTGATGCGGTGCACAATTCCTACCACCGATGACCTCCCAATCAATACCCGGCAATATCGATATCCGGTGGTGCACAAGGAGGAGATTAACAGGTAGATGAACAAACTCATGAAGGACGGGAAAATTCAACCCAGCGCCTCGCCTTACAACTCCCCTTTGTGGATCGTTCCGAAGAAAGCCGTCGCAGCGGGCAATCGCAAATGGCGCGTGGTCATCGATTATCGGGCCTTGAACGAGAAAACGCTACCTGATGCGTACCCTCTTCTGAATATTACTGATATTTTGGACCAGTTGGGAGGTGCAAAGTATTTCAGCATCTTCGACCTCGCCAGTGGATTCCACCAAATCGAAATGGACCCTAAGGATCGTCCAAAAACAGCATTTTCAACGCCTGAGGGGCATTATGAATTCACTGTTCTTCCGTTTGGACTACGCAATGGACCGCCAGTCTTCCAGCGGCACATGAACGTGGCCCTCTCTGGGTTACATGCTGTGGAACTGTTCGTCTATCTCGATGATATCATCATCTACCCACCCACTCTCGAAGAACATGGGCGACGAGTCCGAAGGCTCTTGACACGTCTCCGACAAGTCAATTTGACCCTCCAAACTGAAAAGTGTCAATTTCTTCGTTTGGATGTGACATACTTGGGGCATATTATTTCCAGCGATGGAGTAAAGCCTGATCCGATGAAGATAGAGGCTGTAAAGAAGTACCCACCACCTTCGAACGTGACGGAGGTGAGACAATTTCACGGATTTGCAAACTACTACCGTCGCTTCGTCAAGGACTTCGCCATTATGGCGAAACCGTTAAGTGATCTGCTGAGGAAGGGTAGAAAATTTGAATGGACGGCGAAGGAACAGAAATATTTCGAGGCGCTGCGCGACGCACTGTGCGAGCAGCCGGTTCTACAATATCCGGATTTTAGTCAGCCCTTCGTGCTCGCCACTGACGCTTCTGACGCTGGGCTTGGAGCTGTGCTTAGCCAAGTTATCAATGGAGAGGAGCGTCCTATTTCATATGCCTCCCGTTCTCTAAAACCAGCGGAAACCCAATACCACAGCAACGATAAAGAGTGTCTCGCAGTGGTGTGGGCAATTGGGTATTTCAAGCCTTATTTATACGGCCGACCATTTTCCCTTATCACCGACAACCAAGTGCTTGCGTGGCTACATAATATGACAGATCAGTCGAATCGCAGAGCACGATGGAGAACGAAGGTGGGAAACTACACGTTTCAGATTAAATATCGGCCAGGGAAACTAAACCAAAACGCGGATGCTCTGTCTCGCAACCCCATTGCGGGAGTTGCAGTTGTTTCCGTGTTTCCCATAGCCAAAGAGACTGTTACCCGACCACGAACAGCCAGCTCCGCAGGACCACCATCATCAATTCTCGTTCGACCCAGGACTCGTACCCAGAGTGTAACCGTACCGTCTAAAAACCCTGTGGCACCGTCAGTCTCAAGAGCGGCTGAGATCAGCTCTATTGGATCTAGGGTTAAACGTCGTCAGGAGATACGACCATCAGCGAGACGAGTGACCTACAAGGAACCGGACACCGACACCACGGGGGACGAATCCTCGACGGAACAGATTCCACCGATCCGCGTCAGTCATCGAAGCATGCTCCCCAGCCCAGCTGCAGACACAGAGACGGACACTACTGAACACGAGGACGCAGGATGCGAGTCCATTGACAAGCCGGAACCTGAGGTACCACGCAGGAAGCAAGAAGTGGCGATCGTCGAAGTCGCTCCGCAAGAGTCTAGCGACAGTGAAGCTGAACCACCTGCGGAACGAACGTTAACGCCCGAAAAGCAGCAGGAACCCGTGGCCACAGATTTCCTCGACGGATTACGAAAATCTTTCTCTCAGTTCGATGAATCTCTTCGCGTACGCAACTACGTTGAGGAAGCAGAGGGAGCCCTGGAGAGTCCAGTGTTACCCACACCAGATGAGGAGCCATCTTCCGTTGACGATTTGGCGGAGTTGGTTGGCATGGGACGACAATGCCTGCAGGACTTGAAGGATGCACTTAAGCAACACGACTTGAGGAATGGTGAGGCTGATATCAAAGAGCCGACCGAGACAGAACCTCCAGCTCGCGACATCGACTTGGAAAGGTCCACAGTAATTCCGGTCAACAGAAGATCAACGATACCAACGCCTCTACCTGTTCGGGGGCCCTTGGCTCGGTCTAGTCCTCGCCCTGATACGAGAATTTCCTCGAGGGAACGAGAACCACCAAGCAACATTGTTCAGGACCCGACGCCCTTGGAGAAAACGGAAACAGAGGCCATCTCTTGCAGAAGCCCTACGGAGAACTCTGACCAGACCATGGCCACTCAAATTCCTTTTTCGGATAGATCTTCTAGCCCGTCCGACGAAGACGCGTTCCAGAAGATGCCAGATCACAAAATCCACAATAAAGAACCAGGGACATGTGTCATCGAGCAGAGTCGAGATTCGGTGACCTATGAGGGCAGTATCGTGGCTCATTTTATTAGCGCCGATTGCGAAGTCACCAACCCCATCGGTCAGCTATTAATTGAACTTGGGCGCATCAACCAGGATTATTTAAAGGATAGTCAATTAAAGAAAGGCGACGTGGCCGTCTCACCAAAAGGGCACTTTAAAACCCTCAGTGTCGCCCTCAAGGAAAGTCATCATGACCAAGTGACGCCGGAAGATTTGGTACTGGGACTACACGCTCTTCGTGAAGCGGTCGAACATTATCGCATCCCTGACCTACGAATCTCCAAGCTAGGCGACGGCCTTGAAAATATCCCTTATTATGTTCTCAAACAGATGCTGGAAACCATCTTTAAGGGCATCCCGGTAACTATCACCGTGTGTAACGGCTTCATTAAAAACGAACCGCCGCAAAGCCAACGCTCCGAAATCCTTTGGGAGGCACACGAAAGCTTAACCGGGGGTCATAAGGGCATAACCAAGACATATAGGCGCCTGCAGGAAAAGTTTAAATGGGCGGGAATGAAGCAGCAAACAGAGGAATACGTGCGTCGTTGCAAAATCTGCCAGGAACAAAAATTAGCCCGCATTAAAACTCGTCAGCCTATGCAGGTCACCGACACACCCTGTGATATATTTGAGAAAATCGCGATTGATGCTGTTGGTCCTTTGGCCATTACTCCCGGCGGAAATCGTTACATTCTCACAATGCAAGACAATTTTTCAAAATTTTGTGCTGCTGCTCCGGTGCCCAATATTAAAGCAGAAACTGTGGCGTTGGAATTTGCAAGACACTGGATCGCATTTTACGGCCCTCCGAGATCAGTTCTCACCGATCGCGGTACGTGCTTCACCAGCAAGCTATTTCAGCAGCTAGCGGAGATCTTCCGTGTGAAAACCATAACCACCTCTGCGTACTGTCCGCAAACTAATGGTTCATTGGAGCGTAGCCATATAGTATTAGCCGAATATTTGAAGGCATTCTTATCTCACTTCGATGACTGGGATGAGTTATGGCCTTTCGCCATGCTTGCGTATAACACATCTGTCCATTCGGGAACGAATTTCAGCCCTTACGAGCTAATGTACGGGAAAATATCGCGTCCGATATCTGCGTTTCCGACTGTCGAAAGAATTGAGACGTACAATCAATATATGATCGATCTAGTAACCAGGCTTGATGAGATTCGTCGAGTTGCGGCGGGCAACCTCGTGTCAGCAAAAACGCGCTCTAAACAGCTATACGATCGCGAGGCGCATCCTGTTAATTTCGAAATAGGAGACGACATATATGTCCTCCAAGAACCGCGAAAAGGGAAATTTAACCCTCAATACCACGGCCCTTACGAGGTCGTCGGCATCACGGAAAGAGGAAACGTGACTTATTCCAACAAGGCCGGCAGACTCGAGACCAAACATCCTAATAAAATAAAATTGGCAAATTAATAATCGAAACGACGAGTTTTTTCTTTGTTACAGATCATGTTGCCTCTACGGGTCCTCTTCTTTGCCACTCTTCTTCCGCATGCTGTTGTGGTCTCGCCGGGATACCAGATGCGGCCAATGTCTGATCATCCGGGCATATTCTACGAACAACTGCCCGACATCCGCGTGACTACGACCGACTGGAAGATCGTTACGTATCTCGATCTCGAATGGCATCTTTCTCGCCAGCCCTGGGGTACCGAGCAGGTTCAACATCTCTTGCACGAGTGCACGTCTCTCTTTGGATCGAGCCAATGTCGCGGTCTTTTACCCGAAGCCCGCCTTTGCGGCCGAGAAAAGAGAATAGAAG
The DNA here is from genome assembly GCA_964016905.1 of Perithous albicinctus. Classification (NCBI taxonomy): domain Eukaryota; kingdom Metazoa; phylum Arthropoda; class Insecta; order Hymenoptera; family Ichneumonidae; genus Perithous; species Perithous albicinctus. The sequence goes on along the minus strand of OZ024689.1, from coordinate 6,550,233 downwards.
GGTTAAAATCTCAGATAAGAGCTCTCGTTACCCCAGCGGAGGATACCAAAAGCCCTAGGACGCAGAAGAGTCGCGGAGCTCCCTTAGGTTTTGTGGGCACCATATCTCATGCCCTCTTCGGGACACTCACAGAGGATGATGCTGATCGGTATGGTAGCGAGATCGCCGACCTTGAGAAGAAAGGACAGGAGCTCACGCACCTCGTGAAGAACACGACTCATATCATTCGAGGAGCAATCAATCAAATTGATTCGGAGATGCATCTTCTCGATTTCCAGGTCAGGCGCATCGCCAACGCCACTGCTGATGTGCAACGAACCCTGCGCTGGGAGATGGAAGATATTCATCGTCTGAACTACACCACGCATCTCATCAGCCTATCCGCCAGCATGATCGACGCCGCCGACAACTACATCAGAACTTTGCAGCGCTTCATAGACGCTATTCACAACATACAGCTGGGAATTCTGCATCCAGATCTGCTCTCCATCGAACAGCTTACTACCGCAGCGAATCACGTGAGAGAACACACAAAAGCGTTGGAGTTTCCTGTCACCATGACTGACCTGAGAACGACAGATCTTTCGGCCATCAGCCGTACCTCCACCAGATATCAAGACGGACGACTTCTGGTAAGCATTATTCTACCGTTGTTGGAGATCAAGCCCTTCCAACTCTACCGCCTGTACCCTTGCTTGCGGCCTCAGAATTTCAATGGTACCACGAAGGGCACTGCCTACGTCCAACCAAGGCAGCCGTACTTGGCCTGGTCCAATGAGCAGGGAAAATACTTCACCTTCGACGAATCCTACCTGAAGAAATGCTATCACTTGCCAACCAGCTACGCTTGCCCTTTACACGCTGCATTGAGGGACGTTCATGATGAAGACTCTTGTGAAGCACGCCTACTGGTCGCGCCAACCAACGAAGCTCTCCGGAGATGCGACATTCGCATGGCTCGTAACCATCAAGCCCAATGGACATTCCTGGAGCACACCCACGGATGGCTATACTCCTTGGACACGAGTGAAACCTTGCGGGTAAAATGCCTTGATGGCACCACGTCAACCGTCTCCATCGAGGGATCAGGGGTCCTGCAGTTAGACCCTGGCTGTACAGGATACTCCTCACACATCACGCTTCCTCCGACCAACGTCATACCATCTTCCATCGACAGTATACACCAGCCATCGGCCGTTCTGAACATCAGCGAGCTGTCTTTTCCTATAGCCGAAACATACGGAAAGGACCTCGACCCTTTGGTACTTGCAGCACGGGTGCCTTCACTTGGTGGCCAGCTTCATCAAGCAGATGTAAGCTTGGACGCCATTGAGACCCATTTGGATCAACTGGCTAAGGAACAGAAGGCGATCAAGTGGTACCATCGCACGACAACATGGGCATACAGCGGAATTGGACTTTCGCTCGCGACAGCGGCGACCTTGCTATTATACTTAGCCCGCAACAGCCTCCCTGGAATCATCTTTGGGTGCTGCAAACGTCGTCGGATGCATTATCGGGAACCAGTCAACACGAGCAGAGAGGGAAACCCTCCAATCAGCTTCCCTTTGGGAATCAGCGCGCCGATACAACTGGCCATCGAACCTACGCGTACCGCACCGGCATTGCCCACACAAGGTCCAAGTTACGCTGTAACACTTGTAACGTAACCGTAACACCATAAAGACAAAATTCTCTCATAGTTTTAAATTTTTTTTTGTATTACCAATTTAGATACTTATATAAGGAATAATTACTAAAGTTAAAGTACTAAAAAAAAAAAAAAAAAAAAAAAAAACTCTGTAACGCAAGAGCGCCTCGCTAGTAGCTCAGTAGAACCCTCTAATTAATTTTTCTTATCATTTTGCTTCCTTCGTCAGGTTGAACCCCGGAGATCAAGGTCCCCGGGCTTCAATCTGATAGTGGGGGTGTTATATCCGTACAAGGATATTGCGAAAAATAAATTCTTTTTGGCGTATCGACCTTTGCGATGCGGAAGCCTTTACCTAGCGCTGAGCAGTGAGCCACGCGCTCTTGCGAAATTACGCGTCAGCAATTTCGAGTCCATCGCCCCATGCTCGGGGAATCGAAAAATAATTTAGGCAGTCTCTCCGCTAATCTACACCCGACAGGAACTCGATTCGAGAGTTCCGGTCGAAGTCATCGGTCTTGTCCCGGCCCTCGCGAAGTACTTTACGCGCCTTCGGCTCTTTCGCGACCAAGCCTTCCCACCCGAGGGAACGGGAAGTCACCTAGGTGAGCGTGAATCGTAATTCTTCGAGTTCAAGCTGCGACAATCACCGGAGTGTAGGGAGGACTCACCATATCCAAATTCAACAACCAATACAATAAAGGAATAGCGTATAAAGGAAATAGAGAAAACCACAACTGCGAATACTACCAACGTAAGTTAAGAAATATTATTATCCCAACAATCATTGTATTTACCCGAGTTTGTAATTGTAGTACTCTGTATATTATTTATTTTGATGAAAGTAAAGAAAAACCAGAAAGTTATCTTAATTATTAAACTTTAACGACTGTAACCTTCTCTTCATCCACACAAATTCCTGTCAGTCAGAGCAGATGCGCCAAGCGCTTTAGATGGTACCCCTTAAATATTAAAATCTTAAATATCGCCCTCACGGCTTCCCTGTGTCGGGCTTAACATAAGGTTCCTAGACACTGAGATTTATTTGCCGATACCAGCGAATCTGCCATTTTATTTTGAAATTAATTTATGTAAAATTCGTATGTTTATTTATTTTTTAAAAATAATCCCTACTTTTGCCTCTTACTCTTGTCGAATTTATCTCACTCCTAGCTCGAATTCTCACGTTAAATATAAATGTATTCTTTACGCCTGAACCACATAACTGTACAATAACTTCTAAATTATATAGTAGTCTCGAAATGTTAAAGATTGTTTGATATCAATATTCACTCATCATAGTCACAATTTGAGAATCTATCTTCCATAAAAATACTAATATTTTGATGGAAAATAACAAGGGCCACAAATAATATGTGAAACTAACAAAAATAATTCTATTAAATGTGAAACAGCACAATAATGATTTAAATTTGATATTCTTTTGATGTAAAAATGATATAAAATAAAGGATTAAACGAACTTACTTAAATGAAATTCAATTATGATTGTATAAAGCGCCTCTTCCTCTTCAGTGTCGCCACAAATTTTAACGCTAGGCAAAAAATGTCTCTACTCTATCTTGAATCTTCATTCTTCAAAGGTACCGCCGTAGCTTCATAATACGGGTATCTCCATAGAGATAAAAAAGGGAGGGAGGGACTGATCTCTTCGGAAGAGGCGCTTCATACAATCATGATTGAACTTCACTTAGGTAAGTTCGTTTAATCATTAATTGTATTTCGCGCCTCTTCCTCGAGATCACGGTTGTAGTCGTTTAAAGATAGTTACGGTGGATATATACATAATAGACCTTTTTTTTTGTTTTTAAATGCTAAAAATAGATTTATTTATGACGATACAGGACCAGTCTCGAATCTTATGATTCTAATACTGTTTCCGCAAACTGAGTGCTATCAATCGAAACGCATCGATCATAAAATCGAGCGAAACTTTCCGAGTCTTTCGACTAACCGGCGGTTTTACGTATCGCATCAATATTAATACCCTGTCGTTTGGCTGCCGACGTCGCTGCATGACACGTACTATACGCGGTAAACATGTTAACGTCTATGCCACTCTTAGACAAAATTATTTTATCCATCTACTTAATGTCTACGTGCCTACCGGTTTAAACGGTTTTTTGAACGAAATAAACAACTTCACGGCTGACTCACGCAACTCTCTCGTTCTTTCTAAGTACGCTAACAACGCTGAGGCCACGCAGACAGATTTATCCTGACCAAAGAAGGGAACTCTCAAAATCGGTTGCTTCTTATTTGGACCAGACGTTTTAATCTGATCGGGAATCTTTATTCACAGCACACCCTCATTCACTTACCGAATATTTCTCGTATTAATCAGTGAAGGGTTTATATGCGATGTTCTGTAACTAGTGCCATCAAGGTCACCAACTTCAACGTAAGTATTTCCAAGCTAATTTCTTCATTAGGATCATTACGTCGACAAATATATAAGAACAATTTTCGGGTCCCAGGTCGAATAATATCTGGGTGCTGCTGGCCTCAGTTTCGCTACGCTCTTAAAAACCCGTTGTATCTTATCATTTTTCTCCATCTCAGGACCTACAATGAGCGAAATCGCGGATCTGTGACAGTTTAACGAACTGTAAGGCGCTCCTTTCTCAAAGTCTTCGGTGAGAAATAAAAGCACGTTATTTTCGGAGCTGGCAAACGGATCGAATTTTTTGGCTGCGCAGAAATTCCACCATTTCTTCAAACCCGAATCATACTGACGTAAAGATGATTCCGATAAGGAAGCTATTGAAATTTCCACCGACTCCACTGGGACCTATCGCCAGATGAATGCCTCCCGGATAACCTGCCGGCAACCAGTGTAAGGCGCTGCTATAACGGATGAGCCTCCCTGCAGGAAGATCGAATTAAATTAATGTTCGGTTTGAATGTGATAGGTTCAGCATCGAGTTATGATAAAAACAAAGGAAACCACGGCTGAGCTTCCCAATACGGTACGACGACAATACCGTTTGAACCTTCGCTCTCGATTTTTCTTAGCATTCTTAAAATAACGGAGAATGGAGGGAAAACGTAAAAGAACCATCGTTTCCACTCCAGCGTAAAAGCGTCGATTACGATTGATTCTGGATCTCTCTGCCACGAAACAAAACGACGACATTTCGCGTTGGCCCGCGACGCAAATAAGTCGACTTGAGGTGGCCAAAAACCTTTACAATTTTCCAAAAAGCTTTATCTGAGAACTCGAATTCTGTCGCCAGTTGCAGTATGCGCGATTCCTCATCGACTTCGACGTTCTCACTGGAGCGGATATACGATGCTAGAATCCAGATTTCTCTTTGATCACACCACTGCCAAATTTCTCTTGCAATAGAGCTAAGATTCTCATATTGGCTGCCTCTCATATGATTTATATATTCGCAATCAAATGTTTGAACGTCGAGAATCGCTCGCGAAACATTTTAAACCGAAAAATGCCGCCTTTAGTTATAATGCGTTGATATGCAACGACAAACCTTCCTCCTTCCAATAACTGTGGCTACGACGATCTTTGCAAACTACGCCCCATCCTGAACGTAATGCGTCAGAAAATATTTCGGAATCGAAAATCGATTCACTTATTGGCGCGCTAGCAGAAATAATATCCTTTTTCCACCAAGCCAAATCCCCGTCTAGACTTTTTGAGAGAACCATCGAATCATCAAAATTATTGCGATTTATTTCTAGCGCGCGAGACCTCTCTTTCTCGAACCGCCTGACGTAGATCATCCCGTATTTTAACACTGGACATCGAGAAACTAACGTTCCCACAAAAGCCGTAAATTCTCTTATAGTGCAATGCGAAGTTTTTCTAAACTTATGCAACAAATGGATCGTTCATTGAACTTTGTCTTCCGGTAACTCAATAATCATTTTGTTAGAATCAAATATTAGCCCTAAGTATTTGTAGCGCTGAGTGGGCATTAAGCGACTCTTTTCTTCATTAATTATAAACCCCAATTGTTTCAAAAGTGACGCTGTTTTGCGACTATTTTCAACGCACTCCTCGTAACTTCTGTCGTCTAGAAGAATATCGTCTAGATAAAACGCAGGCAAAGACACGTTTTCTCAAATATGCTGCTACCGGTTTCAGCAATTTTGTAAAAACATACGGCGCGACATTCAAACCGAATGGCAACCACGTGAACTCAAACAGTTCCACTTTGTACGAAAACCTCATAAATGTTCGGCTCTCTTTATCGATGGAAGCAATGAAGATTCAAGGTGGATGCGTGCACGAGCGGAGCGTGCGAGGGTACACGTCGAGTCGGGAAATTATTTCCCTAGCGTTAAACAATTGCTTTGTTTAAACACAGCTTCTAATGACTCCATGTGGTCTTTTAACTGGTTTTATGATTTACCAACAAAATTGGCTCATTGATAACCTAGTAATCTTACTTTACTTATATTGTATTGTAAGTGATATCTTAGCTCATTCAATAATTAAATTTACAATGTTTAAATGTATTATAGGTTGTAGTGTAAAATTGCCAAAACACCACAAAGCTAAAGTCCCGAGAAGTCACGCACTATACAAGGGAACCGTGACACACATCTTTCCCCGAACAAAAGCCAGCTACTCTGTCCACCGGAAAAACAATAAAATATTAACCTGTATCACACTCACACTTTCACCGATTTGTTTCCGCACACCGAAATTATAATTACCATAAACTAAATACAGTGGGCAATTCCCGAGAATCTACTCCTGACGGATTCTTTTTCACTCTTTATTTTCAACAATATAATCTAATAATATTGAGCGGACAACGTATAGTGGCTAGTCACACGGGACTACTCTTTATAAACCAAATTAGTAGCTTGCGGGCAATCTAGCACACGGAAAATCGTTGTCACGGCCAATTCGAAAAAAATTAATAAAAAAAAACACAATGAAAGAAAGAAAAGAAGGAAATGTCGAACGACAGGACTCACCTCTACTCTCTCGATTTCCTCCCTCGTCAGCAGGAATAATAAGACCTTCGGAAATATAATCTTAGTCTTGGGACACAATATCCAGTGCTCCTCACGCCAAGACTTTTGCCACGGGAATGCCCCGAGGTCCTTCTCTCACAAGGCACGAGCAATCTAATCCCTACTCTTTTCGAATTTTCGGCGGCGAGAAATCAGGCGGCCAACTCTGATATTTCGTAAGTGACTCTTTCTAAGTATTGGTCTCGCTAGCGCGCGAAGTCTAAATTGCAAACTCGCAGCGCAGCGCATCGAGTGAGACGACTGCGTAGGTTTGCGTTCTTAATTCTGCGAGGGTTTATTTGCTGTCCGTTGTCCTTTTAATGGCGGAATTTTATGCCACTCTCCCGCAAGATATCTTCGGGAATAAATAGCTCGTTAACTGTATCGTAACACCTGGTGAGGACGGGATCCCTCTGCATCGAGAATATGTCGCGGGAGGTACCGTAGAGCAGCAATCCCAAGCTGTCCCGTCGCTCGACGTACATAAAGAAAATATGAAAAAATAAAATAAAACAATAATTAATAATTATACTAAATTGCCTGTCGAGGCCCTCTGAATCTGCCAGGAGTTGTCCAAGCGCGAGGAGCTCTGTAGGTGCAATTTTGCCACGTTACAAAGTGCTACCGAATCCTTTGCTGCAAGTAATATACTACTGAATCACACTGGTATAACACTTGAAATATATGTATTTCTTAACATTAAATACCAATTTTCAAAAATTAAATATTCATATGTTCGATAGCTTTACAGTCCTGATTCTTATGAATTGCAAATATCTCAATTATTTGCAATTATCATTAATAAAATTAACTGGCTTCACCTCGTAATTTATGAACTTGAAATCATTCATAAATTCGTTGGATCTTTCACCTACAATTTGGATGTCAATAGTCATGCACTATTTTCATGATAATTCTGTGAATAAATAGAAGTAATAACACTAACTTATTCTAGAGGTCAATAGCAACGACGTTGTTCGTCAGATGGTTTTATAAATTGTAACGTGATTTTTTTTTAAACAGCGTCACAAAAATCACAAGCAAACAAAATTACGTAAGTCGCTATCGATTTTCGTTGCTATGGATCTCGCTTTACCTTACCTCGGCTGTTTCACGTTACCGTTCGGCTCCCGTACGCTCTCGATCGAGATCTCATTTTTTTTTGTTTTGTTCGACTATTCTGTTAAACTTTTTTAATGTTCTCTCTCACCTTAAGTTCAGTTTTGGGTCGAGGTTCTTGAATTTATTCGGTGGTGAGTAGCTCGAGGTAATGAGCCGCCCGAATAAAGGAGAGACTCGACGAGGGTTTAGTACGAATACGCAAAAGTCCGGTGCAATACCGGCACCCCGACGGATAATGCAATGCGCTGGAGAACAGGCGGAGTTATAGTTTAGTTCCGGGCAAGGTTGGAACCCCTTGTGCTGTGTCTTTTTTTTTTTTTGATGATGAGAGGCCTTGTTTTTGCGCATTGATTAGGGGAAGCGATCGTCAAGATCCTTTAATATTACCGCGCTATAGTTTTTCGCTCTCTCGTTTCGAGGATCTCGTGAAATAACTGAAGGGGCAGTAGTTATCGGTCACGATTCTCCTGATAATGATAATAATTTCTTTCAATGGTTCCCGTAGACAAATTAGTCTACCGAGAGGTGTCCTCGAGACAACTCGGACTTCTCTCGCGCTCCCGTGTTGTTATGGTTCGAGCCTATTGTTCGCGTTAGAGTAGTGCCGTCTCACTCACGCTCACAGTACGGTCTACATGTCTCGCTCTCGTTTGCGTTCGGCTATCGTTCGAATTCTACGTATGCTATCCTCGATAGAATTTCGAAAGAAATTCTTTCGAGTTGATTCTTCGGTTGAGACGTTCTATAGTTAACGCTCTCGAAGTGAAGTTTACGTGGTGCAGTTCTCGTACATCGTTAGATGCAGGTTCCCGTGCATTTTTGGAGTGATATACAGTTTTCGGTGACTTTTGAATTACAAGAAAATTATCGATCGCGTATAGATCCGTTCTCGTTACGCTCTCGCTTGCTCGCTTCGATCGTTCGGTCGGCTGAGTGCTCTCGATGCACGTGTGTGCGGTCCCGTGGCTTTACAGCCAATTCTTAAGAGTTTCCGGTTTTTAAGATTCAGATTAGAGTTTTCGTGGCTGTTCTATTGACCTCGGATCGCGATCCTTTTACCATAACGCGCATCCTGAGCAGTCGTGCATTTCCACAACCGTTTGCGCTCGCGAGTGTTTCGGTGATTAGTTTTAGATTTTCGTGTTCGTTTCGTCCTTGCGGAGGTCGGCAATTGGTTCCACCGACCTCCAGTTTTAGCCCGGTTGTTAATACCGGCGAAATAAAAATAACTGGCGCCCCCGGGATCTCGTTGCACTCGCGGATGCAAACGGCCGAAGGTGACGTAAGTTTCGGTTTCGTGTTTTCTTTTTTTTTTCTGCTCTCTTTGGGGTTTCAGCTTAAATTTAGTTTCGGTTCCATTTTTTTTCTGTTTTTTTTTTTGTTTTTGAATTCGCGGTTATCGATGAAAGAAAAATACGTCACAAGATCTCCTCTCATTAAACCGGTATTGGTCACCTAGTTCTCATGCAACGGAAAGACGCCATTAAGGGGTCTCAGATCCATTTCAACGGTAACCTTATTTAAATACGTAAGTTTGTTGCGATTCAATTTGGCCACTATAGATCCAACACTCTGCGCGCGTGATCTATAGCCGTACGACTTGAAGTGAGTCGCAGAGACGTTCCTGATTGGCCCTAGTAGCGGCTTCAGTTTTCGATATTTCGACTTTCGATGTGCCATGTATTTTTTAAGAGAGGATCTTCTTCATGCTTGGCACGCAAGTGAGCTGTCATACGACTACGTTTTGGATTGTAGTTATCGCGAATCGGTTGAAAATTTCAAATTTTACAGCACTTTGAAAATTTTGAAAAAATCTTTTTCACGCTATAGGTTTCATAAATTAAGATATCGGGGTTTTTTACGTAAATGGACCAAATCGTAATGTAAGAAACCATGATATTTTTAAAATATCTGCCAATATTTCAACTTCTGTAAATTCTGAGATATACGGCTGCAACTTTCGACATGATTTTACGATTATTGATTACCAATGATAAATTTAGCCAAAGAAACTGTCCATATGTCTGTAAGTTTCGGTTTTGGCAAATAAAAAAGAAAAAGACGCCGTCACGAAAAAAGAAATGTTGAATTTCTTTGCAGATTTAGCTTAAATATGGTTCACATATGGACTACCATTGAACAAGGTTTGTGCAAAAATTTGACGCAAGTCGATCATGTGGTTCAAATTTTATGGCATTTTGAAATTTTTGAAAAATGTGTGGCACATCTCGGTATTTCGTCAGGATCAATCAAATAATAATAGAGACTTAGTACACAATTTAAATGAAAGAAATCTCGTTTATTTAATTATACGTCCACTCTCTTTGAAATATGCCAACAGACTAAATTTGTTTTATGTTAGTAACCAAATCAATAACAACGCTCACTTATGTTTTATATATATATGGTATCGTTTATAAATATACCGCAATTTCGGCCGTCCTGATTTGTTGTCGTCCTCGACAATAACGTTTTTATTACTGCTTTCAGTTTATTGGCAGTTTACATTTTTTTATTATAATTATTTAGAATTTTCGTTTGGTACTATTTTCAATCGGTCTATCGCGATTATTCCTTTATAAAATCTTGAACTTTGTTGTTCGCCCTCGATATCCTGTATCAGATATCTATCATTTCCGATATCTTTAACCACCTCGTACGGTCCGCGATATTTTTCTGTTAATTTTATACTTTTTCCAGTTGCAGGTGCTTCATATCTTATCATTACTAACTGACCCAGCTCTAGTTTCCTGGCTTCCTTCCTTTTTTTATTAAATTGTTCGCAGAGAATTGTTTTATTTTTTTTTTAACAAATCAGAAACGTTTTCTCCTTCTAATTCTGTCCCCATTTCCTCGTTTAATTTTCTGATTTCCTCTGTTAGCAAACTGTCTTGCCTTCCCATTGATTTATAATTAAATATCAATTCGGCTGGTGTTCTTCTCGTAATTCTGTGGATGCTGTTGTTAATTGCCCATTGTAGATCATAAATTTTTTCGTCCCTATCGCTGTTTTCCAAATCTCGAGTTATCGTCGGTAAACAATTTACAATGATACTGTTAATTCTCTCGATCTGACCATTCGCTCGTGGTGTGCCGGACGCTATCTTCACATGTACAATCTCGTTTTGAATGCAAAATTCTTCAAATTTGCTCGAAATATAGGCCGCACCCCGATCGGTAATTATTCTACTCGGTTTCCCATAGTGCGATATAATTTTGCGAAGTTCTTCTATGGTCTCGTCTGAACCTGTGGTTTTCACCGGTTGCAAAATTACGTACTTGCTGAACGCGCAAATTATTCCAAGAACATATTTGTTTTCTCGTTCTGTCTCGACAAGTGGACCGAGGTGATCCACGTGAATCGTCTCAAATGGGATACCCTTTGTCGATCGGATGCAAAAACCCACTTTTCTTTCCAGTTTGTGGTTTATAGTACAGACAGTTTATGCACCGATTCACATAGGTTGTCACATATTCACGCATTCCGGGAAAATAATATGTTTCTTTTAGTTTCGCCAACGTTTTATCAATCCCTAAATGAGCTAAACTTTTGTGAGTCACCGCCACGATTTCGTTTCGTAATTCTTTTGGTACATATAATCGCCACCGACCTTTAGTTATTTTATATACTCTTGCGTTCGCCATACTGAATTTTTTATGGGTTTCTTCGTCACCTAGTTCCAACTTATCGCGAACTGCCAAGATTTCCGGAGACGATCTCTGCATTGCTGCTATCCAATTTGTATTTATATTAATTCCCAAAATTGGTATTCCAATTATCGGTGTCTCTTCCTCCGGTTCAACGGGAAATCTGCTTAATCCATCGGCTACTACGTTCTGTTCTCCTTTCATATGCTCAATCCGATAATTAAATTCCGCAAGCCTGATGAACCACCGCCCAATTCGAGGACTCAAATCTCGTTTACCTTCTAACATCTTCAAACTATTACAGTCCGTTTTTATTACGAACTCGATCCCAATCAGGTACACGCGAAATCTCTCTAATGCACATACGATCGCCAAAGCCTCCAATTCGAAAGAGTGATATTTCGATTCGTCTCTCGTTGTTTTTTTACTATAATAGCAAATGGGATGTAAACGTTTGTCTTCTTGCTCTTGGTACAATACCGCTCCTAGACCTAGTTGACTCGCATCCGTGTGAACCTCAGTTCTCGCTTGTGGATTATAAATCGATAATATCGGTCTCGAAGTCAATCTCAACTTTATCTTATCAAAAGCACTCTGTTGCTCTTTTCCCCACACGAACGTCACATTTTTCGATAGTAGATCTGTTAATGGCTTAATTATTGTTGCAAAATTTTTCACGAATCTACGGAAGAAACTCGCTAATCCCACGAAGCCTCGTATCGCTCGTACATTCGTTGGGATCGGAAACATCTTAACCGCCGTTATTTTCTTTGCTCCTGACTCGACTCCGCTTTGTGATATCTCAAAGCCCAGATACTCGACCTTGTTTTTAAAGAAATGACATTTTTTTAGGTTTAGTGTCAGTCCCGCCGAAACTAAAATCTGCAACACCGCCTCCAATTTGTCCATTCCTTCCTCGAAAGATTTACAGGCCGTAAGAATGTCATCGAGATACGTCATTGCCAAATTTCCGTTTTTTTTTCCAAAAATAATGTTAATCATTCTCTGAAAGACCGCAGGTGCGTTGCGTAGTCCAAAGGGCATCCTTTTGAACTGATAGTGTCCATCCGGGGTTACGAAGGCGGTCTTCTCTCTCGAATCTCTCGAAACAGGCACTTGATAATATCCGCTGAATAGGTCGAGACTCGTAAAATAACGATGACCCCTCAAACCGTCGATTTGATCGTCGATCAACGGCATGGGATATTTGTCCTTGATCGTTATTTTATTTAACGCCCTGTAATCCACGCACATACGCATTTCCCCATTTTTCTTACGAACCAAAATAATTGGACTCGCATATGGTGATGAGCTGTCTTCGATGACGTCGGCTTTCTTCAAATCTTCAACCATGGTTCTGACTTTCTCCTTCTCATAATAAGATAAACGATATGGTCTATAGAAAACCGGCTTTTCGGAAGATAACTTGATCTCCATTTCCGCTATATTCGTTTTTCCCATTTCGTGAACGTTCCTTGATACTACAGTTTTATATTTATTTATCAGTGCAGTTAGTTTCGTATGTTCTTCTTTATTTAAATCAGAATCGATCTCATCTTCGATTATATCCTCGGTATTGAATTCTCGTGTCAATTCCCTTTCTTCGCATTTTTCCCCGCGGGAAATCGTTTGTCCCTTCTTGATATTTATCTCCTTATCGCTCAAATTCATTATTGGTATTACCGAACCGCCCTGTTCGTTGGTACTAATTATACATCGAGGTATCGCATCTCCGCACTCTAACACGCGAGCCTCTACATACAAATCATCTTCTCGTATATTACCCATCACATTCACGTAACCTAAATAGTTTTGCGGAATTTTTATATCATCGACGGATATGAGTTTCGTTTTGTTCGATCTTGACGTTTCGATTTGACAGAGTTCGCGAATATCGTCCGATATATTCAATGATCCGAAACTGTTCAAAATATGTACGTTCGGCTGCTCAGTATAAGAATGTCCTACCAATAAAGGAACGATCTGCGAATCACTCGGTACAACGTACACATTGCATTTCACCGATACTCCATCTATTTCGATATTACAAGTCAATATTCCGATCGGAGTAACCTCTCCGCCTCCATAACCCGTCAACGACTTATGCTCGCTCTCATAATACGACAATCCTAAACTATCCGCGTTTTCTTTTCGAATAATCGTTACGCCACTACCCAAATCGACGTAGCACCGAATTTCTTTATTATTTATTAACGCTGTTTTGAAAAATTTCGCGTGCGAGTTACCTGGAATATGCATAACCTTTTCCCCGTCTGTACTTTGACTCGATACCTCCTCTTTTTTTTTGTTCGATTTACAATTTCGCGCGTAATGCCCTGCCTTACCGCATTTAAAACACGCATACTCTCTGTTCTCTTTTGGTGCTGGAGCTGACGACGTCTTTTCGGTTTCTTCTTTACGACAAAATTTCGCTGTGTGTCCCGTGCGATGGCAGTTGAAGCATTCCATATCCTTTCTAGCTATCGTCGGTTTCGGAGTCGCCCTGACGTTATTCTTGATGAACGTGCTTCCACTCTTCAAATCGGGTAAAAGATCAGCAGGTTCCGCATAACGTGAAAGGGGTCCCAAATATGCTCGATATTGAGAATCGTCCAATCCGTCTATAATCCATTCCATAGTCTCTCTCTTCCCCATGCGTGCTCGGTTACATTTTGCTAATTTTTCATAAAAATATTCCGTTATATTTTGATTGTGACGACGCTTGTAGTTTTGAGCATCGAGAACCTCTCTCATGCCCGTTTCTTCCGACAAAAAAGTTTTCTTCAATAATATTTTCCAATCATTCCACTTTTCAAGGCTGTCTTTCCATTTCTTCGCCACCCCTTCCAGTTTTGAAAGAGCATAGTGTCTCAGCGCCAAATCATCCCACCGGTACATCTCAGAATACTCTTCGATTTTCTCAATCCATTGATTTACATCGGCATCGTTAACGACAGGATCGAAGCTCGGCAAAACTTTGGACAAATCCATAAAACTTCGAGATCGAAACGTCGATTGGTTCAGCAGACTTAATCGATCCAGTTCCGGAAGATTGGGTTCCAAATCCAGCAGTTGAATATTATTTAACACACCTCGTCGATCTCCTTCTTGTTCAACATTCGCTTGCTGTTGTCCGGATGTTGGTGGAATCGGTGTTCGTCGTAGTCTCTGTCCACCCAGATCTAGTAACAGCCCACCGTCCGCGTAGTCTTGTTCATCTCCTCTTTCCATATTATTTTGTTGACCCGAGGTCGATTGAACTGGAGTCCGATTCATTACTCCTGTTTCCCCGTGATCTGGTGTACTAATTACGGCGTCAACTTGTATTTTTCTTGGTCGCCCTCTCTTCTTTTTCTGCGATGTATTTTCGGCGTTTAGATCCAGCGTGTATCTCGAATGTGGTAACGAATCCCGGATTCGTATCGACAATTCACTTCAAATCACTCACGTTACTAATCGATCAAGAAAATTCGTTATCCTGACTCGACCGATGAATCCCAGATTCACCCACTTAAACGCGTATAACTTTCGAATTAAATATCCCACTTCTGATAATTGTGGCACATCTCGGTTTTTCGTCAGGATCAATCAAATAATAATAGAGACTTAGTACACAATTTAAATGAAAAAAATCTCGTTTATTTAATTATACGTCCACTCTCTTTGAAATATGCCAACAGACTAAATTTGTTTTATGTTAGTAACCAAATCAATAACAACGTTCGCTTATGTTTTATATATATACGGTATCGTTTATAAATATACCGCAAATGTCTTTCGAGTTCAAACATGCCTACAAAGTAGAACCTTGTCAATTGCTTCTTTACCATATTCTATGTTTGACAAAGCTTCTTTTTACAAAACTTTCTCTATGAGGAAGCCAAGAACGATCAATATAATTTCCCATAGAGATAGCTTGAAGCGATATACATCGATTATAAAACGGTTCAAATGCTGCGTCGGGTAAGGTAGAAAACCGTTGGCCCGACAAACGGTTAGTAAGATAATACCTGCGAGAAGTCACGTAGGCCGCGGATACGTGAGAGCGAGCGAGGCCCTACGTGATAGAAATCGCGTAGGCAGAATAGCGAGACCGCGTCGAGCCCCGTACGGTAGGAAAGAATTGGAGGTGAAATCGACCGTGATTTATATACCGATGGCTACGAGCGGCTCTTCTCGAACTGCGAATCCACGGGACAACATAGAAAACTGAAATACCCAAGCGGACGGGTAGATTCACATAAAAGTTATAGGAAGCTTGAAGTCTCTTAGGTAAAATAAAGAGACAGGGCCTAGGGACAAATAATTATAATTCATAGATTAAAGTCTAGATAAAGTGTGATTAATATTTAGATCGTAAGTAGGAAATTATAAAATCTGAGTATGTGAGAAAAGATGCAAGTTAATAGTTAAGATTAGTTTGTACGAAAATATAGGTAGGGAAAATAGAAAAAAAGATAGATAATAAATCGGTGGATAAGGAGGATCTCCATATTAATGGTGAGGGCTGGAGTCTTCTTTTGGCGACTAACACGCGGTTGAGAAAGTGCTGATCCCGACGATTATCTGCGTAAGAAAAACCGAAACCGAGGAGGAAATTAGGAACAAAACGATAATTAAAAATATGAAATAAACGAAATATACAAATTTAATCGACGGTTAAAAAATCAGATCGATAAACAGCGTACAGGATTGCAGAGAAACCGATATTCGGGAAAACCTTCGCTAGAGGTCACTGTAAATTACTATTTAAGTATTATTCCCATATGACTGTACTTCATATGTATACTTTACCATATGTATTGAAACGTTTCGCGTTTTTATTATCTTAATTATTTAATTTAATTAAACGAGAATTTAATTATGGGTCTCTGTTATGGATGACCGAATTATGATTAAATTAAATAACTGTCGAGTTTTTGCGAATAACTTTATTGAATCGTTGAGGAAGGACCTTAGGTTCTCTCGTGATTCAAGGATTCGTGCTCGGGGCTGGGAATGGAGCTATTTTGAGTGGTTCCTTTTTTGTTTTCTTGATGAGGCCTCAGAAAGTTTATTTATCCCATGTGCCCGTGGGCGAGATTGACCTTCCTCATCATCGGCTCTCAGAAAACGAGGTACTTTAAGAAGGTTCTTGGGACGGTGATAAAAGGATTTATTCCGGCTCTCCGTGAACAAATTCGGCCCCTTTTATTCCGCGATTTCTGATTGACGCGAGTGGTACTCGAAATTGAATTAAATAAAATTGATTCGAAGGTCATACGACGGACGGATGCCGCCGTATGGAGCTTTACACTCAACTCACAAATGCGTTTAATGATCTCGCTTTTTATGGCAGTGCGATTCTGCTACTCCTGCTATTTATGCGAGTAATACTCGAAAACTTGATTTTAAAAAATAGACTCTAAGGTCATACGACGAACGGGTGCCGCCGTATGGAGCTTTACACTCAACTCACTAATGTTTTAATGATTTCGCCTTTTATGGCAGTGCGATTCTGCTATCCCTTATTTATGCGAGTAATACTCGAAAACTTGATTTTAAAAAATAGACTCTAAGGTCATACGACGAACGGGTGCCGTCGTATGGAGCTTTACACTCAACTCACTAATGTTTTAATGATTTCGCTTTTTATGGCAGTGCGATTCTGCTATCCCTTATCGGGACGTCCTCATCCGCGATCTCGAGTGGAACAAATCGTAAGATTATTCCCGAGATGGTTGGATAATCATTGGACTGCTTTTCTTAATTAATTAATTAATTCTAACGGTGTCGCAATGATTACTCTCCGGATGAGAGTGACGCAATAGGTGGTCGAAAAGAAAAGATTTTATATGGCTGTTTGAAGTGGAAAAGCCGCTGGCGCCTATTCGGCATAGAAAGCGCGATGCATCGTTCGTAGAGTCGGGTCCGTCTTGCGAGTAGGCCTACTCAACGTCTTTGTCGCTGTCTCTCTTTCTCCTACGCTACCAGCTATGTATCGCACCGGAGCAGACGGGGCTCGCAGAGATACCTCTATTGCGATACTGTTTGCCTGGTCACTCGCTCGAATCGCGTCTCGGTTAGAGAGACAATTGATTGTCTTAAAAAAGACAATAATTGCTTTTCTGATTCGGGAGAGTATTTTCAGGATCCAGCACATTCGCAAGGTGTATCTCTGGCCCTTTCGTGGACTTCAGCGTCACACGTCAGGTACACCACCGTATGCCGGGTGTGGTGGCTCGCAAGACGAAGCGCAATGCTCGTGGTGCTGATATCCACCAATTTTTATCGTTCTCGCTACGGATAGGCACGTCGCTATGCGTGGGGATCCGAACGAAAAAGATGCCCTAACTCCTCAATCGTAGGGTAGGCACGCGCCATGCGTGGGGACCTTTCTGATTGAGGAAAGTTTCCTATCTTGCACGATTCGACAAACCCAGATGGGCACAGCGCGATGTGTGGGAATCAAAGTTCGCCGTCTCGCACACTAATACTGAACAAACGAAGGTTACAATTATTTGAGGCTTAAAAGGGCCTTAAGTGCTCCCGTGAATTTAACTTGATCGAAAGAGAGCATCATCGTGTCTGCATCTCCTTTATATACCCTCCCGGTGTTCAATTGGAGGGAGATTCGAAGGGGTAATCGCGTGACATTATAACGTCCCCTGATTGGTGACAACAGGGTGGCGTGATGTCGCGTGATTTTCCGAAATCGCGTGATTTTCAGGGGAAGAGTGGCGTGATTTTGTGCGCCTAATAATTCGAGGAGGTCGCTCTAATGCCTTGGAGGTTTAAGTGGCGTCTGGGGTTTGATTTACGTGCTTCGGATAGGTTTAGAGGAGGGTTTATTTTCTCTTTTCCGAAAAGTTATTAATTTGTAGGTTTTTTTTTGGAAATTCAAAATTGTGTGTTGTTGTGAATTGATTTGTGGATCGATATTTTGTATTGTCCAGGTTTCTTTTATGTAATTGAGCGTTGTATTGTTGATTTTGTGTTGTTTGCAGGTTTTCCCCTTTTTCCATGATTTCCTGCTGTTTTCCGCGTCTTGAGACGTCTTTTCCTGTTTTATTGAATAATTGTTTCTAGTTTGGTGCAAGTAAACGTAGGTTTTGATAATCGATTTGGATGTTTTCGATTGTTTATTGTGATGTAATGGGCGTTTTGGTTGGTTTTCTCCATGGTTAATTCTGGGGTCATCCTGGAGTTCGTTGCTCTTATTGTTAATTACTTATTTGTTTGTTTATGCAGATTAAATATAAATTTGCATAATGTTTTTGCGTTGGTTTTTTATTGGAGTGTGAGTTTGGAGTTCCGATGAGCACTCCGGATTTTATTATTTAGAGTAGTGTGTTTTTTGTGCAAGTTATTTATTAATTATTGGCGTTATTAATTTTTGATTGTCGCGTGGGCCGGGCGTAGTGTGCTGGGCCGTACGGACATTGTCGCGCGTGGCTTGCTGCCTCTGCTGGGGGATCTTTGCTCGTGGGTAGGTCGTCGTTTCGCGTAGTAGGCTCCGCCTACTGGCCTATTACGTTGATCGTGATCGTGGCTAGTTTGGGTGGTCCCCTCGCTGTGGTATAGAGGTATGCGCTTGACACCTCTCTCAGTCTTATATTGCTCTGTTGTTTCTCTCGCGTTCTTAGCTCGTTAAATCGCCTTTATTTATTGCTTTAAATATTGATTAGCGATTTTTTATTCATCTGTTGGGTATTGTGTCTTGCTCCGAGCGGGTTCGGCCGGTTTGTCAATTAAGAGTTTTTTAGTTAGTGGGGCAATTTCATGTTGCCGGCCGTGCTCGCTCGGTCTTGTGACGTCACGTCGGTGGACGTTCCGTCACAGTATACTTTTACCTATTCAAACTGCCTTGAATTAATCTATTCCCTGCTCGAGTTCCGAATTCTAGATCCTCTAGATAATAAAACTAATATTCACGGAGAAATACCGTTACATTTTGTGCCCGAACAGGGACTCTAGCAAAATAGATAAAGGCCGGTACTAGGCGAGAAGTAGAGTGCTACAGTGATTATTTCGGTGCAAGGTGGGTAGCATGGCTACTGGCGCCCGAAGGAAAACTCTCGATACAGAATTAAAGGAATTAGAAATGTACGAGCAGATAGAAATTATGCATCGTGAGAAGAGAGATCTCCAGAAGAAGCAGGAAGAAAGTGGAGAAGGTGAAAATGGTACGGTGAGCATTTCCCTAGCATGGGATTCTACGACTGCCGACCATTTATTGAATGAAAAAAGAACAGCAGATCGTGAGAGGATTAATCGAATTTCGGGAATACATCCCGAAATTAATACGACTCAGTATCCCGATCCGATACACATCTCGGATTCTGAAGAAAAAGAGGAGAGTGCACCGAAGAACAATACGGTGATCATGTCACGAAATCCCTGCAGCATCTCAGAGGTCATGACTTTTTTATCCGCTATGGATAAAAGACAGGAGACGAAATTTGAGGAAATGGTCAAAACTCAGAAGAGCATCAAAGAGGAAGTGAAAGGGCGAATTGTCGTATTGAAGGAGGGCCTCCATAAGAAAATCGCAGAGGAAATCTTGGAAGTTGAGGTACGACCTGATCGAAAAATTTTAGCAGCACTGCAAGGCGTGACAGATCGCCAAGGGGTCAGTAACACGTATTTGAGTAACCAACTTGCAGGCCAAACAGTGACTCTGGAGGAGCTAGATAGAAACATACAAGAAACAATTGTGGTAATTAAACAACAAAGGGGAGTCGGAGAAGCCCACGAACAACGAATAAAACGGCTCGAGGAACAGATTCGAAGAAACAGACCTCTAGATTGTCAAGGTCATACCACCGTTTCGTCTTTGACCACGACACATTTCTATACGGCAGGACAAAGACCACCGTTTAATGGCGATGGAAAAGAACGTCCATTGAAGTTTATCAAGGAATTGCGTGATTTTTGTAGAGCAAGTGGAGTGGACGACCTCGAAATAAAGTGTGTGATAGCAATGGCTCTGAAAGGTGTTGCGAAAGATTGGTGGAATTTAGTAGAAAGTGACGTAAACAATTTCGATTCTTTTGAAGTGAAAGTGCGCGCGAGATACTGGATACGAGAGTTGCAAGATAAAGTAAAGTTTAATCTCGAGTTCGGGTATTACCGTAGAGAAGAACAACAGTTATCAAGACTGTTGATAATAGTTTTGATAACTGTTATCAGTTATCAAGACTGATAACAGTCTTCAGATTCAGATTCCCAAGTAAATGATAAAGGGGAGAGTGAGGTGATCACCTTTGCAAGCAGGACTCTAAAAGGGGCAGAATTGGGGTATATGACCACGGAAAAAGAATTACTGGCTATAGTGTGGGCTTTAGAAAAATTCCGGACTTACTTAAAAGATACGGAGATCAAGATCAACACTGATCATAAGGCTTTGACATTTTTAAAAACATGTAGATACGGAACTGAAAGGTTGATGCGATGGGTGCTTTCGATCCAGGATTACGATATTAAAGTGGAGCATCTACCGGGGAGAGAAAATATCGTGGCCGACACACTAAGTCGAGCAAGGTCGGTAAATGAGGAAAATGAAGAAGAAAAAAAAGGAGTGATTTTCGAGGGCACAACGCTTGCAGAAAAACCCTCAAAGGATCTGGCCAAGAAACTGAAATCTCTTGGAGAACTTCAACGACAACAAGTGGATCTGCAAATAATTATGCAATTCCTGAAGGAAGAAAAAGGGGGAGAAGAAAAAAAAAGTATCGCCTAAACAAAGGAATATTACAGAAAGTCTCAAAAACTAAGATTTGGAAGACGATTATACGAAAAGTAATGATAAGGCAACTGATCACAGAATGCCATGCAATGTACGGACATTTAGGAGCAAGAAAATGTTTCCGAATGTTAGACGAGGATTTCTCCCATCTACATTTAAGTCGACTTACGAGAACGGTTTTGGCAACCTGTGACACATGCCAGCGGAACAAAATTGCGGTTCAAACAAACCACGCAACTATGCAGACAATTATTTCCGAAAAACCAGGAGATTTGTTGTCCATAGACACACAGTCTGTCGAAGGCGTCAAACACATTTTAGAGACGTTGGATCCATTCAGCAAATATGTGGTTTTATACCCTATGAAGAAAGCAAATACGGCAACGGTAATAAAAAGAATGTTCCACGACTATATTCCACGATACGGAAAACCAAGAAGAATTCAGTTCGATCATGGGACCCAATTTACGGCGAAGAACTGGCTGCAGAAATTAAAAGACGAGAATATTGCCGCCGTCTTTTCGTCTATACGTCATCCACAAGGGAATATAGTGGAACGAGTGAACCGTGAGCTCGGGCGGGTTTTCTGCACGTTCCTTACGGATAATCACGCGGGTTGGTTTAAATGGGTGCAAGTAGTGCAAGATTGTATAAACGAATCGCACCATGAAACAACCGAATTTATACCTATAGAACTTCAATGTGGAAAAAAGCCAGGAAGAGAGCGGAATCGACATCTGGGAATAAAAGCGAGTGAAGAAGACGATCCACTAACCCACGAAATGAAAATCGAAATTGCGAAAGAACGAATCGCTAAAAAGGGGAGGCAGCGCGCTGAGTGGTTCGATCCCACACACCGACTCACATCATTCGAAGAGGGGGAACTGGTATTAATAAAAGCATTAAATATCTCTGATCAAATGCAGCAGAAAACGGCCAAATTTATGCCATTATACGAAGGACCATATATGACACAAAAATGTGTAGGAATCGCGACATATTTGTTAGTAGAAATAAAAAGTAAGAAAGAGAGAGGGAAGTTTCAAGGTAGCATGCTGAAGCGCTACCGAATGACAGCGGCGTCGGGGGGCGGTAGTGATAGGAAAAAGAAAGCAGAAGAGAAAGCGAAGCATGGTAGATCTGCTGTCGATAAAGTAGAATAGGATAGATAAGAAATAGATAGGATGATTAGCATAAGACGTTAGTAATAAGTCCTCTAATCGACAGGGGCGTATGAATCACGCATCAATTCCTGAAGAACACATATATTGAAAGAGGGGTGGTAGAAACGAATGCGCTTCGTGGAAATTTGAAAGATGCCGAAAATTAACCCACTACGCAGAATTATGCGGCGATTTCGGCGAAAATTTGCAAAGTCATGAGAAATCGGTTACAAGATCCAATAAATATAGGTATAGCATACAAGGATAGCAATTAGAGTATAAAAGGAAAGGAGGGCGAAGAAACAACTCAGTACAAATCATCGATCGAACGAAGCGAATAGAGAGAAGAAAAGCGATTAAAATGGAAAAAGTACCAGATTACCCAGTGCAATATCTCCGCATAGGTAAGCCGTATGAGTGTCGGATTGTGCAATGCAATTCTCTAGGGAATTTCTACATTCACTTGGTGAAAGAAGACCGAGGGAGAGCGGAACTCATGGAGACGATCTGTAAGATTCCAAAAGAACATCCAGAAGTCCATTAGTTAATCGAAGAAGAGGCATTCGAGGGAAACGATGTACTGTGGAAGGTCCAGGACGAGGAAGATGAGGGATTTTGCCGAGGAACCGTGAGAAAAGTCCTTCGCCCAGGAACGTATTTGGTCTGCTGCGGGGATTTCGGACACCACGAAGAGGTCACCTTGGAGGAATTATTCACCCCTCCAAGATGGATAAAAGGTGAGCCATACACCAGTGTTTTGTTGCGCACTGGAAGGGCACGCGCCAGAGTTAGTAAATGCGAGTATTTTTTAAAAGAAAAATTGTTATGTTTGCAATTACTTTAACCGTAAGAAGTTTTTCATTTTGCAGACTAATAAAGCAACGTTTTAGCTAATCATAATCATATCTATAGGCTCCTATGGACAAAAAATAGGAATTAAACTTACCAAAAAATCAGAATGCACTCCCTCCACATGTAGACCCATCTTTTCGTCGCCAATCCTATTCTAGTCTATAATTTATAGGCATTCTGAATAAATTAATCACATCCCTGGAAATATGCATTGAAACAATTAACATTATAGGACCCAATTTCCATTAAAGTAACTATCGCAATGTGCCTGATAACTGATGGTCGCGCATTGGGTCGCGGGATGTGCGTGTGCACTACCGTGTTGTGCACAAAAATGGTGTGCACTATCGCGATGCTCCCGATATCTGCACGGAGAGAAGAATATAAGGATAATCTCTCAATTCAGCATAGCAATCGATTTTTATTCCGAATTTCGGCGATTGGCGCTATACTTTTCTAGGCCGTTACTCTGCATATGATGTTATGCGATAAACGAATTGTAGTAATTACTGTAATGTTTTGGTATCCACCTATTTTTGCGCAACACGCAATATATATAGAGAACAATATTAGCCAGTATCGGAAGAGGCTCTAAGCTTGAGCGATTGTACAACGAATCATGAGTATATTTCACTATCGTTAAAGAGCCTACACTTTAAGTGCGATTATCCATACATACGACTGTTGCGTCCAACGATTTATTACATAATAATAAATAAATGTTTCTTTATACATCAGAAATACACGTGTAAATTGTCATATCTTCACAAACCTTTATAATTTTTCTGTTCCCTAATATAATCCCGTGCATTATTTATCTATGTATATATAATTGAATACACAAATTATTATAAGCAATAAGAATTACCGCGTTTTTATGATTACAATATGTGGACGAAAGTAGGATAGTATGGCAGTACAATCTAATTGGTCGAAGGTATTTGTAAATAGACGTCTGGCAACTGTAATCATAGTATATGGAAGGATAATAGATTCCACGTTGCGTCCAGTCCAATGAGTATGGAGCTAATCGCCATACACATTGGGTTTCTACTGGAATATTAACTGATTGCTATGCTGTTTGGGTGTCTGCCCTATATTTTTATAGGGATTATATCCAAAAAGTTCTCGCCGTGTAGGAGACGGATAACACTTTAACGAGAAGATGGCGGACTCTAAATATTCAAAGAAATTAGGAAAATCGTAAATAAATATTCAACTTAATTCATGTTGCCGCTTTGTTGTTTATGAAAAAAGATCTACATACCATCATCCGTATTAGGCTGCGATTAACTAGATAAAATGCTTCGCGAATTTTTTAATTCGATTGGTGATTTCGACGAGTCCACATAAGAGAGAGTAAAAAGGGTTACCAATACTATATTATAATTCTAGTTAGTCTTAATGTAGGTAATACCTAACATGATTGGTCCGTGGCAACGGACCAGTGACGTAGCAAGGGGGTGGGCTCAGCTCCGCTCCTCCCGAATGCATTAAATTTCAGTACTTCTCCCAGCCTAACCCCACTTGTGATATGTCTCCTTCAAAAACAAAATCTTCGCTATGCCACAGACCAATCTTTATTTTCACGAGGCGAGACAGGAAAGAAAAATTACTCGTCTCGTCTCGAGATATTCTCGCGAATTATGCGATATTCTCAGGTTTCTTGAGAACCTCGAGAATGTTTCAACATTTTCGAGAAACGAGACGGGAAATATATCTCACTATTGTTTTCGAGATGCGACGAGAACTTGATCTCTTTGATTTGAGACTAGATGAGAACATGATCTTATCGAGACGAGACGAAACGAGATGAGAATCTGTTATTTCTCATTTCGAAAACCCCGAGAAAGTTGGCTCAAGATGCATAGATAGATTCTAGAATTTATCTATGCATAATAGAATGTATCTATTATAGATAGATATATCTATCTATGCGGACCGGCAAAGAAACCATCTCTGTTAAAACCATCTTAAACGTTTGAACGAAGGAGAAGATATCCATCAACATCTGACGGATTTCTTCGACATTGTTAGCAAACTGACAGTTATGGATATGAAAATTGATAAAGATCGATTATCAATAACGCTACACTTTAGTCTACCAGAAAGTTATAAAAATTTTTGTTGCGCAATTGAATCGCAACCCACGATTCTTGACCCCGAGGCTATGAAAATTTAATTGATGGCAGAAAGTGAAGTGAGGAAACGGAAATCAAAAGAGAACGACCAAGACGCCTCGTACACCAATAGAAACTTTAAATTTAATCGAAATAAACCAAATAAATGGAAAAACAGAAGAAAAGAATCTGGGAATGAAGGAGATCCCCGTTAATTTAAGTTTCAATGCCACCGCTGCTGGAAAATAGGTCACAAGGCGAAGGACCGTTATGCAAACAAGTCAGAAGAACCACAAATGCAGAAGAGGTTGGATTTTACGCATCCATCGGATTTGGGAAGATCGAAGAAATAACAGCACTCATGGCTGAAGGATTGAACAATGAAAACAAACGGTGTCTTGATAGTGGATATACAGCCCACCTCTCTAAAACAGAAGAGTTATTAGAAAATTTACAACCCTCAGAACATCAAAATTTGAATTTCGCTAGTAACGATTCTACAATAATAGCAGCAAAAGGTATCGCTAGAATTACCACCAAAGTTGGAAACGAGAGTAATAGTATATTACACTACAAGGGCCGAAAGTTGAGGGCTCTCAAATTTCTGCCCATGTAGTGTATACTATTTTTCTTTATACTTGGCCGAAAGTACGAAAAAAATGGCATTTTTGTATTGAAAGATATTGATGCCTGCCCCGACATTTGCGGCACGAGCGAAGCGAGTGTTGCTGGTCGGAGGCAGGCATCAAATCAAATATATCCGAATAGGCACTACTTTCCTAAAGAATATTAATTTTATTATTACTGAGCTTCTATTTCGAAGTTCTATTAGCAAAAATTAACTAAGCTTCTATTTCGAAGTTCTATTAGCAAAAATTAACTAAGCTTCTATTTCGAAGTTTCTGTTCACTTCATCTTCGTCTGTTGATTCATTTGAAGATGATGCACTCATTTTTTATGTTGATTTCGAGTACATATCACTTACTGATTTATCGTAACTGTTAAAGTTTAGCATACATCAATTGTAAATAAACTTTCAGGTTATACAGAGTGTTTGTAGTGAGCGAGACTGCGCGCGAATAAGTTGCTACTCCCGTTGTTATAGCGGGCACGTGTATAGCTTGACCAATCCACGAATGAGATTATGTGTATAAAAAGAGTGAGCGACTCTTGACTTTCGGCCGTCTTGTGTGTGTGTTTGCCGGGCTCAGTGCACGAGCAATATCTTTCGGCCTGCTGTCGCAGAGCGCATGCGCGTCTCTACCACGGCATAAAAGTTAGCCTTTCTGCCATGATATCGCGGCCGGAGGGACGTACTTTCGGCATAGTATGAAGAAAATAATATATCTATCGAATACGCTTCATCTATCGGTCGATTCCGCAGTACCATGACAATCTTCTATCGCGAAAAAGAAATCGATATTGACGTTGCCACATGAAACGGCGTGAAACTCTTCGGTTTGAACGCCATAGATAGCCTCGATATATGGACTATACCACTTTGCGAGTTTCATAGTCCGAACGTGGTTCAAAGTGTTCAAAATAAAGATGTCTTAGGTACAGATACCCGTACTCACCCAGTTACGAGCGCGTCTATTGCAAACTTGTCCGATCACGTTGAAGGTATCAAGAATGTCGAACTGCCTTCCAACAATTTTCAGAATGATATTTACAAGAATTTCAGTAATCTTTTTGCCACGGAAAATGGAACGTGTCATGACTACAAAGTGAAATTCGCTCTTAAACAAGATTTACAAGCGGTCCAAGTAGGTTGTCCACCGATTCCCTACGCAATGGAAAAACCACTGGAAGAAGAGCTAGAACGATTAGAATCGAGAGGAATCATCGAGCGCGTCAGATCATCTGACTGGAAAAGTCCAATTGTTATCGAGAAAAAACCGAATGGAAAACTGCGTTTGTGCGCAGATTACTCTACTGGAGTTAACCGTGTTGTGATCAACAATCGCCACCCTCTGCCCAGCATAAAAAGCATCGTAACTAAACTCAATGGCAATCGTTTTTTCAGTCTACTCGATCTAAGTGATGCGTTTTTCCAACTCGACATCGCCGAAGAAAATCGGGAAATTACAACGATCACAACTCCTAAGGGACTTTTAAGATTCAAAAGATCAGATCTAGAGATAGAAATGTGCGACAATGCGATCCCTGCGTTCTAACCCAAAAGTTACCAATCAAAATACCTCTCAGTCCATGACCGACCTCGTCGCGACCACTCGTAAGAATGCACATTGACGACGTTGGACCAGTCGATGGTCAATATATTCTCGTCTTCATAGACTCTTTCTCGAAATTCATCGACGTTGCTCTAACTTCTACAATTTCGGCAAATCGTCAAGCTGAACAAATGGCCGATACTGTTAAACGGAGTATTGTAAAACATTCTGCCAACTGGAAGAAAGAACTTTTCGAGTTCCTACACAGTTATCGTTACACACCTTGTACGTCGGCACCTAACGGCAAGTCACCAGCCGAATTATTCTTTGGGCGACAAATCAATTCTCCTTTTTCGAAACTATTCCCAAAGTCTACGGAAGGAGAAGAAAATATTTCGGATTCCGCTGAAAAATACGATGCCATGGATGCCCAGTTCTCGAAACATCATGGTGCTAAAAAACCACGTCTGTCCGTTGGAGATCGTGTTGCGGTTTTAGTTCGCAATGGAAAACGCGAACAAGAAATCGCCTCAGAATCTATATCCTAAACACGATAATCGATACTTCTAGACAACGGCAAAGAGATTAAGCGACATATCAATCATGTTTGGAAAGAAGGCTCTGTGCCTACTGAAATTTCCAAGACAAGAAAGAAGACTGGACAATTCTCGACGAAAGCAAGCATCCGAATGCTTCGCTTACTCCACCTACGAGCCTACAAACACAAGACTCTCCAACGCTCGAGGTTTATGAAGAAATTCAAGCCTAACCTTCTCCAAGAAGATCTATTCGAACCCGAGATGCATCTCGACGTTTAATGTTGGATCCTCACGCGAAATCTTACGCCGAAGCACCAAGTTCTTGAAGGAGGAGATGTTAAGTGTTTCTTCTCTTATTGCCAGCCTGCATTGCACGCGCATATTAAACGTACTTATCTTTTATGTTCATCTGTTCGAGCCAGTTTTCTCTGGGCTCTGGGTCTGTCAACTACATATTCTGCCATGCTAAATATATATGATCTTTTTATACATCCGTCCCTGATTCATTTGTACTCGCTCTTCAGCTTTTCATGAACCCAACAGTCAGGACGCGGAAAAAAGGGCCGAAGGAAAAAAGAGCCGACGGAAGAAAGGCCGATGGAAAGGTCCGCGTTAAAATAATTTTCTGTTTATTCGCCTTATTGCATACATAAGTGAACAGAACTGTACATTGCACATTCCATTGTACATTTCCATGAACAGAACTGGTACTCCCCTGAGACAGCCTGTACTACTAATTTTCACATCGCTATAGCGGCATACTGGCATTGTGGCCATGGCCGCGGCCTTTTTGAGAGCAATCAGTTGCAACACATGATTGCACCACCTTTAAATAGTATTGTATTTGTATTGATATTTTTTGTATGTGAGTGAGTACAAATGTGTGAATGTGTAATGAGTGTGAATGTGTGTGAATGTTTGTGAATGTGTGTGGATGTGTGTGGATGTGTGTGGATGTGTGTGAATGTTTGTGAATGTGTGTGGATGTGTGTGGATGTGTGTGGATGTGTGTGGATGTGTGTGAATGTGTTTGAATGTGTGAATGTGTGAATGTGTGAATGTGTGAATGTGTGAATGTGTGAATGTGTGAATGTGTGAATGTGTGAATATGTGAATGTGTGAATGTGTGAATGTGTGAATGTGTGAATGTGTGAATGTGTGAATGTGTGAATGTGTGAATGTGTGAATGTGTGAATGTGTGAATGTGTGAATGTCTAAATGTGTGAATGTGTGAATGTGTGAATGTGCGAATTTTTGAGTGTCCAATAGCACCCTACGATAGTTTCTCTTAGTCCGCTCCGATTTCTTGGCGCTTTTTTCCATCGGCCATTTTCTCCGCTGCCCTTTTTTCCATCGGCCCTTTATTCTGCGGCCCTTTTTTCCGACTCACGGCTTGGATATGTTAATGGACGAGATCTACGAAAGATGGACCACGAAAATCTCGTAAAAAGTATTGTTCTCGACAATGAAAAATGGTCTTCTTGCGAAATCTGTTTGCGTGGGAAACAAACACAAACTCCGTTGCCAAAATAAACATACAGAGAAACGCAATTACTTGATATTATTTACACAGACGTTTGTGGTCCAATGTCTATCGAATCACGAAGTAAAGTTCAATATTTCGTAACCTTTATCGATAACTGTTCTATTTGGTGTAAGACAAGGTTATTAAAGAAAAAGAGTGACGTTTTCCAGACTTTTAAAGACTACAAGTTTCTGGTAGAAAAACAAGTGGGTTGGAAAATTAAACGTCTACAGTCAGATAACGGCACGGAGTATAGAAATAATAAATTCAACGCATTCCTGTCCGAAAATGGTATAAAAAGACGTCTCACTCTGACCTACAACCCAGAAAAAAATGGAATCGCCGGACATAAAAGTCCTACACTTGAGGAAATGGCGACATGTTTGCTTCTACAATCGGTATTACCTGCATGTTTTTGGGCTGAAGCAGTTGCTACAGCCGAAATATATAACAAATCGGTGTGTTTCACGAAGGCTTGACAACCCCACGCCTTTTAAACTATTCACAGGGAAAACGGCAGATGTGAGTCATCTCAGAACTTTCGGAACTAACTTATGATAACTTGCTTAAATAAAAATACTGGACAGGGTAAATTTGAAGCTCGATGAAGAGAAGGTATCATGGTAGGTTATTCAGAAGAATCAAAAGCTTATTGAATCTGGATCGCTGATGAAAATAAAATAGAAATAGTTCGTAACGTGAAATTCCTCGATAAATGGGGTAAACTAATACAAATCAAGAGTCCAGTACCTAGAAAATGTCACCAGGGTACAAAAATAGAGAATTTAAAATTAGATCAAAATAATGGCACATCAAATGTTGAGATCTCATGGGAAGAAACGAGAGATGAAGAGAATAATCGGCATGAAACAATTAATGTCGACAACGACGCGAACTGGGAATGTGAGGACGACCTGGAAGATACGTCGGCATCATGTGAGGAACGATATTTATCTGCTGAAGAAAACTCTGAGGAACACGAAAAGATTGAACAAGCGGACATGTCAACGAGGAACCGGTACAAGTCAATGAGGAAATACAATGAAGAGGTCCAAAAATTGTCAGAACTGGTAGTAGAGGAAGACCAAGAAAAGTATATAACATGATCAACGTGGAAAATACAGAAGAAATTCAACGTAACAAATCGATGGCAAATTTAGCTGAAATCCCGTTGAAGGACGCAATCGTAAGTCTCGAAGTTGACGAATGATGCAATGAAAATGAGGTAAAATTCTTAATAATAAACGCGACTTGGCGAACGTCCAAAAAGCAGGAATATCGTTGGGTCCCAAATCATTCTGCAAAACCAGTATAAGCCGGAACTTGGAACGTAGGAAAGCTAGAATTGTGGCACAGGGTTTCACTCAGATGTCCGACGTAGATTTTCACTTACGAGACTTACGCACCAGTGGCCCCATTAAGGTCAATTCGTACGCTAATGGATCTTGCTGTTGTTCAGAACATGGAAGTTCACCAACTCGACATCGTTACCGCTTATCTAAATGCAACTCTGGATGAAGAAATCTACATGGAAACCCTGAAAATTCTGAAGGAAATTCTATCGAGAATAATATCAAAGGAGAAAGATGACAGTAGAATTTGTACACTGGGTACAAAAATGTTGAAAGAGCTAAATACTGGAGATTAGAAGTGCCGTCTACAAATCTTTATATGGAGTGAAGTAATCGGGGAGACAGTGGCATAAGAGATTCAACGAAACACTGGAAAAACTAAAAATATGATAGTCAACGGCGAATCCTTGCGTATATTATAAAGATTGAGGGGAAGGCATGCTAATTGTGTCGATCTACGTAAACGATATCATAATAATTTCAAAGAATCAAATCAAGATTGAAGCTATGAAGGATTCACAGAATGAATTTGAAATAAGAGATCTGGGCAAAATGTAAGCTGTTTTCTACTCCACTGGAACCCAAGATAAAGCTAGTTCAAGCCAAGGAAAATCACGAATCAAAAGATATACCTTATCGACAATTAGTTGGATCGCTTATGTATTTGGCGATTGCCACACGACCACATATTGCTCATGCTACGAGCATTTTGAGTCAATGGTCGAGACGTAACAAAGATATCCATTAGAAAGCGCTGAAAACAGTACTTCCCTATCTCAAAGGAACCATTAATCTCGGAATCGTATATTCAACAAATGACAAATATCTCAACGGGATATGCTTTTATCTTGAGCTCTAGAATTATCAGCTGGGAATCGCGTAAACAGAGAACGGTGGCTCTCTCTCATCAACAGAGGCAAACTAAATGAGCCTTTCTGAATCCACGAAGGAAGCAATCTAGTTACGAAAATTCCTAATTGAATTAGGTTTCGAAGACAAGACATATGTTAACATTTACAACAATAATATTGATGCTCAAAAGCTTTCCAAAAATCCTGTGTTCCATTCCCGAACAAAACATATTGATGTTCAACATCACTTTGTTCCACTGAAAATAAATTGATCAAAATATGCCAACTGAAGAAATGCTCTTCGATGCATTAACGATGAGTATTTCAAAAGTCAAGCTTCAAAAATATATGGCAATTCTTGGAATGAAGCAAATTTAATTCAAGCTCATATTCGGCCTACATGTCGAGGGCAAGTGTTCAAGATTGAAATGTTCCACATGTCAAGCTTCGTACAGCGCTTTATACAGCTCAATACGTTATGTTTTGTTCGTTGCTAAGATAACTTTTTGCTTTAAAAAAAAAGTAAAAGGACAGTTCAGTTTGTTATAAAATATAAAATGGTTAAGGTTCACGTCCCTGCAATAACCGTAATAAATATATTATTCACTCAATAACAACCTCACTATTCTCAGCACCGTATGTGATGAGAAAGTAACAAAAAATGAATACATGATGTAATTTCAAACTGAACAATTGCATCAGATATTTTTCGATAGGATTATTCATTTCCAAGATTACGTTAAAAGGACACATAAAGTTCGAATTATTACAGAAATTCGTTCTGTTGTAAATGTTGGGTGTAGGATCAAAACAGAAGAATACATGTCTTTTCAGTTTTAAAATACGTTTTGAAAAAATATTTTCATTATTATTGGAATGGGTCATGACTCATGGCAAAATATTTTTTTTGTGGTTGACAATATTACATTTATTCATAGTTAAAATAGTCAAAAAGTGAAACTTACGGTGACCGCACTTGTCTATGTGATTAGTCGCGTGAAATTCTTCCCTACAAAAGCATTTCTTTCTGTTCGGCTCGCAGTATGATCCTGCGAATCCGCATTCTCGATCCTCTCGACAATCATCGCCAAATTTCTTGTCTCCCCGTTCGGACAGATCTGGAAGAGAAAAACAAGTGAATTATAAATCCAGGGTAATATCGCAAAGATAATTTAAACTTGAGAATCATCGGAGATTCTCATCAAAAAGTCATGAGCGCTAGGATTGAGCACGGGTTCAACCTATAACCTACAAGACTGAAGGAAATTTTATAGATCCAGTAGCAGCCTTGACTTCCCATTCTTTGTGTATCGGATTGCGCTACGTCTTGTTCCTCAACAAATTCCTAAACTTCGTCGCAAGTGAGAAATTGGAAAAAAGCAAGGTACGCTATAACGATGCTAAGTACCCTGAAATCTCCGAACTTTGTACAGAACTTTGTATCCTTGTACATAACAAGGGTGCAAAGGTGAAATTTGCTTCTTCATTATTATCAATTTTTACAAAGTTTCGTCTATGAGGAAGTATGTTGATCTATTCTGTATACCTCTATAATAGAAACTTTGTGCAAAATGAAAAATTATGAGGAATCTGGATCGAACCTTTTAAATTAATTAACAATTAAGCTTAATATTTAACATCTCTCATCAAATTCACGATATCCAGAAAAGAAGGGTACGAATGAAACAGTTTTGGGTTTATTTGTAAAAAATTTGAATAAGATTTATTTTGTACCCAGTTTGTAAATCATAAATAACAATATTAAATGAATCGATTATTCTGAGGCACGGCAGAGTAAACGCCACGAATGATCCTTTGAAATCAGAAACAAGATTCTATTAAAAGAATCTAATCGAGATGCTAATATAACGATAACCACAGTCGCTCGTAAGGTACTCATACGGTCGCATGACCCACACTGGTCAATTCTAACTCGTCTGTTTTAAGATAATAAATTCCAAATTCCACGGGATATTTGTTAACCATTCTCCGCAATAATCAAATGCTGTAAATCGAAACATTAATTAAGCGCCAATTACGCCAGACGAATTACAATCGAGCCGACATTATTTGAAAACATTTATTCACAATATCAAATCGAGGAATAATCATTCAATATTCACGTATTATTTTTAAAAGTCGCGATTTTTAATTCGGATAGTAGTAAGAATAATAATACCGTTATAATCTATCAACAATACACGTGAATTACGCAAAAAAAATCGAATTCCATTATTACCAGTGATGTAATGGAAAGGACAATATCGAATAATGGAAAAAGAAATCGGCAGAATTAGCAGAATTATAATGAATTGAAATAGAGTCGCTAAAATATCACACTTTCCCAATATGGCCATTTATACAATCAATAATTCGATCACGTTAAAGACTCACAAAATATCAGTAACTATTTCCCACCGACGGGAATGATGACTTTCTATAAATATATAGATATGGATAGATCACACTAACATAAACGCTATAATTAATTACAAGAATTAGAAGAGATGTATATGATAATAATATAAAAGCCGCAGTTCGTTACAATAAATCACAACCGGTGAATTCAATTTAAAATAAGCATCATTGGTTTATTGTCTCATCGCCGTCGAACACGATACTCCAATATAGAAACATGCTGATATATTATTTCGCGAGGCAACAATTATTTGAGATTAATAAAGGAAAAAATCTCGAATATAAGGTGCCATTAGAATATCGCAAAACACAGAAATCTGCCAAGGGAAACATTTATTGACCGCAGGGATGCATAATTACGGCTGGCCAAAACGTGAAATTTTCAGATGCGGAATAAATTCAGGGTCATAAAATAGTTGTATCTATGTATGTATGTATGTATTTATTGCTTGTAAGGGGTACAAAGAAACCCCTATAGCAGGGGGGGGGGGGGGGGTCGCAGTTTTTTTTACAGTTTTTCTTTTTCCTTATTTAAAACCATTGTTATTATTCCTGTTATAAGTATTACTCGACGACGTTGGCGACGGAGTTGACGGTAGCCACGTTTCGTATATACAGTTGGCGTCGGCTGTTTGTAGCCTAGGACTATTCTCGGCATTAGAAAATCCGTGTACGTTCCAGAAGACAAGGGAGGTTTCCTTTTCCACTCTTAGTTTTTTGGAGGTGCTCTGCTGGTTGATGTCGATGGGTCCTGATTCAGTGCGGGGAGCTGAACAGAATTCGGTGTTGACTGCCTCGGAATTTTCACTCTCCCCTCGCTTTCGTCCCAGTGATGGGAAACTCCGTCGATTTCAAGCTTGTTGTGTGCGATCTTTACTGTTCTGCCGTCTTCCCGATGTTTTCGAGCTAAGTCGCGGAGGTGTTTGCCGGTTTGGCGTTGAAAGTGAGCTCACCATTTATAAAAATGTCTCTCCCTTTGAGCTGCTTTTTCTTCATAAGTATATCGCTTTTCGTTTCCGAGGAGTCCAGTTTGACGGCGTACATGGTGCTCTTACCGATCGGTATTTGTCTCTGCTCAACTATCTTTCCTTCGACTCCAAATTCAGTTAAGAGGAAGTTGCTTATTGCTGCTTTGGCGTTTTTCGGCTCGGTTTTTAAGCCTTTCATTATGATGTTGTTTTTTATTTCTTTTTTTTCCAGATATTCGATTTTCTTTTCCAGTAGTTCCATCCTGCGGCTATCTACAGTTGTTTCGATTGGAGCGATTGGTAGGTTTGCTTCAAGTTTTGTTAGTCGCTCCTCGAAAACTCTATTCCTTTCTCTTCCTGTTTCTTCTAGAGTCTGAATTCTAGTTGCGAGATTCTCGTGGGCTTTTACAAGTTCTTCTTT
Source organism: Perithous albicinctus (assembly GCA_964016905.1). Taxonomy (NCBI): domain Eukaryota; kingdom Metazoa; phylum Arthropoda; class Insecta; order Hymenoptera; family Ichneumonidae; genus Perithous; species Perithous albicinctus. Next base: position 6,514,693 of record OZ024689.1, on the reverse strand, counting down.
GTTTTTTTTTCAGTTCCTCCTTTATCTCGATGAAGTTTTTTTCATGAGTATCGTTACTTTGTGCGATTAGGTTACCCATGTTTGCAAATAGTCTCGCGTTGTCTTCGGTTATTTGCTTTAATTGAGCAATAATCGCCTTCATGTTCGTGCAGGGCGATTTTTCGTCAAAAGAAGTACGCAAAAAAATGGTTGTTTCTGTGCTTCGAGAGTCTTGAGTGTTGAGTTGTTTATCTTCCGGGGGGCATCGAGGTGTTAACACCGAGGTTTTGAACGCCTTTTGGTCGCTTTTATCGCCTGATTCGGGGGAGTTGTCTGCTATATCTGCACGTTTTTTTTTTGTTGGAAAAAATCATTTTTTGAACCAGTTGAGTTGCTCCTTTCACGTTGTAGTCGGTAGTGTGCTGGCGGTCGGCCTCTTGCCTTCGGAGTTTTGCGCGCTGCAGAAATTAGTGCGGTGCTTACACCGCTAGGCGACGCTGTAGAGGCATCGATCATGGTATCGATTGATTTATTCGGATTCGATAACGTAGATTCCGCCGATGTTGTTCCCCGACAGGTGTCGCCTCCAGGCATTGAGGTTCCGCGTCAACTTCCTTCCTCTTTGCTCCTCGTCCCTCGGGGTTATAACCTCAAAGTTGAAATCAACTAATTGGATTTGCCAGATTTTGCGTCGTACCTATATAATATTCTTGGTGTTTGTAGTCCTTGTTGTCCGTGGCGCATTCTTCTTTCTTAACATCTGGCCAAACGTTTTTGTGTGTTGCTTGTTGTTCCAGAGATGCCAGAATTATGCGAGCGGTTTCGATGCACGTATTTCTCTTGGGCAGTTCGCGCCATCCCCCGGGTTATAAAATAGTTCGTAACTTCCAGACTATGAGCCCTAGATAAATGTGTGAGCACTTTTTCTGTTTAAAATTATCTATATTTAAAAGGAAAAAATATGAGGTCCTTGGAAAATAGTCACTTAAAAATGCCATCGACCGTCTTGCATTCATGTACGCCGTGTATATTGAGTGGAAAATCAAAATGGTTGTTGGGGCACCTCTAAATAATTTTTTTCAGATCTTAAATTTTAATTGGAATCGTTTGAGGTTCAACATAAATGTTTGATGTTAGTGCAGAATAAAAGAAAAGTTTTTTTAGACAATGAATATAAATATATGTATATTCAATTAGCTATTACATTATATGTTGTAACGAGCCACCTTGGTGTCCTCGCGTTTAAGTCGTACTACTATGCATATCTGTAGCGTCTTCGATCATTGCGCTCGATCTCTTGCTCGCACGGTAAGTTATCGGCCCACCCCTAAATCAGTAGACCATTTATACCGCCTACGTAACGTCCGTCACGGTCCATGTACATCAATTTTGCGGTTCGCTCGTCCCAGTCGCCATCCTATCCGTACAGCAACAGGACGTGCGCTCAACGGTACCTCCGAACCAATTATTAAGTCATGCACTGTGAGATTTAATGTGTCATTATTAATATGTAAAATTGTTGTACGACGAAAATTAATTTGAGAGATACTATCAGGTAAGATTTGTTTGTTTTATTTCCCGTTTTCCAGCGCACACCCTTTCGGGTTTCCGCGACCCTTTCCACCCTTCCTCCTATCACTCCCTACCCGCACATCGCTAAGCTAACCTAACCTAACTTCCGCAGTCGACTTATTATTATACCGTATTTCTTTTTTTCTTTTATAATTTCACTATTATTATTAATTATTTTAGTCGGATAATCCGGTCGAATTCATATTCCCATGACTTAAGTCATTATTTATTTTAATTTACTAATCTCGTTATTTACTTTCTTTATATAATAAGTTCTTTATAATATTATTGTGAAACATGCTTTAACGTAGTAGCTTCGGTATTATAAAGTGAACCGAAGACTAGCGGTGTCGGCAGCATTAGCTGTTGAATTTATGTGAAAAAGTGATTTATTCTTTTTTATGTTGTTTATTGTTTCGTAGTTATACGTTAATATTTATTATTTATTTATCTTTGTAGTTTAGATATGTTATTATTTATTAAGTTATTTCCTCGTTTCAGGTCAATATGTATTTTTATTTATTGCTCCCGCTATTTACTTCGTTTTTTAATAAGCTATTTATAATTTTGTTGTAAAACATGCTTCGGTGTTATGAAGTGAACCGAAGACTAGGTGTATCGGCACAGGTTGTTTCGCAATTTTTCCTGAGCTCTCCGCAAATGCGATACAGTGAGGCAAGTTACAAATGTATCGAGCAACGAAATAAAATTCGCTACTCGTTACAAATCTATCGAGTAACGACCAAAATTCATTACAAATGTATCGAATAACGAAAATAGATCGTTACATCACTACGAGTGTAACGAGTAACGAAAAAATATAATTACATTACTTGCAACGTAACGAGTAACGATGGTGTATCGCTACATCTGTAGCGATGTATCGGATAAAACGTATTGTGTATCTTTTGAGTATCGCGATACAAAAGTAACGACTTGTGCCCATCTCTGTTGTCCATATTATCCTTTAAACTTTCTTCTATTTGTTGTTCTGTCAATGAGTTTCTACTATGAATAATTTTTGTTTTTAATTTTGCCAAGTCAAATCAAATTTTTCCAATTTTTAAATAGAATGTTGGGTACTTACAACTGAAATTTCGACTTGACTCCATTTTGCTTCCTCACAGAAGAAGCTTTGTGTCCGTGAAATTTTTTTTATTCTGGATTTTCATTTCAACACACCCAGAATGGTCCAAAACGTTGAGAAAAGTGGATTAGAATAAATGTCCGTACGAATGTGTACGGACACGTGTATGTGGGTATGTGATAGAAGAGCTACAATTGATATTGCCTTAATTTGACAACTACTCAACCGAATCATCTCAAATTTTTGTGCCGTATACAGTACGGTCAAGTGTCTCATTGGTATACATTGTATAAAAATCGATTGGGCAGGTTAATTTTATGGAATTTTTAAGATTTTGAAAAATGTCTGTGAACACTTTAAATCGAACAAATTTCCAGCCATCGAACTGAAACTTGGCACTTTATCGGGGTGGTGCGACGCTTGGTATTGAATTTGGGCGAAATCGATAAAGTAGTTCTAATTTGATAGAAATGCGCATTTCGTAATTTTTTGGAAAATGATATAACTCAAGATCGGAATCAGCAGCTGATCTAAAATTTTGCATAAATCTTAAAAAGAGTGCTTCAATATTTGATACTGAATTTGGGCAAAATCGATAAAATAGTTAAGATTTTACAGAATTGAATTTTCTTAACTTTTTTCAAAATCATTTTTTTTTGTTCCGCCATCCACAAAGCTTCCTCTATGAGGGAACCAAGACTAAAAAACGTACTTTATCATAGAGAAGAGTTTGCGATAGGCCAAACAAATGAGGAAGCAATATTCAAGGTTCGACTTTGCAACCTTTTTTTACTTCTTCTGCAGTTTCACTTACACTGATTCGAATGGTGAAGTGAACTTCATTATGATTGTAAACAAATTTGCTGGTAATTTAAGTCTTTCGAGGTGAACTAGTGCTTTCACAGGTTCAATTAAATAAATTATTTTTCCTCTTTTTATCACGTCTGACATAATCAATACAATTGAAAATACCCTGGATAAGATTTAGTTCTGACTTCATATTTTTTTATCAACACAAAAGACTGAAAAATGTTTAACGTGTAATGTTTTATCACAGCGTCGTTTCAAATCAGCGAAATTACTTATACCAACAAAGAATACTCACGTATATAGCACTGTCGATAAGAAGGAGTCAAAATATCCAATTTACCGATAAAGGGGTGATATTTTCTACAATAAAGCAGAAAATATGCATGAAAACATAATTCAAAGAATTTTACACATCTAAAAAACTCAGTCATATAAAGAAAAGAATGTAATTCAACATCTGAAATTCCTTACAATTTTTTTAATCTGTTCTGAACAGTAAAAGGATATGAGTGCAAAACACATTTGTAGATTATTTTGCAAATATCTTTGAAAGGAAAAGACTTAATGTAATTTATTATAAAAGATTTATTGTAGAAAATGTTATGAGCTACAAAAACAACCTTATGACTTCTTTTGCGGAACTTATTAGTTTCAGAGATATTTGCAATAAAACATAATTCTAACATTTTATCACTTTCAAACAACTGAAAAACCTAGATATGTTAAAAAAAAAATTTAATTCAGCATCCGTAATTAAGATTAACATATAATAAAGCCGCACAGTGTTGTACACCGCCATCGATGGTTTGTCATTTTTTCAATCTACTTTGGACAGTAATAAGTTATTTTTTACATGTTAATCAAATAGCAAATATTGAGACTCGATGTCTGATCACTGAAAATTATTCGATGGAGCCCACATGGACTTGTGAGACGAAATAAAAACATTTTTCTTTTTTGAACAGGCCTAATATATATTGTAACGGAAACAGGCCAAGGGGCAGCACACAGCTAAGAGCGCGTGATGTCACTGTTAACACCAGACATTGTAAGTGGTGTTGTAGCCAAGATATAAGGCACAGATCATAATATTTCCTAACTAACAATCACGAGCCTCAGTATCACTCTGATACTCGTTGTTCTTGAGCACAGCCCAGCTAACAGATTTCTAAGTCCTTTCTATCCTCTCTCCTGGACTTTGAAATTTCTCCTTTAACAGGTAATCCTGTCTTGAGCTCAGACTAGATCATACTAAGTCCTTCCAATCATTTTCTGGACTTAGAATTTATTTTAATAAAATCTTTTATCCTTTACAATTTTACAAATCGCCTCGCGCCTCACGCTTCAAGGTGCGAGCAGGGCGAGCCGAGTGACCTGGTTAAAGCTGCAACTAGAAAGTCTTGCAGTGAAAAATTTATTAAATATTAAAAGATGTAAACATCTTCAATGAATACTCCGTTTTGGGAGTAATGCAGGTTTTGGGACGAAAAACAATCGTCAGTCTCAACTTAGAATTATCGTCGGACGGTCAGGTCTCGTCTGGAGACCCGTACTTATCAACTTATAATTTACATCCATTGTAGTAATTTATTTTAATAAAACCGTTTATTCTAAAAGTACTTGGGTTCAACCCTTTATTGGCTAACGATCCCAATAAATAAAATACATCTTGCACCCACGTCCCACAAACGCGCGACGTGCGGCATAACATTTTGGTGACAGCGACGGGATCCTGCCAAAGTTTGAACGAATAAACAGAGCTAAGGATATTATACAAGTGAAGTGAAACCCTCGAGAGCCTTATATACCTCTCGAGCGGCATCACCAAATAAGGGCTAAAAAACACAGCCCCAAGCAATTCAACACGCAGTCGTTGATTTGCGAGGTTCGTCTCGTAACGTAACTCGAGATACGAACAGCAGCACAGCCGAGCAACGGTGTGCCTGCAAGAAGAAGTCGCGCAAGGCTCTTGGCGACTAAAGTACAGATGAGGATCACATATGACCGAGACGAAGGATCGACGTGTCAGAGGTACGACACCGGTCACAGCAGGCTCGAAGCTTCATCGCTACCAGGGGCAACACGATTACGGAGCAACACGACTCCAAGAGCAGTTTCCCAAAGGAGCAACAGGACTTCGAGATCAGCAGCCAAGCAGAGCGATGCCATGGAAAGAATGAACATCAATCTGTAAGTGGCGGTTACCGCAATTTAGCTACATTCCTACCAAAGCCACTAGGTAGCGATAGGAAATATTGTATCAGCAAGAAATTTTTTTAGGAAAAAATTTAGGAATGGTAATCGCGGTGTAGAGTTCATTAGGAAATTTAGACTAGCTAATGCCAGAGAATAGAAAATCTCTGCCATTGCAGGGGGCAAATTCAGCGGAATCAGTACTACCGAGCATAAGAGTTAGCCCTGCGTCAGGAGTAGAAGCGGCTTTAGGGGATATAACGTTCAGGGCTAGACACGCACTTGTGAAGCTATCACCAACAGGTCGATTACCTGGAGCTTACGAAGCAGTGTTAGCACAAACCCTAAACGCACCTTTCGAGGTCAACACGCAAAGAGATACGTCCTTCGCGGGGTCAGACTTCAGTTTCCTCAGGAGAGCAGACGAAACTGTCATGACAAGACGCGTTACAGTCGACATGGTGGAGGAAGAAATCAACCGCCTTCGAGAGCAGCAAAGGGCCCAGCAGGGCGAGACAGAACCTACAGGGGCAGCCTCATTAGCCTTCGAGAGATCTTACGACGATCTTGGGGCAAGGCCGAAAACATATAGCCAGATTCCTGAAGGCGAAAGACATACTCGATCAAGGGAGATGGACCGTGCCATCATGGAAAGGTACGAAGAGCTCGAAAGAGAGCAACGAAAAAGGTCAAGAGGTAGACCTCAAGTTACCATCCCAGGTGCTAAAAGGAACTTGTCGGAAACTTTGAGAAATACGCAGGGTGACGAGGTCGATTTAATTTGCAAGTTGCAGGGTCTGGTCACCGAGCTGACCTTAAAAACCAGGAATTGCAAGGTAATTTGAGGATACCACGAGCCGAATCGATGCACAGAGGATCACGTACAGACAGGTCGGGGCGCACCCTGGATATAGGGCTGGCCCTTAAAAATATCAAGACCTTCGACGGAAGTCAAGCCAATGAAATGGACGGGTTTCTCTGTAGTTGCGAAACCATATTTCAGATGGTAGCTGAGCAGGACCACGAGATTTTATTGAAACTCGTGCTCAGCAGCAAAATCTGTGGAAAGGCTACACGGGAGCTCAAGTATAAGTCTATTAATACTTTAGAGGACTTGAGGTCCGAATTGGAGTCTCTTTACGGGCAGCGGAAATCGCTCGCAGCCCTACAAATGGAGTTTAACTCCCTTTGTCAGAGGCAAGGGGAGGAAATCGCAGCTTATGCAGCCAGAGTCGAGAAAATCACAGTCGAACTGGTGGAGAAGCAGTGCGAAGGCGTATCCACTGAAGCAGAAGCTCGTACGGTGGAACGTATTACGAGAAAAAGTGCACAAGTCAACTTCGAGAACGGATTACACGGACAAGTGCAGATATTGGTGCGGTCGCGTAATTACGCTACTTTGCACGAATCGATCTCTCGGGCAACAGAGATTACCCATATGGTGCAGCCTAGGGGTGGTTCGGGGAGTACTCCGCGGAAATCCACGCCAGCGCCATCTGCGGAGGGTAACTGTTTCACATGTGGGAAAGCAGGATATTTAGCGCGTGGCGGCACACGCAAATCGGGTCGCGTGAGTTTACCTGCCCCGGCAGTGAACAAAAGCATCGGGCAAGTGGAAATTGTTTGCAAATGCTGCAAAGGAAAAGGGCACTCCTGGGAGGAATGTCTGAAGAGAACGAGGAAGAAAGAAGAGAACCCTCAACAACCGCATCAGCCTCAGCAGCAGCAGCATCGGCAACAGAATTACCAGAAGCAGAACCAGCACTCTGGGGGCTACAAGAAATTTAATCCGAAGCCTCCGAATGCAGCTTCCGGTAGTGAAAACTCGGGAAAACGCACGCTGGGAATATTGCGTTTAAGTACGCTCACGGCAATTAGTAAAACACGTGAGATGGAAGAGAACAACGAGGAAGGCAACAAACACGTGGTGCGTATGCTGCCGGTAACTCTACCCGCAGCGAGCGCATCGGCAAGCGATTTCGACATCGCGTCGTCGCACGCGGTTTCTGGACTGCTGACACTGAAGGCCGATACCGGAGCTCAATGCAGTATTATCAAACAGGTATGTTTGTTGCCGGAAACTGAAATCGAGGACAGTGATGTGAAGTTGCAAGGTGTCGGAGGAGAAAAATTTATGCCGATTTGTAAGGCGGAAATTTTATTCAAAATTTTGCATATTATTATAAAGCATTGGTTCTATGTGGTATCGGACAGCGTACCCATCGAGGACTGTTGGGCATGGTGTTTATAAAGAAACATGAAGCTAACATTCTCGGCGGCGAGACGTTCAAGTTATATGGTCACTGCATGCCGTTAATAGATGGAAGAGCGAAGATAACCCTTCCGCCACGCAGTGATACTATATTGTATGCGGCGACGAGAAGCCAAAGCATAGGATTTCTCAGACAATTAAAGATTGAGAAGGGCGTGATAGTAGGCGATTGTGTCACTCCGCCGAAAGAAAGCAGCTGTGTTGTTAGTTATCTAAACACTAACGATCACGTGGTAGAGGTGCAACGGCCGACGATGACACTCGAGCCGTACAAAGTTGCGAAAGCCGAGCGCGACAGCAAGGCCGAGACTCTGCACGTGAGCACGATGAGCGCGGAAAGGGGGGTCAAGCGGCTCGAGCGATTGCAACAGGAGCTCGAGTTGACGCATCTAAATGAAGAAGAAGAAGCAGCCCTCGATGAAATTATCAACGAATTCGAGGATATATGCCATCTGCCGGGCGATAAGCTGCCGTGTACACACATGGTGGAACATACAATACCTTTGAAGGAAGGGGTATTACCAGCAAAAGTGCACCCTTATCGGCTGCCGGAAGCGCATAAAAAAGCGGTCGCAAAACAAACTGAAGAAATGTTGGCAGAAGGAATAATTCGTCCCAGCAGAAGTCAGTGGAATGCCGCGTTGCTTGTAGTGGCGAAAAAACCGGATGCATCGGGAGAATAAAAATGCGAGTGGTAGTAGATTTTAGAAAACTCAATGAGGCGACTATAGGAGATCCGTACCCATTGCTGAACATCAACGAAATTTTAGATCAGCTAGGAAAAGCACAATATTTTTCTACGCTGGATCTCTCATCGGGATTTCACCAGATACCGATGGCGGAAAAAGATAAGGAGAAAACGGCATTTTCCACGCCACAAGGACACTTCGAGTATAATCGAATACCCTTTGGTTTAAAAAATGCACCTCCAACCTTCCAGCGATTAATGAATTCTGTGCTAGCAGGGTTGCAAGGATTAATGTGTTATGTATTGTAACGGAACGAATCGTTACATGAAGTTAATTTATTATTGAATAAATTAATAAAATTAAATAAAAGTAATCAAATACAACAAATAACATCCTAAAAACACCAACTGAAAGAAATTAACATAAAAATAAAATGCAGGCAGACTGAACCATTGTTACCGTGAAAATTATTAATTAAAACAACAAATAAAGGCTGAAGACCGAGTCTATCGATCAGGATCCCAAGCCGTACGAAGAGTAGCGCGTGCACGACATGATGGGTGGGTCAGAGGCAGGCAGTGGGGTGTCGCGTTGAGTGACGAAGAAAGTAGGCGGAGTCTACAGCGAAAACTTCGTGCGAAGAGTCAACCCTTCGGTAACCATTACAAATTAGGCGGGTCACTGAACGACGCTCGGACACCTACTTTGGCACCCATCATGAATTAGGCGGGACACTGAGGCTCAATACAGCTCACCGATAATCGATCAGATAATCGATACGTCTTGCCGATTATCTATTAACAAATTAAGACTGTTTTCATGACAATTTACGAAATCTGAGAAGAAATAAATATTTAGAGTCAACTCAACGATAGTTGGACAACAAAAAACAGGAAAAACGAACAATATTTAACGCCACAGGGAAAATTCAGGTAACACAACAAGACGTTAAATAACATGCAAATAAACAACAAACTAATTGAGGTATCGACCAAATTAGCTATCATAATTTTGCAATTGAATTGTTAAAATATCTTAAATTTTAACAAATCAAAAGAACTATAGCACAGTGCAGATACTATAGTACTCGTGACGTCAAGCACATCACGCGATATTCTTTCCACCCGAATTTTGGTTCTGATACCCGTCACGTGACTACCCCTCGAAGCATCCAACGCCAACGGTATATAAGGAGCGGCAAATAAGCACTCGGCACTCTTTGAAATCTATCGTCATTAAGGGAGCCACTCTGCCGAAACTCGGCTTTAAAACTACTTGTATTGTTAAACGCCTAGTTGGCACTCGTATTTGTTCATAAACTCTCTGTTCTTTGTTAGAAGACGACTCAAGGAATCAGTTCCCACGCACGACGTTGGCCACTGTATTCTGCGATCGTTATAAGAAATATTTGCGAATAAAATATATTTGTAACCACGGACCTCTGAACGAAGGACTCCCTGGCATAGCGCCCGGCAGACTCTTCCTTCAGAGCTAGGAAATCTCGTCTTGATAGACTCCCTTGCACATCGCCTGGCAGATTTGAAAGACGAGATTTAACATTCTGTAATTTGTCGATATTCCGAGCCCTCTTCGATTTTAATTGTTGACGGATGAGCGAGAGCTCTTCGGAGTATCGAGGTTACTGTAGCGAAGCCCGAGACACGGCGCGATAGCAGACGCGCACACATACACACACACACACACACGCGTCGGCCGACACAGACACGACCACACGTAGTATCAAAACAACTCCGGTCATCCAGGTTACCGTTCCGTTAGCTACGCGCTCGCTTCACGAGTCTGATCACTTAGTAATTTTAAATTCTTTCTTTTCTCTTATTGCTGGCACGCTTCACGTGGAAATAATAAAATTTAATTTCGCTTCTCGAACTCAGGAACTCATCCTGTTTGAATTATCACGCTTATCGTGACTCCTCTAAACAAATTGAGTGTGAAGCTCCATATGCGAGGCATCACGTCCGTGTATGAATAAATTCATTATCTTACTTTCGCTTCTCGACCTCAGGAACTTATCCTGTTTGAAATATCACACTTATCGTGACTCCTATCAACAAATTGAGTGTAAAGCTCCATATGCGAGGCATCACGTCCGTGTATGAATAAATTTATTATCTCACTTTCACTTCTCGACCTCAGGAACTTATCCTGTTTGAATGATCACGCTTATCGTGACTCCTCTAAACAAATTGAGTGCGAAGCTCCATATGCGAGGCAATACGTCTGTCTATGTATAAATTAATTTCAATCTCGCTTCTCGAATCACAGGAACTCGTCTTGTGAAAGACCGTCAAGACAATAGATCTTAACCACTTAAACTCGTTTAGTATAAGTTATAACAGCTCACGCCCAGGATAGAATTCTCTTCATTGCAAATTAAATACTCCCAATCAAGGCATAAATATTCTAGACATCCATAAACAAGCTCGAGTCCCATCCTTTTCCAGCCGAATAAGAAGTCAATTTCTTCCACAGCGACTATAAATTTATCCTTCCCCTTGACTAGGTCTATGATGAAGGATAAATCCCTGAACAGGAATCTGTTGATAAAAATCTAACTAAGACCTCAAAAAAAAAAAAAAAAAAAGGAGAAAATTTTAAATCCCTGTCCGAGCACGAACTATCGCTCTCCACTCTCATTACGCGATAGTCCCGGTCCCGAGCACGAACTCAAAGAAGACACATATTTTACCGCGTAAAGTTAGCTTAATTAAATTACGGTTTACGCAGCAAAACTGAAACGTTACAGTATATCTGGACGACATTGTCGTGTATGGGAAAAATTTAAAGGAACGTTACCAACGATTGAAAGAAGTGCTACTTCGGTTGAGGGAAGCGAGATTAACTGTTCAACCCGGCAAATGTCAGTTTTTACGGAAGGAGACGCAATATTTGGGCCACATAATTTCAGAGGATGGCGTCCGAGCAGATCCGAAAAAAATTATCGCCGTAAAGGAATTTCCCGTTCCAAAGAATGTGAAGGGTGTGCAATCCTTCCTTGGCTTGGCTGGATATTACCGAAAATTCATCAAACATTTTTCGAAAATTGCCACACCACTTTCCGAGCTCACACGGAAGGATACGAAGTTTGAATGGACGGCGATACGTGATGCTGCATTTGAAAAATTAAAGACAGCATTAATAACGGCACCCGTATTACGGTATCCTGACTTTGAAAGACCGTTTATATTGACAACAGACGCTTCGGATAGAGCGATAGGAGCAATTCTCTCTCAAGGTAAAATCGGAGAAGATTTGCCTATTTGTTATGCGAGTCGTACTCTCTCAAAGGCTGAAATAAACTACACTACGACAGAGAAGGAGCTGCTGGCGATTGTGTGGGATTTGGCACAAGTCCGGCCATATATTTACGGAACACGGTTCATGGTGGTGACTAATCACCAGCCTCTCACGTGGTAAAGTATCCAGGATCTCGACTAATGCAGTGGAGAATTAAATTATCTGAATACGAGTTCAAGGTGGAGTGTAAAGCGGGTAAGCGTAATACCAACGCAGATGCTCTAAGTCGCATATTTATAACCACGGGGGCAAGAGCGGGAGAAAGATTTAAATTGTGAGAAAGATAGTGGTGGTAGCATGGAGTCAGATATGCACACGCGGATGCCGCTGCACACCAGCTCAGAACTGTGTGGTTGGGGTAAGGCCCCTATGATTACGCATGCGACTAAGGAGGACATAGTGAGCGAGCTCGGCAGTACAACCGAGCGAGAAGGCAAGAGCGCCGTAGCGAGAGAGAGGTAGAGCAGCCGAACGAGACAGCGCAAAAGCAGTGGAGACGCACGGCCGGGGCCTTTCAATGGACTCACGCAATGCTTCAACCAGCAGAAAGTCTGAGGAAGCGGGGAGCGGGGATAACGATAGTACGAGCTCGTTCTCCGACGACGAGCAAGACGGCGATACAAAAAACAAGAAGGTCGAAGAATGCGCCGTCGGAGATCAAGTGCTGCTGCTGGACGAAACAGTTCGGCGAGGTCGATCGGCAAACTTAACTCCGAAATGGATCGGTCCATACAAAGTCACGGCGAAGAAATCGGCGGTAAACTACGAAATAAAAAAGGGTCGAAAGTAGACCACGGTTCATGCAAACCGCCTTAAGCATTGCATAGAAAATTAAACGCTGTAAGGATTAGGAAATCAGGTAGTTTAAAGTAGCGCATGAAGAAAAATATTAAGCAGAATATTCGTGATCAAAAATTTTATTTTTTTTATTTTGGGGTTTACATTAGAAGGACGTGCAAATCGAGGGAAAATATTCTCCGTATATTTTTTTAAAAAGTATATATACATATATAAAGATATTTAATCGTATATGATTATTATTAGTATAAAATGGCGTTAGTGGAAGTCTCGAGGGAGGCCCGCCAATTCAGGCTCCAGCAGTTAGCGCAATCGTGAGGACAGGGGCCCATGACGCCGTCTGGTCCGGCGCCTCCTGGAAGAGGCGCCGGAGGCTCAAGATATCCGGGTCAGGGGAAGGGGCAAAGCCCCAGAAGTCCTTGGACCATAGAACATCAGTGTTGGTTCGAACGGTGGCCCGTCGGTCGCGAACCTCCTTTGCCTGGTGGATGAATTTCTGCATCCACTCCGGGGGTCCTGACGCTCGTTGCCTTTCCTCGATAAGTAATGCCTGGAAAACCAATCGAGAAAGAAAACAATGAAAATACTAATATTATGGGATAAGAGTGAAAGAAGAAAACGTTAAGAGTTCTACACTTACTGCTTTTCGTCAGAGGGTTGGGACCACGTCCTTGTCCTCGAAGACACCTCGAATTTCGTGGCGGTACATCCTCGGGCGGGAAATTGCTGAATGTTGGTTGAAAGCGAATACGGTAGTGATTTGTTACGGGGAAAATCCCAATTATATAAGGCCATTTTTGCTAATTAAGCAATTCGGAGACCGAATGACCCGCTAACATTCGTCTTCCTCTTCCAGGTTAATTGTGCTGGTTTTCGGCCACACTATTGCAGCCAAAAAGGCGGGAGGTTATCAGGTGACCCCCTTCGTCAGCAATCCGGGAATGTATTTCGAAAATGTAGAGTGTCTTTCGGAAGCTCCAGCTATATGGAGATTGGTAGTCCACATGGATCTGTCATCTGTGATAATGAGAGAGACCAGCCTAAGGCTCAGCATGAAGAGATTACGGGGAATTTGCGATCTAGAAACCGAGGCAGATGACCTTTGCCCATTGCTGCGTAATACAGTGGACCGGATGATGGAAAAAATCGCAATAGGAATGGGCAGCGTTTATGACCTTGCGGGATTACAGATAGTACGCAAACGTCGGGGTTTGATCGATGGACTGGGGTCGGTTATAAAAGCTATAACCGGAAATATGGATGCATCGGATGCTGCGGAGATTCATTCGGAGATTTTGGCCATACGATCTAACCAACAAATTTTAAAGGATAGCATGAGCAAGCAATTACAGGTTGTCGCGTCAACACTCGAGATCTGTAAAAATACCACCGATACAATCCAAGCAAAGGAGGAGGTGTTAAAGGGACTCATCAGTAGAGTGTACAGGAACCTTATATCAAACCAATACCAATTAGACAGGCGACAACGCTTAGACGAGAGTTTCATAGTCGTTACTGTCATGGTAGAGGCTTTGCTCACCGATGTACGGCAGCTCGTGTGGTTGATGACTGAGATAGAAAGCGGTAAGGCTAGCGCGGCGGTACTACCACCAGCAAAGCTTATACAACACCTTACGGACGCACTACCACACCTGCCGTCGGGGAGTAGTTTTCCCGCCCCAATAACGCGAAACGAGGCGACTAATCTTCTACGTTTGGCCGATACAATGGCCTACGGTAAAGGGAATTCGATTGTATTAATTCTAGATATTCCTTTGATAGGACAGCGCGAATTTAGCGTAAATAGGGTATATCCGATACCAACTAGAGAAATAAACAATACCTTTTTCTTTGTTGATACGACCGAAAAATTAGTTATAATGGATCAGGATTATAGGAATTATTTACATATGTCCGTAACTGAATTAAGCAATTGTAAGCAACTGGGTAAACGTTACATTTGTAACCCAATGCATCCGTCGATTCCACTTTCTGTCAATGCCCCTTGCGAGGTGTTGACATATGCCAAACGTAGCGTAAACAGTATGTCAGTATGCCGGAAACGGGTTATAAGACTACCGCATACTTTGGTTATTACAATGCAACGGCCGGGTCGATGGTTATATGTAGCGCCTGCCGATGAAATCATTAGTATAGATTGCGAAAAATATCCCACGCAGCAAATAACGTTAAAAAATGCTGGTAAATTGGCTTTGGTAGGTGTATGTAGGGTAACCGCCCAAGATTTCTACATTCGCGCGTTTCAGCGAATAACACAGCGAGTGTACGAAGACTATTTACCTTCCTTCAATCTGACATTGTCAAGTGTTGATAATATAACTCCGTCACGATTAGAAGCTACGGTAAAAGATGTGAAATTGCGAAATGTTTTGCGAAATCCGGAGGTATTAAAAAATCTTCGTGCGCGTATTGTAAACATTAAATCCGTGTTAGACAAGGATAATAGCATGTATTGGCATGACCTTGTAAGCAATTATCATACATTAGGTATTTATTCTGTACTGGGAATAGTATTAGTAGCTTTGGTCTGCTATGCCGTATACAGGTGTTACTCATATAGATGTAACACGATACCCGCTACGCCGGCCTCGGTGGTGCCTCCAGCCGTAAGTATTAGCGTAGAGTCACTTGCACCACGGCACGAAAGAATGCCACCTCAGCAAATAGCTGCGCGGCAAGGACGGTCGCGGCCGGAGAGCGATGCCCCACGATCTAAAAGTTAGCATGAATAGCTAAGTAGGGCCTGCTCAATAAGGAATTCGCGTATGGGTAATAACGCATAGGGAAACCAATGCTAACTTAAAGCGATATACATCGATCGCAAATCAATTCAAACTCCGCGACGGGTAAAGTAGAAAACTGTTGGGGCGACCAACGGTTAGTAAGATGATACCTGCGAGAAGTCACGTAGGCCGCGGATACGTGCGAGAGAGCGAGGCCCTACGTGATAGAAATCACGTAGGCAGAATAGCAAGACCGCGTCGAGCCCCGTACGGTAGGAAGGAAGTGGGGGTGAAATCGACCGGGATTGATATAGCAACGCGCGGGCTGCGAGAGGCTCTTCTCTAACGGCGAATCTTCGAGATAAGATAGGAAACCGACGTACCGAAGCGGACGGGTATATTTACATAAGCGTTATAGGAAGCTTGTAGCTTGAAGGAAAGTTTAGAGGCAGGATTTTGGTATCAATAATCATTTATAGATTAAAGTTTAGATAAAGCTTAGATAAAGCTTAGATTGTAAGTAGGACTCATGAAATATCTTTTCTAAAAATTTGATAAAAGAGGGAAGTTAATAGTTAAGATTAGGGTGTAAGAAATTATAGGTAGGGAAAATAGAAATAAGATAGATAATAAATCGGTGGATAAGGAGAATCTCCATATAAAATAAAAGGGAAGTCAACCAAAACTACAGATAAAATAGTTTCCACCGATAAACTGCGTACACGATTGTAAAGGAATTGATATTCGGGAAAACCTTCGCGAGAGGTCACTGTATATTACTATTTAAGTATTATATACTGTAACGAGACCCTGTCCTCTGCCTACCTTTTCTTCATACCTCTAGCCTACCGGACGACACTTTATTTTATTACCTCCTGACCCGCGGCTCAGTCCAACGCCGCATACCTAATCTCCACCGTTTCCTAAAATGCAGCTATCGACACAGCTGCATTCCATCCGGCCACTTGTATCGCCTACGTGACTATTCCCCCAAAATTCCTTCCTTACGACCCTTTTTATCGCCTCCTTCCCACACACGCCTCGCCTAATCAACTAGTCGCTTTTCCTGGAACCCAGTCACACTTGTGTCTGTATTCCCATAGAAGTTTCCAGACTCCGTCCCAAAAATCCTCCCCACCACTGATATTTTCCCACGATTCATCCCATATAAACACCTCCCGCGATACCTCCATAGTCAGTAACTCTGCGAGATCTAGAATGTAAAGTCGTTCCGAAATAAAGTCTTTTGTTATTTCTCATCAAGTGTCAACCGCGTTTTGTCCCTCCAAAAACCGCGCTTCGTAGCCGAGTTGGCTATTCCTTGCCGAAAATCCTCTTCTCACTCATCCACGACGTCACAATACATCTAAATATTTCAAGAATATTGAATAAACCCTACTCTTACCTATTCAAATTGCCTTTAATTAATCTATTCCCTGCTCGAGTTCCGAATTCTAGATCCTATAGATAATAAATCTAATGTAAACGGAGAAATACCGTTACAAACTATTCGTTATACTAGAAGCGTTAACATAGTTAATGGTAATATTAACTAGTGGTTATTTAAGAACATAAGAAGAAAAAAAAATCATAAGGATTTTTCTTTTTCGGGGGGGGGAGGGATGTTGCGTTCGGGATTGTCAAAGCATCTTTGATTGAGTAAATTAATTTGATTGAGTAAAGATTGAGTAAAGAATATTGATAGATATCGAAGGTAAACGATACCGTAAAATAAACGTTGACAAAAACTGCTGACAATCCGGGGCGTTACAAGGTGCGAGCAGGGCGAACCGAGTGACCTGGTTAAAGCTGCAACTACACAAGTCCTGCAGCGAGAAGTTTACTAAATATTAAAAGATGTAAACGTCTTCAATGAATACCCCGTTTTGGGAGTAATGCAGGTTTTGGGACGAAAAACAATCGTCAGTCTCAACTTAGAATTATCGTCGGACGGTCAGGTCTCGTCTGGAGACCCGTACTTATCAACTTATAATTTACATCCTTTGTAATAATTTATTTTAATAAAATCGTTTATTCTAAAAATACTTGGGTTCAACCCGTTATTGGCTAACGATCCCAATAAATAAAATACATCTTGCACCCACGTTCCACAAACGCGCGACGTGCGGCACAACACAACTATACAAATCTTGAATACTAACAAAATCTATTACTTGATTCAGGCGATGATGTAGAAGTTACGCACGTGTACTTTATAAAGAAGCTATTTGCTATAATTGCAAACTTGGCACGAATACATATCAAATCAGCAGGATCTATAAACGATGCAATCCAATACGGGAGTATCCTCTTAAAGGTGAACTATTCTTATCAACATTTTTTGTTGTATTTGGGGGACAAATATACCGAGTGAAATATAAATTGAATGACGTTAAGGCTTACCGAAAATTAGAGTTCATATGTTTTTAGGTTTCTTCCGAAAGCCGCTATTTGACACGGTAAATATACGTTAATGACGGGCAGTATGTGTAATAAAGTTGCTTAATTGCGGCATAATCTTTTTATTTAAACATTTATATCGTAGACATTTTTTCATCGAAATTTTGTTTGTTCCGAACATATACATTTTTATCCAATCTACAAATACAAAGCTTATATTAAATACACAGCTCCAGGACTAGCTTTTGACGCGATGCTCCACTGCACCGGTGTTGAGGTTGAGCTTTCCACTGACCTCGAGATGTTGTTATTTATCGAGAAAGGTATCGAGGCGATGTATTATAATGTTCGAATCGATATGCTGAAGCAAATAATAGGTACATGGCTAGAAATTACGACCCAAGCAGAATGGAATCGAATTTGCTGTATTTGTACGTGAATAACTAGTATGGACCAGTTATGAGTCAATATCTACCGGTTGGCTCCTTTGAGTGGGAGCATGATCCCATAGACGTTTCCAGTGCATCCGACAATTCTCCTGTGGGATATATCCGCGAAGTCGACTTGGAGTATCCGAAGGAACATCATGAAACGCATAAAGAACTTCTTTTTTGTCCAGAGCACTACGTATCTCTTCAGGGTAAAAATCAATGACAACATTTTTGCCAAAAAATTGGTACATTGTCGACTATCAAAATTTGAAACGGTACCTGAATCTTGGAATGAAATTCAGAAAAATCCACAGTGTCCATCAAAAAAGTAGATTACCTTGAATGTTGATATACGAAAAAAATCTAGCAAAGAATTTGAAAAAAACTTTTTAAATTAATGAATAATGTAGTTTTTGGAAAAATCAGGAAAAATGTGAAGAAGCAAAAAGACGTTAAGTTCGTGACAAAGTGGGGAGTTAGGAACGATGCGAAGGCTCTTATTGCAAAACCCAACTTCCAAAGCTGCACCGCTTTCGACAATGCCATGGTAATTGTTGAAATGAATCCCGTGATAATTCATTTCAGTGAACCTATATACATTGGATATGTCAATCACGATCTATCGAAATTTATGATTTTCACTACAACTATGTAAAATTGATATTGAGCGACCGGATATTGAGCAAAACTATTATACACCGATATCGACATTCTACTACAACTTCCATGTACCCAACATTTATGATTATATCAAATTCGACTTGTCTAGTTTCGACACTTCCGATTATGCAGTAACATTTTTTTATGGAGTTACGTTAGCAAATAAAGACTCAGTCGAGAAAGGCGGGAATAATAGTAAAATTATGACAGAATTTGTTGGATTTCGGGCAAAACTGTATACGTTTAGAACTCTAAACGAAGATATGGATTCGAAGCGAGTCAAGGGCATTAAAGGTGCCACGTTAAAAATAATAATATTCGACGATTATAAGCAATGTCTGTTTAAACACGAGAATCTAATCAAAGGCCAGTATTTAATTCAGTGCCAGAAGTAACGAAGTGCATACGACGCTTCTAAAGTAACCGGCTCTAAGCTGGGTAGATGATGTACCCTACAATGGCATTACTATAAGTAAATACTACATTTTCAACTGTTTTCATTTAAAAAGTCTTTCACAATTAAAATGTCCTTATCCATTGTGAGAATTTTCAAAGCACTTTACAAGCACTCTTTTTTAGCATGGTAGAAAAGTGGTAGAATTCACCCTCAATCGAATTATTCATATAACCGACAAGCTTGCATGTTACAAAATCGGTGTTTTGAACCTTGCTGATAGTCAAGATTTTTAGTCAAATTGGGTGTGTAACCTTTCTCAAAAATAAGCTTCTTATCAATAATTCGCAATTTGTCTCCATTTTTTAATTTCATTATTCGAGTTCGATTAACGCGGTTGCTTCCATAGACTTTATGCATGAGGCTCTTTTCATATCGCGTCGCGACATCTTTTGGTTTCATTGTGATTGTACGATATTTAGTGTCATTATAAGCAGGGACCAAATCTTCTACTATATCGATTCACTTGTGTGATCCACGTAGAGTAAATTGTTTTCAGATTTTCGTCTTTGGTGTTCCATAAAATTCTCACAAATTAATGACAGAATAGACAAACGATTTTATTAGAGCCTCCAATTCACGGTTGTAAAATTTTTTAAACCTAGACCCCGTTTAATTTTCGGGGAACGCGACCTACTTTTAATACGGAACTCATGGTTATACCAGTGGTCCTTGGTACTCTTACAAGGAAGTTATCGCAAGTGTCCTTCGCTGATTTGAATAATATTGCAATATGTTACTACATAAAATAAACAATAAAAACAATTAAAAAAACGTATTTTTTCTTTTCTGCCGAAAAACACTTCTAGGGGGTGAAATAGCCTCCCAAAGTAAGGGTCGAAAACTAGTAGTTTGTATGTTTCATGTATAAAAAGGCAATTATTTGGGATGAAGCACATTGGATATCTTTTGCTATAACAAAACATGAATAACGTAATTTCCGCGATTCGATTCGACAACTTTATGGAGGTAGAGTTCCTTAAAATGTGATAAGAATTATATAAATATTTGCTAAATTATACAAAGAAACAGCCGAAAAAATATATGTCACATATTACTACAAAAGTAAGATGACGCGTCTCTGCATGGCTCGCAAAAATGCTTTTTTGCACAAAATTACTTTCATAGGAGCTCTCACCAGAACTAGCTTTGCAGCAGCTCACGAGCGACGAACAAATCAACGGAAGAAAGGAAGACGATAAGTCGGCACGCCCGTGCATAACCTCGAAGACGCGTGGGTCGCATATGTGCGACCCACGCGTCTCAAGGACTCAAAGGTTCATCAGCAACGTGGGGCAATGGTTTCGCCAAAAAAGGTGGTTGACTCGCAAATGTCGATCCTATTTAATCCTCGATATTCTTTCCGAAAAAAAATGCCAGAATCTGTTAATTAGTTAAAACAGAAGCAGGCTAATATCAAAGGACAAGTCACGCGAATATGAAGTACCTTTAACGCAGACGTAGCAATAAGTCGAGACGAAGCAGAAGTTCGCCCGGAGCGACTGAAAGAATAGTGGAACAAATTTAACTAGTGTCGGGTAGCGATTCACGCCTCGAACTATCCGAGTACTCGAACTACCCGAATACCCAAACGTTTCGAACTACCCGAGTACTCGTACGACTCGAACTGTCCAGATACCTGAAAAATCTGGCAATAGTCCATTGCCAGATTTTTAAACCAGTGTTACGCTGAGTTTTTTACATTTTATTAAAAATAGACCTTTGCGATTAATAAATATATTTTTGTTTTATATGTTTATAAGAGACGCTTTACCTCTCTTTCTCTCTACCACGCTCGTTCTCTCAGTTTCAACAAGGTTATGATCACCGAAACACATCTGGATAAATTGCTGAATCTTCCAAACATAGCAAAAGAAAATAAGGCAGATTCTGTAAGGCAATTTATTTGACATATTCAAACACACTACAAATCATTGGAAGCACTGAATCAGCCGGTAAAGCAATGTGAGACCATTATAATCCACATAGCAAAGCAAAAACTGGACTTTGCGAAACAACGCAACTGGCAAGAGAAGGTGAAAGATAGAACGTCGGATACAATGCGAGGACTGGACGAATTTATCAAGTTCTTGACGGACAGATGTCATACGATGGGACTTCTGAAACAAAATAAGCCGAAACCTGCATCCGAGAAGTCGGTAGAGTCGAAGAAACAAAAGAAAGATGAAAAAAGGTCTTTGTTGTAACCAACTCGACACAAGGCTGCAAGATTTGCGAAGGATCTCATCCGATTTTCAAATGTGAAGAGCTATTAAAGCAATCAGTTCCAGACAGGGTGCACTAAGTGAGGAAACTTTTCAGTTTTCAGTTCAGGACTTTATGAAAAAAATCGCAGATCGTCGACGTGCAAGAAATGTTCAGGACGACATAATACAATCCGACATCGGGAAGCTGAGCCATCAGATGTAGGCGAGACTTTAATTTCGCAGGTGGTAAATCTGTGTGGAACAAGCGGGAGAATTACAAGTTTCAGCCAGCTATGAATATGAGCAATCCGGAAGGGTTTATTACATACAGAAACCGGCATCTACAGCGATATTATCAACGGCGAGAGTAATTGCTTATGATCATCACGGAAATCAATAAATCTGTCGTGGGTTATTGGATCCCGGTTCGCAGACGAATTTGGTAACTGAGCAGCCAGTGAAGAGACTTCATCTACCAGGCAGACCGTCCGATCGAGTGATTAACGGAATCACTCCAGCAAAAATGGTGGCGAGCAAAATCACAAGATTCGGATCAAGTCAGCTCATAACGATTTTATGACAATGTTGGAATGCCTAGTATTGGCCTCGATAACGGAACGCTTGCCTCACCACAAAATCGATGCAAAAAATATAATTTTGCCAAAGGACGTTCGTTTAGCCGATCTGGCTTTCTATAAAAAGGTTGGGAAGGTCGATCTTTGGAACGGTGCTGGAGTTTTTTGGAAGATACTCCTCGGTGCACACCGAAATCACATCGACGGGCAACCCACATTGCAAAACACGCAATTCAGCTGGTTATTGAGAGGTGAAATGCGCGATGCGCAGTGCAACACGTCGACGACTTGTCTGGCAGTGACAAACGATGCGCTAAACAGCCGAATCGAATGATTTTGTCTATAGGAAGAATCCCAGAAATTCGGCACTATACAGATGAGGAGCAAGCTTGCGAAAAATATTTCGCCGAGATGATAAAGAGAGTTGTAAACGGCAGATTTGCCAATGGTATCGAGCATTATCCTGAAAAACTCCAAACCATTAGCGCTCAAGAGGCTGAACACACTCGAGCGAAGGTTAGCGAAGAATCAAGTTCTACAATCGGAACAAGCCAAATTTATGGGCGATTACTTCGAGCATATGACAAAGGTGAGCGAAGAGGGAGGAAAAGAGGGCGAATCCTATGCACTACCTCAACAAGTCGTCGTGCGGTCAGGCAGTCTGACTACAAAGGTCCGCGTAGTGTTCGATGAGTCGGCGAAGATAACGTTAGGCATGTCCCTGAACGATAAGTTAAAGGCGGGATCCAATTTGCAGCGAGAATTATTCGACATAATTCTGAGATACAAAACGTATGAACACGTAATAACCGGAGATGTTGCTATGATGTTTCGACAAATATGCGGGATCGAGCGGGATCGAGCGTTACTAAGGATCCTGTGGAGAAATACCTCGGACGAAACCGTCGAAGTATTTAAGTTAAATATTGTGATATGTTGTACATCATGTTAAATATTGTGACATGTTGTACATCATGTTAAATATTGTGACATGTTGTACATCATGTTAAATATTATGACATGTTGTACATCGTGCTTAAAAATACAAAATGTGACAAGCAATACGCCCTGGTTCCACGTACCGTCAGATGATAACCCGGCGGATCTGATCTCGAGGGGAATTGAAGTTGACGCATTGGCAAAGAACGAATTGTGGTGGAACGGTCCGTCCTGGCTAGTCAGCGAAAGTCAATAGTCAGGGGAGATGAAGAATCCAGAGACCGAATTACCTGAACGAAAATTATCGCTTGTATCGTTGGCAACGATAGGAGAGTCAAAAGTATTGCCAAAAAGCACAACCTACGACAAGCTTCAGCAAGTAATTACTTATTGGATTCGATTCCGGAGTAACGTACTCGGTACGAAAACGATCGGCCCGATATCGGTCAAGAAATTGAAAAAAGCGAAGAAAATTGTCCTACGCAGGGTGCACTGAGAATCGTTCCCGTAGGAAATCAGCGATCTCGAGAAAGATGGAGAATCTTCACGAAAAAGTAAGCTACGAGGTTCGGATCCATTCATCGACGAAGAGGGAATAATTCGAGTAAGTGAAAGGCTCCGATATGCAAGCATATCCACGAATCAAAGCACCCAATCGTTCTTGCGACAACCCATCATACCACAGCCTTAATTATGCGCAGCGAACTGCTGAGCGGTCAACGTCACTGATATTGGCCCGTAAGCAGTCGAAGAGAGGCTCGAAAGGATGTGAAAAGTTGCTTGAGCTGTTTTCGCTTTCGGCCAATAAGTCACGAAGCCAAAATGGGAAATTTGCCGAAGCAACGCATCACAGGATTCGATCGTCCGTTCACGCGAACCGGTATTGATTATGCAGTACCGATACAAGGAAGGGAGAGCCGACGTCGCGGAAGGATTCACGTCGCCAAAGGATATACTGCCGTCTTCACGTGCTTTAGTACGAGGGCTGTGCATGACTCTAAATGATTAAACAGCTGAATCGATATGCGTTCGCATCGCATACGAAGGTGCACCGTTTCATCCATGCGTGGACTACACGAGACGGCAGATAATAATCAGCAGACACGAACGAGTGTGAGTCCGATACTGTGGCTCGCGCGCAGAGCTAGGATATCTGGGTGTTTGTTGACAGTTCTTCTACATGGGTATTGATACTAGATCAATCTCCATGCAGAATATTGACGCCTTGACGTAAGATTTGATGTTGAAGCAATTTCGAGAGCAAATCCACGACGATTATATTCTGTTTTAGCAGGGATGTCATGGTAATACAAGTTTCGATGCAATATCGAGGCTTATATTTCGGAGCTGGATTTGTTTATAAGCGTCGACGCAATTTCGAGGCTTGTGGGAGGATGGTTCTCTGTGTCGATGCTATATCGAGGCAGGGATTAAACTAATAGGATGATTTGTGTTAGCGCAATGTCAAAACAAATCGGAGGTTGGGATATCTATAGCGGAATTATCTTAAGTATCGTTGCAGTAACGTGGCTCGAGATATACAATACAAACGTGATCCTGGGCTATGCACAGAGGAATTTGCAAGCGTTAAAGCAATTTTGAGACTAGCACTAGGAAAGTAGGAAAGTTAGTGTATGAGTGAGATATTAGTGCTTCGAACGACGCGCTTTTTTAGTACTTGTTCCACATCGTAAGCACAATTTGACAGTTGGTGACACGGACGAGTGTACTGTTCGACCATGGTTCCACGTGTAATGGATGGCTGTGACATATTTTGCAAATTTGTCGCAAGGGATAGGGCGTTCCGTCACAATATATTAGTTTTTAAGCTCATTTCACACCCTTTAGAACTAGTGCTTCAAAAGCTTTGTAGCTATAAAATTGATAAAGTTAGTTGTAATGAAAGAAATTACAGTATTTTCACATGTGATTTGAATAGTAAATACAAATGTTCTTCGCGCCACCTCCGAATATTAACTGATCGAGCTTAAATTTATATTCCATGTTCATATAACTATAATGAAGAATCCATATTTGTCTGGAAATCCTCTAAAAAAGTGGTCACACCTTAACGCCTCAGGATCTGGGGGTTTGTAAGAAAGGTATGTCATGAAAGGATCGTCGGTCGCCCGAACTGCGCACCAAGTTCTTATTACAGTAATTTCTCTGAGGACGGTGGGTCGATGTATGTCCTCAAGCTAACTATAGTATAGCTAGTAAGAACACTGCAGAACCCGTCTACATTATGATTTTCCACTACTTTTCTCTAAACTTCCCCTCCTAAACAGTGCACCAAAGCAGCATAATAATGGTAATGGTAAAAAATGCAACAGCGTTAAAGTGAACGTGGGGTAGCGTGTACAGCGGTGGTGCCGCCGCAGCTAATAGGGTAGCCACCTATCACGCGGGCTTTATTTGCCCTCGTGACACGCTACTGATAAGATAACGTCGACAAAGCATATACTATATAGCGTTGTTACAAACACGTTGTAGCACATATGAAATGACGAAGCATACAGAGAAAAAAATGCATGTCCACTGAACGGCATTTTCATTACACATTAGCGGAAGTTTATGTTGTATATTGATTTTATACACTATAAATTAAAATCATATTATATTGTGAATATCTGATGAAACGTTCGACTGCAGTACATAGTGAGTTTGCAAGGAAACATAATGATCAGTACATATAGAAATATCGATTTACTGCATTCAATAACTTGCCTTGTACTACAGTTAAATTTGTCTATATATCTCTCCCTATATAATAGAAATATTTCATAGCCGACGCTGTGTAGGATAATGGCCCCAAGCCCGGATTTTTTAAGTCCCTTATTGGGCCCAAGCCCGGATTTTTTAAGTCCCTTATTGGGCCCAAGCCCGGATGTTTCTAAGTCACTCATGGCCCCCAAGCTCGAATTTTTGTAAGTCCCTCATTGGGCTCAAGCCTGGATTTTTCTAAGATCTTCATTGGCCCCAAGCTCGGATTTTTCTGAGACCCTCATAGGCCCCAAGCGCGAATGTACTCTTTTGTAAAATCATAACCATTTTATAGATTTTGCACATATTCAGTATCAAGCATTGACATATTCTATTTAAGTTTCATTTAAAAACTTAGATCAGTTGCTTCAACCGTTTTTTCGAGTTATATTGCATTTTGATAAAGAAATACAAACATTTGAATTGAACTATTTGATAAAACAACTACACATAGAAAATTTTTAATCGATTATAAGTCGCTCTAAAAGACAAATTACTATATTTTGAAATATTCCTCCGTTTAACAAATTCTACAGAATATTTAAAAATAAAGATTTCATTCTTAATCCGTACATAAAGTGAGATCAAGAATTCCACTATGAAGTAGATAATATGGCGCGTTCGTTGTCGTTTTTTTAAAACAGTAACTTGAGTTTAAACTCTGATTGGATGCGAGTTAGACTTCGAATGATAAAACAAAAACGCGACCTAACATCTACTTCATAGTGGTGTGCAAACGATATGCTACAATTTAATCAAAAAATTACAACTATTGAATTTAGAAAAATCAGATCCAGGAAAGGTTACCCATCCAAGCACTGACCCTAATACATCCACTATATCCACTACACATATATATGTACTAGCGTCAGTACTTGGATGGGTGACCGTTCTTGGGGCGAGTTCAGTTTATAGTGTATAATATTGGGGCATTATACACAGATCGGACTACCTTTTACCACGACCATGGTCGATATAGTTGGTTATTTTTTTAGCCATTCACTTCAACGGATGGAGCATGCTCCATTGTTTCAAACTTTTCATCGCATATTTCGCGCATTTGTGATTATATATATATCCACTTGGCAACTTTTTCTTTCGTCTCAGGGGACAATCTACTGTATTTTTGACAAGCTTTATTCCAAAGATTTAACAGAAATCTGACCGGTTATACATACATTAAGAGAAATTGCAACACATTAGAAGTTTTCACTGTTTTATTTGTGTACCTAATTATAACTGTGTTGATCTAGCGATTACTAATGTGGAAGTTTTTTTTCAACAATAGCAATATCCAGATTTCTAACATGAATCTAATATGATGTTTAAGCCCTTTAATCTGTTTGATCAAATTGTATGGCGAACATTCCTTCACGTTATGTATGGTATGTGCAAAAAATGTTAGCTTCTTGTTTAAAAAATTTACGAAGTTGAAATTAAGAAATGGAAAACAAGCGTAAGCATACATCCGTAGATTTTTCCTACATAACTTTTCTCGAGGTTTTGCACCATTTAAAGCATACTGACATGAAAATATCGACAAAAATGTTACATAAATACATAGAGATTAAAACTTAATCGAGAAACCTATTGTCCTATTGCAATCACAATGTCCCTACTGACAGATAGTGCGATTACTGACAGACGTTGAGAAAACATTATATATCGTTGAATCGTAATGGCTAAAACTATTGATCGCAGGCAGTTTCTAATGAGAATACATCGACAATTAATACTTCGAAGGGATTAAAGAAATTGGATTATCGATTCAATAATGACACTGATATTAAGTACAAGTGGTCAATTTTCTATTACAATTACCCCGATTGATCCTAATAATATATTTAAAAAAACGGCTTTTTCCTCTTTTTTGGATTCTTTTATAATCGATTTTTTAATAATTCATCTGAACAAATTACTTTTTTGGAAATATTAATTGCAATCGACATAGATAGATAAATCATCCTGATGTACCCGCCATGTGGACACCCAGGAGATGTACCTGCCAAGAATTAACCCGACTAGTATATTAGCCGCTCAGGGTATATAAACAAGATAGGAGATATCTTGCCGGTTTAACTACGGTTTACTAATTTCCTTTTATATTCACATTACTGAGTATAGACTATACGGAGCACTGGACAGTTACTCAACAAGTTATAGTGAAGTGCATGAGAGTTCAGGTATGAAGTGTACGTATACAAAAAGTGAAAAATAGAAGCTTCTCGAAATATGCTGTATCCCAATTACACTTTGAAATACCGCAGAAAAGCGTAGATACAGCGCCTGCAATGTCAAGACAGGCGCGACACCTGCATATCAGTCACGGCGACGTAGCCACGATGAGGCCCGAAGCCCAACCCCACCTCCCGAAATCGCTCATAACTTTTTTTTTGTAAAAAAAATGTTGGGGATACAATGATTTCCATGTGGTCAAGACTTGATCAAGACGCGGGTTTTGACTTTTTATAGAGAATACGTAAATTTTCATTTGGAATAACCGACATACACACATAATCCATAGCTAGAATGTCCAATCCAATGCAACGCTAGAAGACTCGAAAACTCGTTCGTTCTTGGTTCAGTTGGAACTTACGACTTAATCGGAATACATTTCAAGCCCGAAAACATAATGTGTAAAAAAACTTGAGACAAGCACATTCACAGAAATATTTGCCTACTCTTACAAAGACTTATGAAGAGTTTCCGTTTCGACCTGGCTTTGACCTTGACCTCTCCGATTTGGCTCATTATTTTTTATAGGCTTAGCTAGACAATTTAATTTAAAAACTTGATAAAATTCTGAAAAATACTTTGTTCAATAGCAAAATTATCTAACTTATAGCCAAAGTGGGGAAGATTTTTCTTGTTACAGTTTTTAAGCTTTTTTTGTTTGAAAAATTATTAAAAAATGGAAAAAATATTAATTAACCATGGGCAACTCGTCAAACGTTCCTGTATATAAAATCTTATTTAAAAAAAAACATAACAGATTTTTTTAAGATTTAAAAAAGAACAACGATTTTATTGCTATAAACAAAAAGTTTCAATGCGTGAACTTCGTTCCGGTCCCAGTCTCTCTATTAACCACAGCGACGACAAATCACAACGCGAATAACACAATGACAAGGGTCATTTCGCGCTTCGATACAATCTGGCAACAAACTTTTTAGGGATTATGATTAACATTACAGATTAAAACCTAAAAATATATTATTATAGGAATTTGTAAACAAATGTATTCTTTATCGGGTATACAATCGGTATACGTATAAAGTTAGATTCAAATTGGAAGTGTTATTCGTTCATCCAATCAATTGCGAATTGAAATAGGCGCTAGGATTCAACTTTTTTTGTAAATATATTAATTATGGATGATTATATTAATAATAATAATAATATAGATTTGCATTATATTCGCCAATATATAAATATTTATATAAGGCATTCCACGGCTAATAGACAGGTCTGTGCATACAGAGTATGTAAAAGAGAAAGTATTGCAATCCAAAAAGTTCGACTCCCAGATTTTTATCGAAAGAGGCATTTTGAGTCTTCTGGATTCCAAAAAACATATTCACGCATTTTGTCTGTCTGTTTGTCTGTACCGTTCGAAGACGCAATAACTTATGAAAGATACTGCAGACTGCATTAAAATTCACTATCTATCTTCTATGAATTAAATGCAGTTTTGGTATTGGAATTGAGAACAAACCACCCATTGCTTTTAGCACTTTACCTTAAATGAAAAAAAAATTATTTTCTCATTTCATGTAAACTATTAAATGGCATTCATGTCTTGTTTTCTTTGCATTTTTGTTTCGATGCATTTTTCCAGAGATATGGTTTTTTGAAAATTTGTTATTGTGACCCACGATTTATTGCGTGTGCGTGTGCGTGGGCGTGTGCGTGTGGAGCTTCGAGAATTCAATCTTATAACTCATGAACTGTTCAAGAGATTGAACTGAAATTTCGCTAATAGAGGAAGTCCCCCCTTTGTGTGTTCTAATTTTTAACCAAATGTATGCAGGCACTTAGATTTTATTTCTTTTTGGATTTTTCAAGAAGATATAAAATGTAGTGAAGATATGTTCGAGGTTGGTTGGTATTGAATTTGGATGTAATAGGTTGAGGACCTCAAATTTTATTAAGATTTCTATTTTTTTTTTTATTGATGTTTTTTCATTAATTTTCACAAAGCTGGAGGTAACGAACCCGAACTTGATACATAAACGAAGTACTATTCGGCGATGATTGGTACATTTCGTCACAACCTGCAACGTGGTACAAACTTGAACGTATTTTCAATTTCCAAAGTTTTTCATAATTGCAACTTTTATGCAAATATTAAACCAAAGAACTGAAATTTATTGTACATATCTAACAATTTGAAGGACTCTTCAGCGTCAAATTTCAACAGAATCGATAAAAGCGTTTAAATATAACATTAGATCGGATTTCAAAATATTGACATTACTATTGTTCCCAAAAATAAAAGCTTCCTCCACGAGGAAACCAAAGTGGATGGAGTAGATAATGCAATGTTCTCATAGAGGAGGCTGTGTGAACGACGGAGTAAAAGAATGGGGAAGCAATTTGCAAGGTTCTGCTTTACACTTTTTTTTAACTGCTCTTGTTGGCTCACATCTATTTTCAGAGCCGTCTAAAAATGTTGCTTCTGAACAAAGAATTTACTGCAAAAACTTTTTCAAAATCGTCGACGTAGCTTTTGAGAAGTGGAGTTGTGGGTGATTATGAAAACAATTTGTTTTTTAATCATTAAAAAATTTAGAATACTTTTTCATATTGTCCTGTAACATCACAAAATGAAAAA
This sequence comes from Perithous albicinctus, assembly GCA_964016905.1. Classification (NCBI taxonomy): domain Eukaryota; kingdom Metazoa; phylum Arthropoda; class Insecta; order Hymenoptera; family Ichneumonidae; genus Perithous; species Perithous albicinctus. The sequence goes on along the minus strand of OZ024689.1, from coordinate 6,483,968 downwards.
TATGAGGGTCACGACCCTATCGATTCGACGTAGAATGTTCCACGGATAATCGTGCTGTCTTTACTTCTCAGTAAGCCACCCCCCCCCCCCCCCCCCCGCAATAACCTAAAATTCTAGGTACGCCAGTCATCGCCCAAGTAATTAAACACGACAATGTCATTAATGGTTGTATACAAATAGAACCAACTGGAAGCCAATACTAGTTTCCACAATGCAAGTGGTTCACGTAGGTTATCGATGCAAATGCGCATAGGTATAGTATGTAATGCCGCACGTATACCTACATCACGTATACTGCATGTGATACAAACATTATTCTTTGAACTGCAGCGAGGAAGAACGCCCGGTCACGTCCGTTCAATGACTGCCACGACAACTTAGACATTCCGGCAACGCGTCGTATTTTTACGTTGCGACTGTACGTCGTGCTTTACTCTTTTTACCTCATTTGCTTGAATTTTTTTAGCTGCCCTTTTCTATAAACTTGTGTTACATATATGCATATTGTATGACGTGCTGGCAAATATTTCCCAGAATTTCTTATTCACCACGACGACTAAATAAGCATGTACATTTGGAAGTTACCGGCCGAATATGGGTAAATTATGGGTATATGAATATGGAATACTAATTTGAGTTCAATCGGTTAGTATTTAGAGATTGCTCAAAGCTTATTCATTCTTTGTGATTCATATAATTCGTGAACCACTGTATAATTTCTTTAATTCTGAACAGCTTTATTAGTTGTAATGCTATGGAGCTTTTGAAGGACCTATTTTGAAGGGTATGAAATAAGCCTCAAAGTTTGTATGGAATTTTCCAAATCCCAAAACTGGAATTATGATAAAGCGCTTTAAGGCCTCATTTATGCTGGTAATGAACAAGCCTGGACTATTTTTGTTTACATAATAACAAAATAGCAACGCGACGCCAAGTATTCAAAGAGAAATTAAAAATGAGCGAGACGCTAGCGCTACTCTATTTTGCTCGACGCTCGCCCTTTTTCGTCTGCTAGAAAAGGCTAACTCGAATTATCTGAAGCAACACATCGCGGACGCCAAATGTATCAGTACCAATTTTTTTCTTTTTTCTCTTTCGAATGGGACCGGTTTCAATCAAATCGTTTGCTGCAATTCCAATATCTGGCAAGTTTTAATTTTAACTCTGTCAAAGTTTTCATTTCCATCTGATTTGTCCCCTCGCATATACGTGCATGGCGTGTTACTTCCACACTCACATTTCGTCTGTAAACTCTAATTGTGTAAGGCAACACGATGCGGATGCTTAAATGTATTAGCGCCAATATTTTTTATTTTCTTTTCACCTTTCAAATGAAACCTCTCTCAATAAAATTGGTTACCGTAATGCTGATATCTAGCGAATATCATGATTTGTCCGAACTCACACATCTGTATACAATTTGTTCCTTCGCATATACATGTGTATACGGGTTAAAGAAAGACGTGCACTCACAGCAACGATAGGCCGAAGTCGCGACGATCGTCTGCTAGCAACCGGTACGCTCTCGTCATTTAGTCAGTGTGAGAAAAAAATTTGATGGCGACAGCTGTCGGATTTTTGTACATTATAAAAAATGCAGTGTATTTAACTAAATAAAAAAGTCGCTTCTGGCGTGATCGCAACTCGAGACTTTCTCATCACTCAGAGTTGAAATAAAGAATTTTTGAATTGTATCAATTCGGATTGTATTAAATTATTCTGTTTGACTCAATTTTTTATTATTTTGCTTCCCATTAGTACAAGATTTGTGTATTTGATGTTGTTGTTGCGGCCGAGTTATGAATATGTAGATGAGCTTTCGGCTGTTGGCGGCAAAGAAGAATTTATAATTCTTATTTATACGTTTCGACTCTGGTGTGGGTCCTCTTCAGTAACTTTATTTATTCATTTTTTTTTAAGAACACATTCAGGTTGCTCGCCAGGCTCTCTGGCTCGACGTAGAAAAAGAAAAATATAGTGTGTAATAGTAACAACCGTCTCCTCACATCAACACTATCCACACCTAAGCATCTTGAACATCTACCTAACCTAGAAAGTCGAGCACATGGGTCAGAGAGTTCGGTAACCGTCCAAAAACAAACATTCATACATCTTACAACACAACAAAAATAGGATATAAAAAAAAACACTTTAATTATTAAAAAAAAATAAATAAATAAAGTTACTGAAGAGTACCCTCACCAGGGTCGAAACGTATAAATAAGAATTATAAATTCTTCTTGACCGCCAACAGCCGGAAGATTTATATAATTAAAGTTAAATCTCAGAAAAAAATATTAAGGAGACCTAGCTGTAAAATAACATATCAGGATTAACAATTAGAACTGTACATAACCTCAGCTATGTGTTTATAGTCTCAACATAAAATCCCAACCACGTGTTGCTAATTATTTGTGTTTAACATTAAGTGTGAACAATTATTAGTGCATTTCTAATTGATAATTATTTGAAATTGTTCCTTTTGTGTTAATAATTGCTTTTTCACGTCTACAACAAGATTCCTATTTTGTTTGATGCATATTTTTACAACCCGCGCGGAAAAGGGTAGGCTCGGAAGAAGTCTTCATACGGGTCCTGGTAATTGTAATTGTAATTGTCAAAAAATGTGTCATTTTTGCCATCTGTTTGAGCAACTTTTCAATTTATTTTATTACAGTTAATGTTAATTTCCAACTGGATTAATAAAATATATTTATATACAGCTCGAGTTAATTTTTGCGATATACCTATCGTAACTTGTGTGCATTTTTAATTTTTCAATAAACACATATATATATCTAGAAAACAGTTTCCTTTATTTTTTTATGACGTCCCAACTTAAAAAAAAAAAAAAAAATTAAATTGGCACAACAATGTTTTTTCAAAACAAAAATGTTACGCCAAGTATTAAAAGTGTACTCATCCCATAACAAAAAGAACTCTTTGCTAAAAAATCCCTTACAAAAAAAATTCATTGCTGAAAAGTCTCTTACAAAAATATTAAACCGAATCCAATGTATCCGCCAACTAAAATCTCTCGGTAGATGTTTAACAGATGTAGATGTTTCTCTACAAAAAACTTGGCGTGCCAGCGTTTTGCTTCCGTACATAGCCCATTGAAATAAGAACGGGGCCACTACTGACTTCCAATTATTACTAAGATTCGTAGAATGTAAATATGAGATGTAAAGAAAAGTATATTTACATAAATCCTATAGAAAAAACCGTCAGATAGCAATTTCGAGAATCTCAAAGGAGATAATCATAAACCATTTGCAATGGTGGGAAGGTCAGGTAATACGGAAGAAGATGAAGATCAATAGTGTTTAGACTAATGTAACAATATTGTACACGTATAAACTGATGAAAATTAATAAAGAATAAATTCCATCAAGCGGAACTCTACGAAGGTAAAAAAAATTGGATCTGAGGTGGGGGCCTCATAGAATAGTCCCAGTGAACACAATGACACGAAGATTACTCCAATGTCGCGATCTCCTACTCAGCAATGCAATTGTTATATAACGCCATCGTTATGCAACAGTTACATTGCGGAGTAGGATATTATAATATAATATAACATAGAGAAATAGCTGCATCTGTTAAAAATCTACCGAGAGATTATATTTGGCTCATATATTGGATTCGGTTTAATATTTTTGGAAGAGATTTTTCAGCAAGGAATTCTTTTTGATATGGGATGACTACACTTTTAATACTTGGCGTAACATAGTTAATTTCGGTTTGGACCATTAAAAAACTAATATATTACAGTCATTCTATACATTAAAAAAAATATTTTGATGATGTATAGTCGAAATATGCTAAATGTTATACGATGTACTTCAAATAAAAAAAGAAAAGTTTGGTATTTACAGGGAGACGTTGATACATTATAGTTTGAACATCCATTAATCTTAAAGAATTCATGAGCGACAAATGCGAAATTCATTGTTACCGATCTATTCTTGCTCTGATTGGTCGCCGGTGTCGTCAGACACACAGAGATCAAGTTCATGCATTGAAATGTATTGCTTATGTCGAATGTCAAATCTGACATAATTAATTCAATTTTTTCCCCTTTTAAAAAGTTGGTGGCAGTCAGCTATGTTCATGTGAAGCCGTTGTATTCGTGCTATGGTTGGTCGTGGTCAGACACCGGGACTGTGACCAAGTTCATAAATTGAATCTTTTTGTTTTTGTCAAATGTCAAAACTGACAGAAGATGTGACCTGTGCGCTGCAGCGCCCGGGTCCGTTTAGTTAAGACAGCGCTGCAGCGCCCATAGAAAAACGGTGACGTGCGGTAGCGCCTCCGGCTTGGCTAGTGAAATATAAATTTGAGCTTGACTATTTCATATTCGGAAATCGCAGAAAAGACATTTCGGTTTCTATTTCCGTGATATGTACAATTTTGTGTATTTTCTTCATTTGTGAATAAATTTATTAATTTTGAAGTTAAGGAATTTTTAAAGGATTAATGTCGAAGGGTATGAAATGAGCTTCAATTCTATTCAAGAAATTCAAAGAGTAAACTCTACACGAAACTATGTTTTATAGGAGGAATAATTTTGTATTATTCTATGATCCAGAACTTTCTTAAACACCCCACTCTATATAGTCGACATATTAAAAATAAATTACAGAATACTTGAAGGTGTCATTAGTTTGATGGTATGAAGGGGAAATACTTATACTTCTCTGTATTATTGTTATAAATAAAAACAAGCAGGGCTGTTGATTGTCAGAGAAACTTTTCTGGTACTTGAGGTTTTAAACGGATCCATCCCAAATTTTAGGCAAAGTGCTGTTCATAAATACGTTTTGTTCAATTGTCTTCAAATCATACTTTACCAACCTCCGTAACCTTAAAATTGGTAAGATTATTCATAATCGGAGACTAGCTCCAAAGCTTTTCTTCTCTTACTCCACGCAACATCGTGAACACTTCATTCCCTATAAATTAAGTACTTCGAAAGCTGCCTAGCTTTAGAAATTGTAAAGTTATAGACAATGAACGTAAAGGTTCTGTGTTTGTGTATGTTATTCAATTGGTAAACACAAATGTGCTCTCAGAAACCTCTAAATATGAGCAGCGTTGTTCACACTCGACGTAACAACATAGGAACGATAGAAAGTATCCACCTAACAACGCATCCGCACCATTATACATACCTTTACTACATTTGAGTATGGATATTATATGTGTAGTGAAAGAATGGGATTAAGGTAGCGACTTGTAAGTGACAACGTAAGTATCCCAGCTATCCCTTGCCGATTTTAATAATATTTGTGACCGATTTGACATTTCACACAAACAAAACATTTCAATGCATGAAGCACGGAGCACGAATAGCTCGCTAACAATGAATTTCGCATTTGTCGCTCATGGAATTTTTACTGAAGGATCGCGATATGTTATTCTACATAAAAAAATAAGGTGTATCACTTCTAAGGAGTGATACACCCTCCCAAAATAGCAGTCGAAATATAGCAACTTGCATGTTTCGTATATAAGAATGCAATTATTTTGATCGAAAGTCATTGGATAACTATTGCCATATCAAGACACGAATAGCATAATTTTCGCGGTTGGTTTCGACAACTTTATGGGGGTAAACTACCCCAAAATGTGATTCAAATTATACGAAAAATCGCCAGATTATATTTAAAATAAAAACATCTAAAAAAATATGTTACATATTACTACAAACGTAAGTTAACGTGATTCGCATAGCTCGCAAAAATACTTTTCTAGAGGGTAATTGCCCTTGAACGCATTTTAGGTAGTTTGTATGAAAATATGTAATTTTCGCGAAAGAAACTTATTAAAAATAACATACTACAAATAGATATAATATTGGCGTCGCATTAGTCGTCATTACATTACATGTCGTTCGATTTTGAATTTGGTGAAAGTCCAGCGAAGAATTCATATTTCAACAATTTTTGCTTTTTTATCAAGCTATGAGGAAGCCAATCGCACAACTCTATTGCAGTTTTATCCCCTGAATGGAGAAAATGAGTTGGTCGCAATAGCGAAAGCTTGGTTAAAAATGTTACCACGACCTAATTGGTAAACCAAACCAAGTCCTGGCTGAGTTATCAATTACTTGGACAGGTTAACCAACGTCTTGGTTGGGCTTACCAAGTATTTCATGCTAATATTTTTAACCAAGTTTTTGGTTGTTCCAACTAAGCCTTTATCTCATTGTAGGGATATATGCAACGCACATTTCGCGCCTACATATTTATTTGAGGGATTATGTGTACACCAGGTAGGGCAGAATGTATTCGCACTCCGGTGACCCAGAATACATTAACCCCGGCGTATTATTGATCCCATGTACTCACAGTGGGTGCGTATGTAAAGAACTGACATATTTGTCTTCAATAACATATTAGAATTTTCTCCTTTGAGAAATACGAAGCCCAGTATGTTTTACACCTGCCAAAAATTATGGAAACTACTTGAATGTGATATTGGTACAACAAGGCTCTCCCAAATATGTCGAGGGCTGGAAAAGAAGTTGTGAGGACGAAGGCTGGAACTGTACGATATACCAAGAAATCCCTGGCGTCCTTACATTCCTCCATGATTTCGACGTGAGTTCGTCTGTTCTGTATTATATTCTAGCAGGTGTTTTTGGCACACGTGTTTCGCGCGTTCGCTATTACTTTCAAATTCAAGTAAAATTTGAAAAACTTCCTTTTTCAGAACGTCCCCCATAGAAGAATAATAATCCCCCAAAAAACACAATCTATAGAAATCTATAAAAAACACAATCTATAAAAAGTTTGTGACAAATACATTTAAATATGTGGCATCATATATGTGCAAAAAGTTATGAAATAAACTGAAAACGCTGATAGCGTGTATTGTCAAATACATGTGTGTTAAATATTTGTGCATAAGGAGGCAATCTGTTATAAACCCGAAGAAAGCTATCTTGCATTTGGAGGTAAAAAATGTTGTAATCAAAAATAGAAACAAATGTAATTGAAAATAATGTAGTAATTTTATTACAACAAATAATTAGACTTACTATATTAATTCGGCAAGTATTGTGGTCTATTTTTTTAGAATTAAACTACTAAATTATTTTCAATTGTATTTATTTCTATTTTTCATTACAACATTTTGTACCTCCAAAAGCAAGATAGTTTTCTTCGGCTTTATAACAGATTGCCTCCTTATGCACAAATATTTAACACACATGTACTTGACAATTCATGCTGCTAGTGCTTCCAATGTATTTCATAACTTTTTGCTTTTACTACTTTTTGAAAAGTTTGTATAGATTCAGGAATCCTCAGTTGGACATCAAAGTTTTCTATTCCCAAACAAATTTCTTTAGTGTGTAAGATAAGATCTTCTGGCGGGTATCGTTTTCTTTTCTTTTTGAAATTGATTAAGCTCTAATATGTTTATGAAAATATTTATTTCCAACAGTATAAGCTTATGATATTCTACGAATTTTAGCTCTATCAAAAGAAGCTACACTCACGATGTGAGGGTTCATTTTGTATAATAATGAGAATTTTTTTAGGAATATTTTGATTACGCGTTCTCTTTTAAAAGAGAAAAAGAAATTTTGAAGTTTTCGGAAGAACACTAATGCATTTTGCAAAATTTGTAAATTTTATGCACCCAAACGTAAAAGAACATCTAAGGGGACCGGTACAGCTAGAAAAAAGTAATTTTCTAAGAGGTGCATTTTTTATAACAGTCAACCAATAAATGTGAAATTTATGTATCATTTAAAAACTAAAATAAATAATTTTTCTGACAGTATTAAAATCAATTTGGGTAACTGGTTCTCTTTTAAATTATATTTGGAGGGGCTGTTTCACATTGGTTGTTGGTGATAAAGTTTCCGTGCATAAAAAACAATAGGGTAGATGTACTATTTGTGGCTAGACTCTGTAAATGGTAAATATTAAGATTTATGGAGTTTAAAGCATACTGCTAGGGTACCGTTGCGCATTGAGCATTAGGTTGGCCATACTTTTTACCGCTTTCGAATCATTTCTTAGCGACGCGGCAGAAAAATACGACAAAATATCTAGCATCTCGAAAATTCTAGCTAAACCTTGCAAAAAACGTTTAGCAGATGGCTGGTAAGTAAGCCCTAAATAGTCACTTACTTCATCGACACTGGTGGTTGTACGGTCGGTGTGCGGTTTCGGCCGAGTCTCCCAAGTTAAGCAGAACTTCGTGCTGTATTATTCGGACGAGTGACCGCTTAGGCGTGCATGGACAGGCTCAATAAGTGAGCGAGAGGTATTTTTTTCTGTGCCTTTGGTGTCTACACTTAAGTAACATTGTTATTTTCGTGTATACACCGGCAGAGTGTAGCTAAAAGTCGGCTGCGGATGCACCGGAAGTTAGATTAGCTTAATGAAGTGCGGGTTGAGAGTGATAGGAGGAAGGGTGGAAAGGGTCATAAAAACTCGAAAGGGTGTACGCTGGAACACGGAAAATAAAATCTAATAAAAAATCTACTTACTTATTTCGCCTAATTGTGATCACAATTATGTATACATTACCAAAGTTTAGTTTGTTTTCCCGATTAAAATGTAAATTCGTAAAGAATATCTTATATTATACTGTAAACACGATTTGGCTACAAATAGAATAACCAAAGTATCATTGTACTCCCGCGTGGAAAAAAAAAGTATCGCGGAGACTCTCTGCGAGACTCACTGCGAGATCTCGCAGAGAGTCTCGCCGAGCGTCTGACGGGTCTCGCCGAGAGTCTCGCTGAGAGTCAAGCATGGTTCCCGGAGCTTGACTCTCGGCGAGACTTTTGGCGAGATTAAAAAAATTTTTTTTTTACTTGAATAAATTCTCAAAAGTCTCGCAGAGAGTATCGCCGAGACTATCGGCGATACTCTCGACGAGACTTTTGGCGATAGTCTCTGCGAGACTTTTGGCGAGATTTAAAAAAAAAAATTTATTTTATAATAAATTCTCAAAAGTCTCGCAGAGAGTATCGCCGAGACTATCGGCGATACTCTCGACGAGACTTTTGGCGATAGTCTCTGCGAGACTTTTGGCGAGATTTAAAAAAAAAAATTTATTTTATAATAAATTATCAAAAGTCTCGCAGAGAGTATCGCCGAGACTATCGGCGATACTCTCCGCCGAGAGAAAAGTGTCTCGCGGGTCGGGAGACGATGTTCGTTCGTCTTCACTACAAAATGTAATCTTACTTTCATGGTTGCAGAGTTCCTCTTCCATTCCGATATCGTCCGTTACCGAAAACGGCAATGTCGGGAATTGTGGCGAAGACACTTTTTTTTATTCATGTCTTTCCGCTCCTTTTTTTCCGTTCACAGCAATTTGTAACATTTTTCCGATCTTTAAGCCTACGGGCAGTGCACACTTTTAATATTTTACTGCTACCGCTTTTCAAAAAAGAATTTGAGCAAACATGTAACCTTTCCACAGATGTCATACGCGTAAACTTCAGTTGTCAACTGCTTTCACGATGTGAATTCGGCCACGAAACAGAATCACATCGTAACAGCAGTTGAAACCCGAAGTTTACCCGTATGACATCTGTGGAAGGGGTTATAATGTTTGCTCTAATCTTTTTTTAAAGCGGAAGCACTAAAATATTAATAAAGAATGCACTGCCGGATGGCGTAAAGATCGGAAAAATGTTGCGAATTGCAATCAACGGAAAAAAGAAGAGGAAAAATAAAAAAGTGTCGTCGGCTCAATTTTCGGCATTTCCGTCTTCGGTAACGGACGATATCGAAATGGGGGAAGAACTCTGCAACCATGAAAGTGAGATTACATTTTGTAGTGAAGTGAAATTATTACCGCGGACATCATTACCGACGAACATCGTCTCCCGTTGAGAATTTATTCGAAAAGAAATGTTTTTTTTTAAATCTCGCCAAAAGTCTCGCAGAGACTATCGCCAAAAGTCTCGTCGAGAGTATCGCCGATAGTCTCGGCGATACTCTCTGCGAGACTTTTGAGAATTTATTATAAAATAAATTTTTTTTTTTAAATCTCGCCAAAAGTCTCGCAGAGACTATCGCCAAAAGTCTCGTCGAGAGTATCGCCGATAGTCTCGGCGATACTCTCTGCGAGACTTTTGAGAATTTAATATAAAATAAATTTTTTTTTTTAAATCTCGCCAAAAGTCTCGCAGAGACTATCGCCAAAAGTCTCGTCGAGAGTATCGCCGATAGTCTCGGCGATACTCTCTGCGAGACTTTTGAGAATTTATTCAAGTAAAAAAAAAATTTTTTTGATCTCGCCAAAAGTCTTGCCGAGAGTCAAGCTCCGGGAACCATGCTTGACTCTCAGCGAGACTCTCGGCGAGACCCGTCAGACGCTCGGCGAGACTCTCTGCGAGATCTCGCAGTGAGTCTCGCAGAGAGTCTCCGCGATACTTTTTTTTTCCACGCGGGCTATTTGTGCCCACCCAGTGGCCACATTCGGCGCCAGTTATTAACTATTTTTGGACAGTTCCGTTCCCAGTGGTAGTTTTCGATTAAATATTATTATATAACCATAAAATAATATATTTAAAAATAAATGATCTAATATTTATTTATATTTAATAAATGCATTCAGATAATACAGGCCAAAGATAAACCAAATAGGAGAAAAGGCAAATTAGTGAAAAGAGGAAAGAAGAGAGAATGGAATTAAATAAGATTAAAGTTGAAAAATTGGACGAAAGACAGTTCTAAATTGAATAAAAGAAGGAAATAACCGCGACTTAGTTATTACCAATATTAAATAGTTCTCTATCAGAATACATTTCACGTTGTATCATTGATAGTCATATTTATTCTATCAGAAAATGTTGTTTCTTGCGTTATGTATTTTCATGTTTCGAATAAAGCATTATTTAGCTGGATTCGCTGACTTATGGTATTCCCAATAATTATTGTTATTTCAAGTGGCGACAAACTGCACCATCACTGGTCAAAAATAGTACATTCGAGGCCTCTAACGATGAAAACGGGTATTAGCTGATTATTTAGTATCTTCTCGATTAATTACAATCGAAATGAAATTCGTTTAATAATAATTCGATTACTTATAAGATTTGGATAACATCGATCGACCTTTCAAATGCTCATATGGATTTATTTAAAACTGATCGTAAAATAAATAGTGGAATTATACTGAAAGTCGCCAAAAATGGTACGTCTTATTGAAAAATTTACTTTGTTAAAAAAAAACTCTTAGGTTCACTTTTCATGACTTTGTGTATTATTTACACTTCAAACAATTTTGTACCTGTCTAAATTTCTACTTAACGTTACAATTTAACGCAAAAATGCTATTCGTCAACTCAACGAATAAATACACCATTTACGTAAAAATCCATTTGCGGATTCATAAAATAAAAATATTAACCAAGAAATGCAGCGACAGGCTGACACCTTGCCTACTGCCCGCCCGCCTATATCGACTCTCTGACGTCTAGCAGACTGACTGCTGCTCTTTGACCGGCATCTTACGGCTTTGGCAGTGATTCACAGTGTGGAAAAACACAACGATTGACAAAGACGAACGACGACGACAAAACGAAAAACTGAAACGATGACGACTTCAAGGTCGTTAATATCAAATATCTCCGACATCCCAGTAACTACAACATTCGTTTTGTTCTCAAAATTATATTTTAAATTAATGGATCTAACTGCAGCACAAAATGTAAGTGAAACGCTCGGAATTCGTTTACATGATGATGTGAGCGGATCGAAATGCGATTTAAACCCGATCTTTGCTGTAATAGTCTTGGAGCGTCTCATCTCGGTCGGTGGGGTAGAAGTAAATGTACTTGTCTCGAGACGCGACCGTGTCTCTTGACGTGAAAATATATGAAAAATTTATTTTTAAAAATGTATCTTACATATGTGGCATCCTAAGGCAAATCAACATAGCAATGTCTATTTGGTCTTAATCATCAAAAATATTATTATCTAATACTACGTCAAAGATTTGTTACAAAATGTTGCTATTATAGATTCAAAAAGTAATAACACACTTACTTGGCCGCTAGTGTTATTTGAAAAAAAAATGAACTAATGGTTCATCAAACAAAGAATGTCGGTAATGCGGGTCACCTCTAACTATTTTCTATTTTCATTTCTGCGCTCTGCATACTTTTCAAAGAGAACCAGTAGACCAAATATTTCCAAATAACTTTTGGTTTAGCTTAACATAAACTCTTACGGCATGAGTGTAGCCTTGTTTGTTTAAAAAATCGGTGAAGTTATCATTTTGTAAGCGAAATATCCGAGTTTGAATTTCGCGCCCTGGAGGAATCGATTCATTAATATCGATAGAGTGCGAAATGAGAAAATCCTGACTGCGCATGCGCCCTACATCATCACGAGGTAGCGAGGAGAAATGCTTCCTCCAAATCTCTCTCTTTCTCCCTGGGACGTCGCCGTGACCACTAGATTGGGTCTCCGTACTTTGGTTTCGCTCCGTTTCTCTCGTGCCTCGTGGGCCACGATTATCGGCTATTCTGACCAAAATTGTGATCTAAATTATCGAATCAAGGGCCCTGGTGTGAGATTGGAGGTTTTGATGGACTTTGGCAATTTTATATACAATCTATGACAGTGCCCAGGGAGGAACGAGCCCTTCGTCTACGGTTCTAACCTTAAAGAAAAAAAAGATAAGTACCCGGTTGCCGGTTCATGTTATTCTTATTGTATGTTATATCTCGCCCAAGATTTTTGTGTGAAATGGACTGGATTTTGACTCTTGGAAATAAGGATGAAATGCGCATCGTTATTTTGAAAATGTATATTTAATTTGTACCATGGAAATTTTGATGAGATGAATGTGTGAAAATTATATTGATTGATATTGATGCCAGAGAGCCTGGTAAATTGTGACGATTATTCGGAAATTATATGTAAAAAAATTTAATGTGAAAAGAAATATTTATATAGAAGAATATCAAATGTACGGTGCTACCGAAGACATCCTGTGCGAGTGGATAACGAAATCATTGTAAGTCGATGACTGATAAAACTAGTTCTATATCGTTCCTTTCAATTACATGTGATCTATATAAGTTATTAACTTGATGGGCATATTAATGTTCTGTTCCTATAGAATCGGGCCATTATTCGGATTTTCATTGTCACCGCTAGATTCGATTTTTCTTTAATAAATTGTGCAGCCTCGATTCTCATCTGAATTCATGCCATTCTTTTTTCTTTATCCGTTTCCAGGTATTTATTCCTGACTTCACGTATCTTAATAATTTCAAATAATCCTTTTACTCCTCAATAATCAAATTAAACTTTCAATTTATTTTAGAAAATTGTCTTTAAATAGCGTTCAGGCGGAATCCGGACTTGAAATTGTAAACTTATTCGCCACATTTTTTTAATCTGTCTGTAATCCAGCTGGACCTACTATCGATCGATTACCGCCCCAATCTCTCCAGGCATATCTCCTCATTAAGAATATCTCACAGTAAATACGTCGAAAAAATTAAACATCTTCAATCTGGCTCATCCCCTGGTCCTGATGGCATACCAGCATCAATTTTGAGACATTGCAACGGTATTCTGTCAAAACCAATGCGTATGCTGTATTCCGGGTCATTTCGAGATAATATCTTTCCGACTGAATGGAAAAAGCGTTATGTAGTTCCGATATTCAAAGCCGAGAACAAACAGGACGTGAAGAATTACAGACCTATCTCAAAGAGATCTACGATAGCGAAAATATTAGACTGTCTTGTATGCAAACAACTCACTTTTTGTTTTAGTAACGTAGTCACCGACGAACAGCACGGGTTTATGAGAGAAAAATCGACTATTTCTAATCTAGTCCTATTTGAAAGCTATATTAATTTAGGATTTGAATCTAGGTCTAAAGTCGATTCGGTATACATATAAGAGAACTTTAGTAATGCTTTCGATTCGGTTAATCAAGCTTCTAGCCAAGCTTTTTAACTTTGGCGTAAATGTGAATCCCCTAAGCTGGATCACATCGTTTTTGCCCGATCGTTATCAGTACGTAAGATATAAAAACTTTATATCTCGTCAGATCTATGCATTGTCCGGAGTTCCTCAATGCTCTCACCTTAGGGCTTTCCTGTTAAACCTAATCAATGATATCACGGTTTGCTACGTGCAATCTAGATGCCTCTTATTTGCTGATGACTGTAAAATCTTCCGTGTACTCCATGCAAGAGACGATTGTGAGCTGCTACAAGTGGATTTAGACAATATTTCGGTTTGGTGTGAGCACAATGGATTAAGCATCGATATAAGTAAATGCAAATCTATATCCTTCTCTAGATAAAGAAAAAAGATTGAATATAATTATAATATTAAATGTTGTCGACTCAAGAGAGTATCAGTGATAAAGGACGTTGGGGTACCGTTTGATAAGAATCTGTCGTCTGATAAACATATAGATAGTCAATCAATCTGTGAACGTAATGGGTTCAGTAAAGCGCTTCTCGAAAGATTTTAAATTAACCACAACGATTCAGTTACTTTACTGTAACGTAAATTATCCCAACTTAGGAAAAATCCCAAACGCCACAATCTAAATTGTCAGTAACTTTTCTCCCTTTGATTTTGTTCCGAAGAACTGGGCGCCAGGCGCTTTCGCGCCGGGAAGGAAGCAACGATGTAAATTGACAATTGCCAACCCAGGCTAACTGCAGCTATTTTTACGTAGAGTGGAGGGGGGGGGGGTAAGACTCCTGAGAGATTTTCAAATAAAAAGAACAAAATACAAATCAAATTCAACACTAGTTACGGACTCACAAATTCTATTAATTTATTAAATTATTCACGTTAAATTTCTCGACAATGCACAACAGTATTCAAAGCAAATGTCCCATAAAAACTCATATTCGTGGTTACAATATCTTCCACTGTTACTCGCTCTTTAACACGGTATTTTTTCGACAAAATATTAACAATAAAATAATCAATCATTCACAATAAAAATGCCTCGGAAAGGCCGCAAATTTTCTCAAACAACACTATAATCGCGACAATCAATCCCTATTACATTTTTGACAATTCCCTATCAATTAAATAACAAAATAAAGAAATCCTTCGGGACAGTCGCGTTAATATTCAGTTCGCGGCAAACGACCGTAATACACTCTCAAAAATCCTATCATATACGATACGTATCATATACGTACCGATACGGTCCAATCGTACAAATTCCTTCCAAAAAATTCCATTCGGAACGACAACAGATCACACACGCAACAATAAATAAAACAACAATTAAACAATAACTAATACTATGACTTTTCCCCGAAGATTTGACTCCAAGGGTGACACGATATTTTACACGCGATAACTAATTTCTTCGCGGTTAAATTCACTTCATAAAAGAAACGTTATAAAAAAAGGTACGCAAACCAAGCAACGTTTACTCGAGACGCGGTACAAATAACGCACGACTAGTACAATTTCGCGACGAATATTTCTCTGCGCGAACGGGACAAACGTTGCCGGCACGACCAGACTCTAAGTTACATTAAAACACTCGCGAAAAATACTAACATTAAATAATAGACCGGAGAGAAAAATAGAAGATATTACCGGGACAAGGACGACGTACAGATCTCAGGTATTTCCCTCTGATTAGATCGTCCATCCGGGATCGCCTGGACTTGAGCGCGACACTTGACGCGCCACGTCCTCACCGCTTCACATCCTCCGGGAAAAAGTTTTGAGTCTTCGCTGTCCCTCGCGCTCGTGAAATATGATCCCCACCCTTAGATAACCAATTTACCAAAATGAAGGTATCGCTATCGTGCTCGCAGGTCTGAGGCCGGGACCTGGCCTCTCTTTGGCCAATACGCAAATTAGCCTAGCCGATCTTACTGCGTATCAAGACTCGCTAGTACGCTGAGCTACCTACCATACACAAAGGTCCTTATTCGAGCGGGACGACTCGAAATGGTGTTTTAACAAAATGCGAATAGTTGAGCGGTAAGATTGCGAATCCTGCCGATGATGTTCGATGCATGGGTGGAGAATCTCGACAACATGACGAATAGAACAGCGAGCAGATACTTTAGTTGCTGGGACGATGACATTGCGCAAATCCTTGTTCTCTCTTTCTGTCTCGATGAATTTATCTCTATTCTCTCTTTCTCCGTTCGCTGGTCATAAATAAAAAATGATAATCGAAAAAAATTAATAAATATTCCAAAATTTTGCACGATTACGGTATCTTTGGCCCCTCATTGTGACCGTGGATTCTTCACTGTCAGACAAAAGTAAACACTTTTTCAAGAATAAATTTTTGTCGATTTTAGCTAAATTTAGAAGATACAGGCCCTTCTTCAGGTGCGTTTCTGGAACACCCCATACATTCAATTTTTCGTGGTTTCACGGGTAAATTTTTTATTTTTAACGCTCAAGGTCACTTTTTGGGGATCGATTTTTTGTATCCAAAGTTTGTTGGATCTATTTTTGGTTTTCACCGTTTTAGGTCAATTGTTTGTTGTTCATGTTTCTGGGGTCGGTTTTCGGTGTTTCAGATTTTAGGTGACTTTTTGGCGGTCTATTTTTTGTTCACCAAGCTTGTGGGATCTATTTTTGTTTTCAACACCTTTGGTCATCTGTTGGGGGTACTGAAGTGAAGTAAAGGTAAAGGTAGAGATAAAGGTAGAGGTAGAGGTAGAGATAGAGGTAGAGGTAGAGGTAGAGGTAGAGGTAGAGGTAGAGGTAGAGGTAGAGGTAGAGGTAGAGGTAGAGGTAGAGGTAGAGGTAGAGGTAGAGGTAGAGGTAGAGGTAGAGGTAGAGGTAAAGTGAAGTAAAGTGAAGTAAAGTAAATTCGAATTCCGGAAAAAAAGTCCGGTGGAAAAAAGTCGCGGAAAAAACAGTAAATTCGTCTAAAAACAATTTGTTTAAAATACAATTAGCAACTGCACTGGTTCGTTTGCGCATTCGAGACACTTGTGTGGTTGTGGGAGCGGTTCGTATTTCGCAGAAGGGGCATGTTTCTTAGACGATTTTTTTTTAGAATGGTTTTTCAAAAAACAATTCGTATCTGCACAGGTTCGTATCAAATCGTCTAAGCGCCGTTAACTTACTGGTGCCCAAAAGTCCTGGCGCCGAAAAGTTCTGTCTGGAACTGGTTCTGTTCTGGAACGTCTCGGCGCCAAAGCGACTAGCACTGAACCGGTAGCGCCGAAACATCCTGCTCATTTTTTTTACACTTTGCGTCGAGACGCTACCGCGTGTCTTGATCTCCCCCCCCCCCCCCCAAAATCATGAAAAATCAAAAATCGACCCCCAAAAGTTGACTTAAAACGTTGAAAACCAAAAATGGACCCCACTAACTTGGAAAACCAAAAATAGACTCCCAAAAAGCGACCTCAAACATTAAAAACAAAAAATATACCTGTGAAACCACGAAAAATCGAATGTATGGGCCGTTCCAGAAATCCATCCAAAGAAGAGCCTGCATCTTCTAAATTTCGCCGAATTCGATAAAAATTTATTCTTGAAAAAGAATAAACCTCTCTCTGGTCCCCCCCAAACTAATGTATGCATCAATGGTCTGGTCACCAAGTTATGCTAATCGCACAAAGAAACTCGAAACTGTCCATCATCGAACGCTCAGACTTCTCGCGTACTGATGTGGTACCCCTATGACATTCGACATATCACGACTATGCGCAAATATTATCACTAATGAAGACCTTCCCCATCCACCGTGAGATTGTTGAATGATGTCTGTTATTTATTTACAATTGTAAATGGGGTTGTTTCCTCTATGTCACTCGTTAGTACTTTTTTGATGAATATCCCCCAGAGGAATGTTCGTTCAATGGCACCCAGACTTGTCGAATAAAAATTAACCCGGGCAAATTACCCGAGAAATTCTACTATTCAACATCTGGCGAGATTGAGATATTGAGTTTCCATTCCTTCATTTTATGAGTGTATCGTTTATTTAATTTCATGCTCAACCTAGTCAAGCAATTCTTCATTACGAATAACAAATTATTAATACTGTGATATTAATCTAAGCAATTTTATATAACATCCACAAATTATGTTTAAGTATATACTATATATTTATGTTAATAATCCCGAATCTTCAAATTGTTACTCCATGTTAAATTTAAAATGATTTAATGGAGAAATCCGTTAATAAAATGTTTAAAATACAGTTATTTTTTAAACAACCATTCAAATTTGCAGCTTTGCTCGAATTTCTATTTCAAATTACCATGCACTGTTTCCGGAAAGACTAGTCTCAAACACAATTGAGAATTGTCTGGAAATATTTGGCTTAGTGGTTCTTATTCAAAAGTGCGTGAGGAGTATAAAAACAAATGAGACTGTACGTGACCCTAATTACCCTTATGCTTTTGCCATCAAATTCTTTCTGGCACATATTCTTTGTTTGAGAGGAACAGTACATATTTTTTTCAAATAATACTAGCGGCCAAGTAAGTGAGATGTTAGTATTTTAATATCCGTAAATTTGACTTAAGAAGGTTCGTCAGTACGTGCGGGAGGTGAGGTGTGTATAGCGGTAGTCCTATGCTTATACACGGGCCTCGTGCACGATAGCCAACGGTGTAAATGATGTATCTTGATTAGGATAATTGTCAAATTGGGGCGAAGAATGTAATTTCAAACGGTTATATAACTGTTTTTTAGCAGTATAGAATTACTCGAAATAAATTTGTAATGCTAAAAATGATAGAAATTCGATTTTCTGGTATCACGAATTTGTGGAGAAGTGTAGCAATGAGGCTCGTAATTTATGCGGTTGGGTACCATGAAGTGTCATGGCGGCGACTACCAGCTGATAGTCCAGCAAAAGCGAATTTACAATAATGACAAATTGACGTTATATATGGAAAGGCAAGTAAATAAGTGAAAAACGGTATAAGGCCATGTTGAGAAACCGTAAAGTTGAGAAACCAAAGAGAAAGATAAAAAAAAACGGAAGGAAAATACGAATATTGATAATAAGATACAACAAATATAATCACCGTTAATTATTTTTATGGAAAAAGTTTATATTTGCAAACATAATGTTTCTCATATTTATATGTGTGTATAAATATTAAAGTGTTATATAAACAGTATTGTTCTAAAAGATTTTTCAATAAATTATATCCTTCCTTAAAATAGTAGTAGGTAAAATATCTCGCATTTTCGATATCAGTATTGTTGTCGGTTTATTCATTCTCTGATTGGCTTTCGTGTTACCTGAAACCGATGAGCAGCTTCAGTCATGTTATTGTAGTTTGACAGTTCTCGACCGCGCGAATTTTGAAGGTTGATCGAGGTTAGAGAAAAGCAGAGTAGCAACGTGAGAGTTAGATAAAGGTAAAGCCAGAGAGAAAGAATCAGCGAGGGGAGGCAGCGACACTGGTAGAGCTAGAGACAGAGGTAGAGAGCCGATGGCAGAGACACTGGTAACAAAATATGTAACGTAATGTCTGTGATTGAAAGTTTTTATGCATAAACTATCATATATTATTTAATGCATAATTGTGATGTAAAATTGATCAAAAGACACGGTATAGAGTTTCGATATACTTTTACAGCAAAATTAAAATACAATTTTTAAATTAAAGTATTTTCAATGTTTTTAATATAACGTAAATTAATTGTACGTCGCACCTGTGTGTCAAATTAAATATACCATTTAATGCAGGTAAACTTCCAGTACAGATTCGCTAAATTTCATGCATTTTTTTACAACGTAGGTAAAGGCAGAGGCAGAGTTAAAAGAAATAGGTAGAAAGCGAGACACTGTCGATCACATTTGTAAGTTAATGGTCACGACTGGAATGCATAAACTGGTATATTAAATGTAATGTACAATGATTATATAAAATCGATGTACATTTGTAGTCAATTTAAATTACGTTATTGAAATTAAGTACTTTTTAGGTTTCTAATATGTCGTAAATTTATTGTACGTTACATATGTGTATCAAGTTCAATATATACAATTTTATGCAGATAAATTTCCAGTACAGGTACATTCAATTTCATGTAATTTTTTTCATAGGGCAGATAATAGGCACGAACGCTGTTAAAAAATGCATAACTTAATATTTGGGACTGAAAGTTTTTATGCTTAGACTGGAATACAAAATTTGATCTACAATCGTGATGTAAAATTGATGCACTTTTACAGCAAAATCAATTTACATTATTAAAATTAAATTATACTTTCAAGCTTTTTAATGTATACCGTAAAAAATATACATCACACTTGTGTATCAAATTCAGTATGCCATTTTATGTAGATAATCTTTCAGTACAGGTACATTAAAATGCATGCAATTTTTTAAATAATGGACGTATAGCCAGATACTGAGGAAGAGGCAGACACACAGTGGTAGAGGAATGAGGTGGCTGAGGCAGAGATAAATAAATTTAATAAAATTGTGTAAATAATATTCCTTAATTAATTAAATAATAAATTAATGAAAGTTATGCATAAAAAAGAAAATAATAATAACAAATAATAATAATAAATGTAATAAGACAATGTAAAATGAACTGGGTAAACGCGCGGAGCGCGCGTATGTGCTAGTGAAAGTAAATAACTGAAACAACAACTACTATTACTATTACTACTACTACTACAAATTTCATTATTCAATTAATTAATTCATTCATTCGTTCATTAATGCATTTTTTAAAAACTTTTCTACGCTTACGAAACGACTAACTAAATACTAATAATATTTAAGAAAACATTAATTGGAATAATCCTCCAAGAAAAGTATTAATTAATACATTAAATAATTATGTTAGTAATTAGTGACTTCATTTATGTAAATATTCGATTTTTAATGAAAACGCTGAAACCCATCGTTTAACTATACTAGCAACAACGACCGCGCTACGCACGTTCTTTACGATTCTTCTTCGTAAGTCTCTACGATTTACGAACTGCGATTCAAAAGTACCGCGATAGCTTACCCGTGTACGATGGATTCAGGGAGAAGGAATAATCGAAACAGGGAGCCAATCAGGATGCTTTTAAACTGGCTTCAGTTTTCGATATTTCGACTTTCGATGTGTCATGTCCTTTTTAAGAAAGGATATGATCGTTTGATTCGCATGCCTCTCGCGTTTAGCCTAACCTCAACTTTCCACCGTTGCCGTACTTCCTGCAAGTTATATCAACGAACTGCAAACAATTACGAAAGTTGTACTTTTACTCGATACTTCTCATAAATGAAGTAGACAATGAATCTGATTTTCATGTGATAATAATTTCCGATTTTTCTCTGCATTCGAACGTCGAAGTAACGACTCAACGCCGATCTTTATATTCCTGACGACTCTCCTTGCAAAATAATTTGATTTTTAGTGAAGGGTGCAGGTAAAAATTCCCAAATAATTCAGGTAAATTCATCATAAAGTGGAAAATATGTGATAATAATTTCCGATTTTTCTTTACATTTTTATTGTCCCGACGAACCTCCTTAAGAGCTTGCCTCGAACTCTTGTCAGTTTCCACAAGTAAATTTGATGAAAAGGATGACCCTTCATTTTGACATTAACACAACTATACACATTTCCACGAAAACTTTCTATGAAAAAGATTCAAAGTTTGTCTTTACAGGGTGTTTTTTCATAAAACTAAGATCAATAATGACATAATTCATTCTAAATTGTAAAAAACGGCTAAGGAATCTTAATTATATGTAGATTTCATAACGACATAATTTTTTTTAACTCTTGACTGCTACTCTAGGTAAAAAAAAGCCGAGAGTTATACGTTTCATGGCGATTGGCTGGGTTGAGTGATTTCCTTCTCTAGTACGTTCTCGAAAACGGTAAAAAATTACTTAATCAAATTTCGTACGTCGATTCCGTGACTAGCTCTCACTGTCTTTTTCTTTAATTCGGTGATAAATTGTTGATTTGCATCGATAAATGAATTTTGCAAACAGCCTATTTGAATGTATCGAAATATCGCAAGATGGCCGCCATTGATGCATTCAATATGGATTAACTCTCACTTTATAGCGCAAATAGAAGAGTGTTGGAATTTATTTGAAAAGGATGAAATAAAAATAATAGTACAAAAATAAAAAAATACCCGACTCAAAGCGGAGATTAATTAATGAACAAGTTGGATAAACAAAAAATGGTGAAATAATTAATTAACCATTCGCATATCAAAGTTGCATATAGACGCAGTATTCTTCTTATTAGAGACTAATAAAAATCTTGCAGTCGAAAGTAAAAAAAAATTAGAAATGAAACACAAATTCTTGCCATTAAAATTTTAAAAAAAATGTAAAGTACAAAAGACGAAGAAAAAAATGGTAAAGTAGTTCAAGAATGTTCAACATGAAAAAAATATTAATCCACAGTACTTGGCGAGTATATATGCTAATATGAACATTCAATGATGAACAACCATGTGGGTATTTCGCAAACTCGCCAAGTACCGTGGATTCATTTTTTTTTCATGTCAAACATTCTTGAACTACTTTACCATTTTTTTCGTCGTCTTTAGTACTTTACATTTTTTTTTTAATTTTAATGGCAAGAATTTGTGTTTCATTTCTAATTTTTTTTTCCTTCGACTGCAGGATTTTTATTAGTCTCTAATAAGAAGAATACTGTGTCTATATCACTGTTGAACAATATGTACTTGACATGCTGCATATATGTTTAGTTTATTTCGCGACTTTTTGTACTTATGCGCAGCTTACTGGTCAAGTTTCTGGCACTGTTTTTTTTTTTTTTTTGAGGCAAATCGGATACCACTCACGTAAATGTACTTGTCTCGATTTTTTTACCTGTGAGGGTTTTTTTGGGGGATTTCACTACTTTTTGCATAGCTGTTTAAATCTCTTGCGATCGATCAATTCAGAATAAAAGAACTCGCAATTCACTAACTTTTTATATATAATCTTTAGCATGTATTTATTAGCACGACGTGTAAGAAATATAAAGTTCATCTTATTCTTCTTCTGCTTACCGAAATGGATTTTATAAAAATGACAAAATATCAATACATCATTTTTAAATGTATGTTCCAGTGTAACGTAATGTGCTACTACTCAGTCGGTGACATAAACTGTAATGCAAATTTCTGTTTTTTGACAAAAGACAAACATCTTCGTCTTTTGTCAAAAAAGTCGAGACTGCGTCTCGGAATTCGGCAGATTATTGTTCTTATCTTTTATCCAAAAGATCAACCGTGTCAGAGAAATTAACTTTCGAACGTTTCAGCTAATGCCCTCATATATACTTGTAGCATTCAGAGAGAGACCAACGATATGTTGCATAACTGAATAAAAAGAAAATTATGATATCGGATTTAATTTTTGCCATATCATGAGAAACATTCAATTATTAGTTAATATTTGTTTTGCCCAAATTGAGTATCAAACATAGACACACTTTATTCAAGTTTTATACAAAAATTTAGATCAGTTGCCCGTTCTTCAGATATATCATTTTCAAAACAATTATGAAAATAGAAATTTCTATAAAATCTTAACTACTTTATCGATTTCACCTAATTTAGTATTACATTGATTCAATCTATTTGCGTTTTATGCACAACTCTACATCAGTCACTTGAACAAATTTAGAAATTCAAAATTTTTTAATTATAAATTTATTTTTTTAATTTTCAATTTTTATTATCATATCAATTACTTCCTCAATTTCCACCTTTCACAGTGCAACCGCTAAAAGGTAATGTGATTACCAAATTTGGATTCCTCACAGAGGAGTAATCTAAGATTACGAATCTTGTGAAAAGTGTGTAAATACGTAAGCAATGTACAATGCCTCACTTTACACCTGTTTTCACTTATATGTGTCATAACTTTTGAACTCTGTTTAAAAAAAAATGTATCTCTCCAAAATAGTTTCTTATATTATTATTCAAAGAGAAAACGACCATGCACAATGATGACCATGAAGATGCTAAAAAAGCATGGACAACCGCAACTTAAAATTCTCTTAAATATGCACCCTTTGTTGGATTCTCATCAAGTTCAGTATCAAGCAATGATATATTCTATTCAAGCTTTATACAATATTTTGAACCGTTACTTGAGTTATATCGTTATAAAAAGAAAAGAGACTGCAGACTTCTATAAAATCTTAACTACATTATCAATTTTTCCCAAAGTTAGTATCAAATACAAGCTACTCAAGTTTTATGCAAATTTTGGATCAGCTGCACTGAACTGGATCATTTCAAAGCAAAATTAGAAAATCAGACTTTATAATTGAATTTTTTTAAGGGAGGCGTGTCAGCAAAAAAAAAGAATTTTAGAGAGTACCATTTCTTATTCTTGTCAACCGATGAAGAATATCAAATTTATATATCACTTAAAGACTGAAACGAAAAATTCAGAAGATATCCACCAATTTGTAAATTCGTTACTTTTTAAGTTTGTAATTAGTTCTAAGCGATATATGAATTTCATATTCATCGGTTGACTGGAATAAAAAAATATAACTCTCTGAAAATAATTTCTTTTGCTGACTCGCCCCCCTTAAGTAAGAAGTTTCTAAAGTTTTTTGCTGAAATGACATTTTATATGTTTTCACTTAATGTTGAATATCCTACTAACGTCTTCTAATTTCGAACAGTGGGGTATTTCTGATACGCTATGACGTGTGGCCGTATATGTATTTGCTAAGATTTTAAATTATATTTTAGTCTAATTATAATCAATAGAAAAGGCTCTTTTAAATGCTCACCAAATTGCATACAATAGAATTGATGGTAACATCTGCTTAATTTGAATGTACAGTCTAAACATACCGTAAAAGTAGAATCGGAAATGTAGGATTATTTGAATAAAGCTATTTTCAAATATTTAATGAAGTTCATATACCTCAAATATTATTTTTTTTGCTATATAAAAAAATGCAGCAACAGTAGAGAAAGTAATAAAAATATGTAATATTTAAATGTATTTAAGAATTAATGGACACAAATTTCCAATAATGGACGAATTCCTGGAAAACTTCTAAAAAGAGCGTAAAACAATCGAGAATAAAACGAAAAAAATAATGATAATTCTATTAACAAATCACGAACAAAACCACCAGCTTAGTAAAATCAAACATTGACTATTAATCGGAAAAGGTTTTATATTTAATTTTATAAATGTATTATTCATTGAAGTAAATGAACCCTAATATCTTGTATAATTATTGATAAAAACTTAATTGAAAAACCTATTTAATTACATTTAACCAATAATATTTCTCCTTGTAACTATCATAAGAACCCGATTAAGTGGGGTTGGTGTGATTGCTTACAAACGTTGACAAAACGTTACATGTCCTCGAAACATAAAGACTAACACTAATGGTAATCGGTAATTTCTAGAAAGAATACATTGACAATTACTACTCGATCTACAATTACCATTACACGAAGGAAACAAAGATATCTGATTATAGATATCTATAATCCACATCTTATCTATAATATAAATTATATATAATGTTCATTACTGACATTAACATGAATTTCAACTATGCGACTTTCTGACCCAATTACTTCGATAGATGTTATACATCATTTTGAAAAGCCACGATTCAACACAGGTAAAACACAATTATATCGAAAAAAAAGACCTCTCAAGGTATTGAGGATAGCCAAAACTGGAATTATCACCCTATACGTTGAAGTAACAGCTATATTTTATGTATTTTTTGTAAACCAACGTAAATTGTAAAAAAAATCAATTATTATTCGGGACCGAAGCCCCCCCCCCCCAAATCTGACAAATTCTTTCTTTTTCATTAGAAAAAAATGTTGAACCAAGAAAAAAAAATCATTCATTTAAAAATAATGGATGCATTGAAATTTTTCATTGATTCAATGATATGTTTACTTGATTTCAATAAAATGATATATTTGAAACGAAAAAAGAAGATTTGTTGCATTCAGCGCAACATTTATTCGACGAACATAATAAAAAAAACGGCTTCAAAAAAATATGAGTTGATGGGAGCTTCGACAAATGAGGGCCTTAATGACGATGAAAGTTTTTTTATTATATTTCGCCCTGATCAGAGTCTCTTCAGAAGCAGTAAATGTACTTATCCTTTGCTGGTCGGCTAAAGTTTAATGATGTTTATAAAATGTTGCCGATTTCATTTATATCTGATTCCATTGACCGCGCTTTCTGGCTGAAAGGTTATGTCTTGAGTGATGTTCTCTTGTTTTTTAGTTTGTTTGATACTTTTTTCACGCTTATATCATCAATTTTCATGATCTTTTTGGACCGGAGAGTCCGGTCAATTCGGAGTTACATTGTCCAAAAAGTTCATAAAAATTGATGTTATAAGCGTGAAAAAAGAATCAAACAAACTAAAAAACAAGAGAACATCACTCAAGACATAACTATTCGACCGGTTATGTCTTGGCTGGGGGTTATGACCTGGTCAATGGTATCACACATAAATGAAATCGACAACATTTTATAAACATTATTAAACGTAATAAAGAACTTTCACCATCATTAAGGCCGTCATTCGTCGAACCTCCCATCAACTCATATTGTTATACACGGACAACGCTTCATCAACCCCATGGCTTCAAAGAAACATTTTCATTGATTCAATGATTTCATTGTTTCAGAAGAATGATATGCTTACTTGTCGCTGACGGTTGGCGCGATTGCGTGAATCACGTGAGTCTATCCCATGTACACCATATTGGATCCGACATTTTGAGTTTCGGAATTTTGAGTTCTGATTCGTAATCAGCGACGCCAAGAATACCGAACTACCAAACTTCATCCCAATGAAGTACCTTTTTGCATTTTGGTCCACCATATTGGATCTGTCATTTTTATAAAATGTTGAGCTCGGATTTGTAATCAACCACTCCAAAACCTCTCGAGTATCAAATTTCAAGTGCATTGTACGCAAGGAAAATTTCTTGGCGTTTTAAATGCAGCTGATGAACAGAGTATATAAACAAGGCTGTAAAGTAGAACCTTGGAAACTGCTTCCTTATTATTTTGCATCTTTGACAAAACTCTCATATGAGGAGGCCAAAATTGATCGGTACGCTTCCTCATAGACGTGGCTTTGTCAACGATACAAAATAATGAGGAAGCAATTTGCAAGGTTCTACTTTGCAGCCTTTTTATTTGTTTCAACTGTGATTTTTTTTCTTAGGTTTATCTTTATTTTACTCGTGCTATTCTCGATAGTTTTACGCTCTCTTTCGCAGTTTTCCAGCAATTTTAACATGACTTCATATTTGTGTTCATTAATTTTAACATTGATTGCTCTGTTATTTTCTCCTATTATTTAGCAAAAGGAATCATATTTTAAGTAAGACTTCATTCAACGTTTGAAAATGACGATGGGTTTATGACAATAGCTTCACAAGAATAGCATTTCCGATTCTACCACTAGAGTACGTTTAGATTGTGGGTACCAATTAAGTAGTTGCAACCATTATATCGATTGTATGAAAGTTATCGAGCATTCGAAGGGCCTCTTCTAAGGTTGATAATTAGACTAAAATATTATCGAAAACCTTAGCTAATCTACGACCACATGTCATAGCGTATCACAAATACCCCATGGTGCAAATTTACAAGGGGTTAGTGAGATATTGAACATTGAAGTAGAAAAATTATGTTTTTATGAAATCTATATTTAATTAGAATTTCTTGGCCGTTTCTTACTATTAAGGAGTAATTAATCGAAGTCTTATTGATATTAATTTCATCCAAAAAGAAATATTGAAAACGCGTTGGGAAACTTATCGTAGACATTTTTCGTGATCTTTTTGCAAACATGACAATTCATCGTAAATTAAACTATTTTCAGATTATATTTCGATATAGGTAGTAAAACAAGCATACATCGTCACGTATATAGTAAAAAAGAATAAACACTAATGCTGCATTCTATAAGTAAATATTTTCCTAATTTATAACCTAAGGTCAACATTTTCATGTGTTGACCTTAGGTTACTCATTTATTTCTTATTTCAGTATATATCAATTTGCCTCCACGTGGTTAAATTAATAACCAAAATTAATTTGTTATATTTTCACCTAAGATCTCGATCAGTGGCCTATTGGCCTCCACATGTATATGGGGCATTCTTTATTACCTGGGCCACTACCTTTCTAACAATAAGAATATTCTATCTACTAATTCCAACACTTAACATTTTGTTCTTAATTTTATATAAACTACAGTGGTATAGAAAACAGTCGTACAGTACCTATAGAAAAAATGCCAAAGTGGGCAAAACATATTTGGAGAGTCAAATGATCATGGAAATAGACGTTTTGAGTGTCCTAGAATCCAAAAAACACATTCACTCATTTCTGCCCGTCTGGATGTCTGTCTGTATCATCCGAAAGCACAATAACTTTTGAAAGAAAGTGCAAACTGCACTAAAATTAACTGCGTATCTTCTGTGAACTAAAGGTAGTTTTGGAATTCAAATTAAAAACGAACCACAGATTGCTTTTAGTATTTTACCTTGAAAGCGAAAAAAAACAACAGATTTTGATATTTCCTTAAGATCATAACTACATTTTATTCATTAAAAATACCCAATAAATTGCGACCCGGTCCATAGTCTCCATCAAAAGTTATTAGTTTCTCATCACATATAAACTCTCGGTTAGACAGTAATGTTGCATTGAAAGATTGATTCATCTCCGTTATGAAAAATTGCAGTTAATGAGACAGAAGCCGTTTTAAGATGTACTTCATGCGGTACTCTGGAGAAACGGAGGAAAAAAGAACGAAGACGGTGGCAGACATTTAAATAGTGTAGTCGACAGAAAAATTTAATTTATAGTGACCTACGAATAGGAGTTTATAAAACATTTGTTATCGGACGCAGACACACGTACAGAGGTTAAATCCGCAGGTCACGTTATATTGCATTAAAATCTTCCTTGATTTTGTGTCGAAAATAAGCTGAATATTTGAGTTTATAACTTCTTATCCTAAATTCGGTATTCGACTCTATAGCCTCATTTTCACGTTGTTTTGGATCTTATTGAAGACTTTGTTGGTTTTCCGATATACACCGTGTTCCAAAGAGGAGCTCAAAAGTTTATCCCAACTGGAGGAAACAGAAAGATTCCAATAAAAGCGGTTAACTATGTACTTATTTTCTGGATCATTAGTTAAAATGAAATTATGAAAAGTTAATGAAATTTTTTGGGTATCGCATATAAATTGAAAAAAAAGGTAGAGATTTTTTTCAGACCAAATTTTTTTATCATCTTGTGCTACCTGATGTTATTGTTCGAGAGTGTTTAGGCTATATAATAAGATATGCTGCATATATCGATTGCTCGAGGAGCGTGAGAAATCTGATTTAAACGGGTGTTTGGCACGGGGCCATGCTGAGTCAGCAGTTTAAGTAGTTGCACAATACACCAAATATTTTCTTAGAAAACGGGAGATATCTTTAGAGATTAGTGATTGTGGACAGAGAAATACACTAGGAACACTGGACCTCTTCGTTTGTTTTAAGTGATCAAAAAATTACAAAGTTAGTATTAATGCCTCTTTTTTTCCGAGCATATTAATTTTGTATGTTGGTTGCTAGGAAGGGATCAGCATCCGTTATAATGGACTTGCTCTTTGACACACCCTAGTCTATATGTTCAGACAACTCGAAAGACGTTTGTTGTATATATCAACGTTTTTGTAATGTTTCATATGAAATTGATAGCAATTTAAGCCAGATGTAAAAAAAAAATAAATAAAATTCATGATTTCAATTATCTGCAAATCAATAATAAATACATCAGCAGTTCGAGAAATCAGATACTTGACGGGTGAACCTTGATAGGCAAACGGAGCTAACTTAACGAAAAAATATGAAGTTCAAAATATTATTATTTATACATTTTAAAAAAATAATTTAATCAAAAGCTACTTTTCTAGCGATTTTTTTCAATATTGCCGCTTTTCCTACTCTCCAGGGCTTAAACTCCAGGTGATGACCGCACGATCACCTGTCCAAAAGGTAGGCAGGGGCGAATTATCCTTAGAGGTAGCTCAATCGACATCTACTTTTAACGACATATATCCGGTAAACGACATCTGAGAAATGATTGTCAGCGAATTCTATGTCAGAAGGTGCATTTCGGGGTCAAGTGAAATAAACCTCGCGAAAGGAGGGTACTGGTAAAAAATTCTAAAAGGTAAAACTTTAAGAATTTGTTATTGGTTTTGGTCGTTTTTTTTTATAACATTATTGTTGTTAAGACTCGACGTATCGACCTAATTTTTTTATTTTGGTGGAGCAATTAGAGCGAACTAAATAAAAACTCAAGGATTCGAAATATGTTTGAAACTTTCCCTTGTAGGAGTGTCGATAACATCAGAATCTTCGACTCCGATATCTCAGACCCCGAGAGCGCGTGTCAAAAATTCCATCCATAAAAAAATTAGGTCGATACGTCGAGTCTTAACAACAATAATGTGGTAAAACTTTAAACTCTAAAATTTAATTGTCAGCTTTCCCTTTTCGTGACGTGTTTTCGTAAATTGAAAGCAATAGTTATCCAGGGTGGGAACACAATTTTTAAAATTTTACGTACGCTGACAAAACATTGATGTCTTTTTTTCTCTTTTTAATATGATAAGAAAAAAAATGTACGTTCTTTTTTAACACTTCTCGCCTCCAACAGTTAGTGTAGGTTTCGACCTTGAAAGAAACCTCACAAAATGGAATCACTGTCAAAAAAATTAAGAGGTGCCGCTTTCAACGTTTAGACATAAAAATTGGGGCACCTCTAAACATTAATTATAAACGTCCCCCTTTCGCGAGATGTTTTCGTAAGGTTTGCCAGTCCCCCTTTCAAGAATTTTACTTAAAGTTCGATTTCTACACTTTTAGGACGTGGGAGTAGCATAAAAATGTGATTCGTTTAGCCTACCATACTAAAAAGAAAAAAAATAGGAATCCATCTTTTATCAGATTACGTAAGACGAAAAAAAAAATGTTTCCACCACCTAAAATAATTGTTTTCAATTTATAAAAACACGTCCTAAAAAAGGAATGATGACAATTAAGTTTTAGAGGTTCTGCATTTTTTTGGGTATGAACCTTCAATGCGACACCTTGTCGAATTTTTTGCCAGTTCCCCCCTCCCCGCCATTTCACGAGGTTTATTTCAAGATCGTAATCTAAAGTTTGACATGGCAGGAGACCAAAAAAAATAGTGAGTTTTTTTTAAACACCCTAATATATACTAGTATATATCCAGTATATGGGTCCATATGGGCCCACATTTCCGCAGACCACGTAACGTGAACTACTTTTTACCCGACAAAAAAGACGAGATGTTTATAATAAAATACCCCCTTCTTCGTAATCCCGTGAAAGAATATACATTACAATATATATAATATATGCTGAATATGAGAGACATTCTCGCTGGAAATGTCATGGCCTGACCGTGACCCTCTTCAATAATGTTGACAATTACTTATCGAAAAGTATGTAGGAAAAGAAATGAAGCGTATGTTTTTATTTGATCCTATCAGCAATATTTCTAAGAGAATGAATTTTTGTAAAAATTAACATTTTTGGTGTCTCTATTTTTTTGAATGTTAATACTTTGAAAATGTACAATTCTGTCGAGAAATGTTTGTGACGAAATTATTCCAATTATAATGAGTTATACACACCTTTTTTTTCTTTCTAGAATTTCATTACATGGCGTTAAAAAACATTATATCATTTCTAAAAAATACGCAATTTTGTATGATTATTCAAAACTTAAGCAAAAATCCTGTTGATAATTATGCTATTTTTGAGATCTTGTGTAGGATGCCAGGTATTTGTTGAAGGATTTAGAGAATTTCTGCAAAATTGAAGTTTTTGTGATATATTATTTTCAGCTCACTTTGCAGATTTTAATAGTTTGAAAAATAATCACCGAAAAATTGAATGGTTTAGAAAGTTTCCTTTTGTCAGAAACATTAGTCGCAGGATCAAACAAAAATAAATATGTGTCTTTTTGTCAAAACAGTTTTCAAAAATAAATTATTAAATTGATTGGAGTAAAAGGTATTCCCGTTCGGAAAACATCGAATATTATGGCTTAATCAAATCGAAAATTCGTTATGGCCAATAAAATATGATTCGGAGAAATGTGTTTGCTTTTATTTATAAATACACAATATGAATATATATATTATTAATCTGTTCGTACATGATGCATTATTTTAGTCCGCATATTGTCGAAATTAGATTATTATCAAATTTTTCAACTATATAAAATCTGTAATTCTGTATAGAATTTTTATGTAAGTTTTCAAAAATCATTTTAAAAAAAGCGTGTTTTTTAAAAACGATATGGTGTTTCTTTACGCCATATAACATAATTTTAGAAACACGAACAAAAATTTGTATTATCCACATACTATATGTGTAGGTAACTACTACGTAATACATCTCAGTCGAAGCAAATTTCATCTTAGACATTTTTCAATAGGATTGTTAATTTCTGAGATATTCGAATAAATAAAAAAATAGAAACAACAAAAAATTAAAATTAGAAAAAAAAAATATTTTCCGAAAAAAACTGTTTAAATTATTGGGATGTGTTAGAGTTAAACTGGTAATTCTTGCAATAATGCCCCATATGTGTAAATATACTCAATATATATTTAGATATGTAATTAATTTACAAATCAATTTGTATCCGGTAGATGTTGCATACATCAAATATAGAATGTATTTCGCATATGCGTTGTTTTTGTAAAGGATCGATACAGAGTACCAGGAAAAAAATGATTTGTGGGCTTGAGTTGACACCGCGAATGGATCGTTGAAAGTATGAAAGTTATGATCAGTATCGTTACCTTCGAGTGTGGTGAATTCGGGGGGGTCCGGGTCCCCGAGGGCCGGAGAGGCAATGATCAAGCATGAGCTCAGAACGATGAAAAGGACCCGGACGGCACGTAACCGTGCTGACGAACCGCACATCTCTCCACTCCCAACGGCACCACGGTGGCCCACGGCGTCCTTTTCATATTACATATCCCTGCCGAACCACTACGCGTCTGATCGATCACGCTGCTGATGCTGCTTTCTCCCGAATCCGTCACACCTATTCCTTTTGTTTTGTTCTCTCTCCTTTTTTTTCCTATTTCCAGGACCTCACGACTCTTTTCAACCCTGCGTTCTTGATCTTCGTTTGGCTGCAATCTGTATTTATCTCTTCTTCTTTCAACCCTTCTGCCGGAAGGCTTATGCCAAAACTATTAACCCTTGTGACTTATCAGATAATGCTCAACTTGCTGTTCGCACCAGTGATAATTCCCAGTCACGATTCGGGGCTGATGTAAAAAGGCAGACGTAAGTGGCCCGTTGATGCAGTAGTTGTTCCTCCTTGTTTCCTCGGTAGATGAATATCTAGGAAATGCGTCAAAACTCAAGGTATATTGACCGGAACTCTAGTGGTGGCACTGTGCACGATGCGATACGAAGTCGAGAACGCGGTCGACAAGCGCAACGGACGAGTGTCGAGACTACCGTCGCAGGTCGACGTGGCAGGCCGAATGCGCCGACGCAACTCCCATGATATGCGTCTATTGAAAACTCACTGTGCCTAAACACACTACCTACACCACCCTCCGGCCAGTACGGCGCGGAACGCGTTCTTCACTCTACATGGTTTGTTCCTCTGACTCATTTCTTGTTGTCGAGTTGCCCGCCATCTATTTTAGTGGGGGAGCTCCCGTCACCTCTTTCAACGACGTCGATCGCGACGACACGATAATGTTCACCCCCTCGCTCTCTTTCTTTCTCCATAACCCCATCGAGCATGTTTGGACCGAGAAACACTTACGTCGTGTATATGACGGCGCATACACTAGACGCATTTCCAGGTCGGCCGCCATTTTTCTCGCCATGTCTATTTTTATTGTTATTCTAAATATCAGGCATTCCGTACGAATTCAGCGACACGAATTTCAGTCTTCGGAAAAAAGTTCTGTAACTCAGAGAGATGGAGGAACTGTTTTAACTCAATAAAAAAGCCTGCAAAATGATATCTTGTAAATTGCTTACATATGATTGTATACATTTAGTAAAGTCACCTCTACGAGATAGTAAGGTAAATGATCATGTTAAGAATCGTACAAGAACCGTGTTACAAACATTTCGAAATATCTTTACAACTATCAGTGTCCCGTTATCGAAATAGATCGCACCGGGAAAATCACTCTATTGGCCATGCAAAATATCACTTGTGATTAATTCTATAGTGCTGTTTAAAAGATATGAATAATAGTATCGATGGATTCCGTTGTTCCTATTAGCGGCACTATCATATTAACCTGCATTTATCAGTGGCCATTATTTATTATTTTGAGCCGCCCCAAAAGGATTCCTAATAAATAAAAACAAATCCTGGAATCATTTTAGATTTTCATTTCAATATTTACACCTCAAGTACGACGGTTGCACTTTTCCATTTGAAATACATTTAATTTGTTAGTCTTCGCAGCCATTATTTTATTGTCCACAAGTATACTGTTTTACGGGAAAGAATAATCAAACCCCTGCCCGTAAAATCAAAAGCTCAAAATCTTTAAACATATGTGTTTATCAATGTTTTTAGTTTCTTTACATAGTACATAAGATATTTCCTCATTATTCGATGTTATATGAAATTATCAAAAGGTAATATAATTTCTAATGCAAGATTAAACTCATACAAAAGAAGTTTCTCACGAACAACTACGGATGCTGACAAAAATGAAAGTACAAAAATGTCGGAGTATTTTTTCATGACAATTTAAGGCAATAAAATGTGTTTTATTTTTTTTATTAGTAACAAAATTCGTATAAAAGCAATTGCACGCTATTGCTTATTCGTAAAGAGATTCTGATCACATGACAAAAATTCCCAGACCCAAATATACAAAGTTATTCTATTTTGCACAAAACATTTGGTGAGAATCCAACAAAGAATTAATAACTCAGAGAATTTTGTTTTTACAAAGCTTCCTCAATGAGGAATCCAAAATTGGTCAACATACTTCCTCGTATATGTAGCTTTGTAAAAATTCACAAATAATGAGGAAGCAATGTGCAAGGTTCTACTTTGTAGCCTTTTTTATTCTTACGTATCAGGATATAATCGTTATTAAAATAAATAGATGATTTATTTGACACCACTTTCTTTACATTTCCACTGATACAATTATACTCCACTATACAGCCATGCAAGATTAAGCAATAAGCTAAAGTTTGAAGGGGGGATATATCTCTGCTGATCCAAATTCAAGACGAATATCAAGAGGTCCGGATTTGCAGGACTCATTCTGTTTTGAACAATATCGAGATTCAAATTTGCATATTGATAACTTTGTGAATTAAGAAGCACCTTTATATCGCAAATGTTACGGTGGTCAAAAACACTCGCAATCGCATTATATTTTTTGTGCTGTCTGGAATTCTACGATTATGTATCGATATTTTTCAAGTTGCGTGGAGGTTTTTATAGTCCACACATGTTGCAATGTAATGGGTAATAGTGGATACTTATATAGTCCCCATGTACGAAAACTTATGCGAATAGCTGTATCATTACCGATTTAGTTTAGAAGGTGCATTTTTCGTTGGTCAGCAATCTTGATGTACGGTATCATCTATTCAATTTTAGAAAGAGCAATTTTGAATTTCTCATCTGCGACGTCCTGTTTGATGGCATTCTTATCGGCATTTGCCCTCGTAAGAATCAACTCGTGCTTGGCATTTATAACAATTCGATGATAATCCTCAGTAAAACCCTGCATCATACTGAGCGGAATAAAAATATCTAAGTAACCGTTATCTTCAGTTATCTTTGTCATCATTGTTAATCCAACCAGCATTCTCAATAAGCGAATTCTGATTGGGACTCTGAGAAACGTAATACTTCATGAGTGTTGTGAGTCCGACGTTTTTACAACGATCGATCTGAATGGTATTTAGTTCACAACGGATTTTTTCAAACACATAACAGATGGCGTTGCTGACTAGCTTCACTGTAACGGTTGGTTTTTTCTCATCATACTTAGTTAATCTGCCGAATACATGTAAAGAGCTTCACTGCGTCCGTAAAGCACGTTTTTACGTACGCTTCGCGTACGTCAAACCCTATTTACACACGTTGTGAATTAAAATTTTATTCGTTACACGTACGAAATCTATATTGCTTCGAAGAAAGCACATTGTTATCCTTATTGTTATTGTTGTTATTGATGGTTGCCACGTAAGAGTCACATAGTGAACAATAGACTCATCAAATGTGCTTTTTGTATTGATCTTCCATTATACGAAACGGACAGTTACGACACAGCAAAAGCGAAGCTTTACTTTTTTTTACGCGAGGTCTGAGATTTAGGCTCTTCAGAGTCAAGCGTGTTATTGCCTAGCGAGGTGTTCGTTGACTGTTGCGCTCTGATCATGTCGGCTCACTTTTATGACTAACACTAACTTCACTCACAAGAACAATCCATCTTGCTCAACAAACTTAGGTTTAAGATATCCTAGAGGGACGAACGCTAAAAATTACACTCAATACTTGATCTGGACAGTATTTTTAGAGATAAATCAACTGGCCAAGATAGTCGAAAATGGTCTTCACACCTAAAAAATATGGACTTTATAAAAAGAAAAGTTCCCTGCAAAAGTTGTTAGTTTCGATATGACAAATTTTTTTATACAAAAAAGTCATGGTTGCGTTTGAAAAAAAACATGTCGGCGGTAGTAACTCCGCCATTTTGAATGGTGGACCAATTTTGAATTTTTTTTTTAACTGACCCCTTTCGAACCCTAAAAGCTTTAATATATTCAATACTTGATCTGGGCAGAATCTTTAGAGATGAATCAACTGGAAGATTAAAATGGGACAGCCTGTATATCGCGTGTCTAAAATAAAAGGGGCGGAAGCTCTATGTTTATACACAGCGGATACGCCGATTGGCCTTTAGGCACACGATATGTTTAATAGATAAGACATACTCCGTTTTTATCCTTGTAGGAAAGATGCAGAATTTGGGTTTCATGGAGCTATATAAGAGCTAATGAATAATTGGATAAAACACGGGACTTAATAATAACGGTCATATATACGTGGTAATAATGTTTAACTTACGGTTTCTCATGCGGGTCCTATCCCTAACAGCTTTGCCTTACGTATGTTCCACTGTAATTTTCACGCCGTGGAAAAACGCCCACCGAAATTTATTGAAATCCACAGTGTTTTCCACCAGGGGAGGGAGCCTTGTCCCCACTTCTCATACGTGGAAAACAAAAAAAAATCCACGACGTGTCCACGACTTTTTCCACGAGTACCAAATCGCTCGTTCTGTGAAAACAAGTCGAAATCCACGGCGTTTCCACGACTTTTTCCACGAGTGCCAAATCGCTCGTTCCGTGGAAACAAGTCAACATACACGGCGTTTCCACGACTTTTTCCCACGCCTGCCAAGTCAATATTCACAGCGTTTCCACGATATTTTCCGCGTATAGTTAGGTGTTCGCTCCGTGGAAGCGAGCCAAAATCTACGGTGTTTCAACGACTTTTTCCACAGTCGCCGAGCAGCCCACGAATACGTTCGGATAAAGACAAACATCAGAGACACGTACCAAATTTGGCTACAATCCGTGGAATTTTCAGACTTGTTTTGAGTTTTCGGACAGCCGATTCACAGATTTCTAAGATTTATGGTATAAAAATGTTTAAACATTTAAAAAATAAGGTCTAGTTAAATCAGTTTGATATTTAATACCAAAACTACGATTATTGATTGAAAACATCAAAGTAGAACATATTGACTGTGATCCGTAATGATTTCGAATCGTTATTCTGCATCTGAACAGTCGATTGAGTGATTTTAAAGATTTTTTTGGAATAGAAATGTTAAAAAACATTTTTTAAAGTAAAAAGTGTTGATGAATCAGGTTGTTCTTTAATGCTAAAACTTTATGTTATACAATGAAAAAGCAAAAAAAATTGACTGCGGACCGTACAGATTGCGAAGCGTTATTGTGATTTAGGACGATACATCCAGATAGAAATGTT
This sequence comes from Perithous albicinctus, assembly GCA_964016905.1. Classification (NCBI taxonomy): domain Eukaryota; kingdom Metazoa; phylum Arthropoda; class Insecta; order Hymenoptera; family Ichneumonidae; genus Perithous; species Perithous albicinctus. Next base: position 6,445,897 of record OZ024689.1, on the reverse strand, counting down.
AGACTTTTTTGTACTCTAGGAAATCCAAAACTCTAAACGATTACAATACTTTCTCATACGTCTTATGTTATGAGAAAATAAAAATTGTTCATACACGTTTATTAATCTGATTTGTGTTTTTGTTATTGATTTCGTCATTAGGCAGTGAACCATGACAGCGATTTTCGATCGAAAAAAAATATGTGAAATAAAAGTTTGGTAAGCGGATTATTTGCGCAAAATAAGCCACGTAAAGAGCATTGATAATTAGTTGTACTATTATTGCATACATTTTGTAACAGAGATAATAACATTTTTTTATTCACATTTTTTTACTCTAAAGGAACAGTCGATCCTGCTTAATTTTTTTTTTGGCAAATTATTGTTTATTATAGTTAAATAGGGAATGATGGTAATTCAATAATTTAATTTTTTTATTTCCTGTAATTTCTGTATTGTTAGCAAATACACCTTATTACACTCAGCATAAAATATAATTATACGCGTATGTAACGTATAGAGCGAGGATTTATATTTTTAAGAACATCATCATCATCGACGTTACTATAATTGTCGCTACTCTCATCGACATCATCGTCACAATGTTCTTCTTTCTCTGCTTCGTCATCGCAGATCGACTGCGACGAAAACGGATCTCGTTTGCGAAATTTTTTCTTGGATCTCGAATTTTTTACCTTAGATCGTCGGTCCTTGTTGTGACAAGAATGGCTGGCTTTCATTTCTTTCAGGAAGTCCGATATCCAAGATCTGCTGTAATCCTCGAGGTTTCTGGAATCCAGTTGTTTGTATCTATATACTTCATCTATTTTCTTTACAAGTTCTGTTGACAAAAATATATTTCCTTATATACCCACGAATGTTATCGATGATATTTTGAATCTTTTTATTCAACTTTTTCTTCTTACGTCATTTTGTGTATATGCGGTTCGTTGTCGCAATTTCTAATGTAAAACGTCATCAATTCCTCGTGTGACCACAATGCTCGCATACAGTTATTCAGTCGTTTTTTGCGATCTTTTACGATCAACGCATCGCGAAAGCCCTTGCGATAATACTTTTTACCGTCGACTTCAATCTGTGTTATGCAAAAAAAAAAAATTATTCATTGCATTAAATATTAATAATTTATATAACTCTATTTGATCGGTTTTGCTTCCTTATAAAGAAAGTTTTTTTTTTCGAGCAATTTTTCCTTCCTTATTTTCATCGCAGGGTGTTAAAAATGGTCTAAAACGTCGATAAAGGTGTTTTGTTCAAAATGTCTGTATGTATGTATGTGTCGGATCTTGTTAGCACGCTAGCGATGACAATTTTTAATTAATCGGGTATTAATCGGGAATTGAATTTGGAGTGATTCCGTTAAAAGAGTAAAAATTTACGCCATTTTGAATTTTTTAAAACAAGTTTTTTAGCTCTAACTCTCACGATTTTTAAAACATTGCCCTCAAATTTTGATCGTAAGTAAACTTTTATCAGCCAAGGTACAAGTTCAAATTTCGTGTAAATCTATTGAGGTTAAAAAAATTATGGCATTTTGAAATTCTAAAAAAAATGCTTGGTCGGTCTTTAAGGAGGGTGTATCGATGCCTCAAAGTCAAGCAAGAGTCGTGTCACAAACCAATTAAAATGAAAAAATACAAAAGTTTTCGAAATCCCAAAAATAATTTGATTAATTATGCTATGAGATGTCCGTATATAAGTATGAGAATTATGTTATTTAGTATCAAATACAGTATGTGCTGCTGTTGCTCATTTCATGCCTCCTTGATCAGCTGTCATAGCCTGTTATTGGTTGTGATTGGCTGACATGTCTTGCCTCAGATCAGCCATCACATAAGCGCCTCAACATGGCCGCAAGTTTGACTCAAGTATCGTAATTTTTCAAAATTCCCGGGGAACCTACTTTTTTTACAAAATCATTAGAATCCTTATGGTTTCATACACTAGTGTTAACGTTTCGCTATGGCGCTGTGTAACCACTACAAATGCGAATAATGCAATAGAACTATGAATTGGATAGTTTTTTTTTTATAAATTCATTAAATATCCATATTTTGATACTGATTTTCTCAGATAAAACGTCGGTAACGGGTCTTGTGCTTTCACTACAGAAAATTTGCCGTTTTAATCTTGTATATAGATCAATATTGAAGCGAGTGTCTAACAGACAGTGCAACAATACATCCTCCTTAACTGTCGTGACAATCGCTTTGTCACAGATGTGATTTTGTTTTTGTAAAATGTGAAAACATAGTTGAATAAAAGTCAATAATTAAAGTAAATGACTACTCAACAAAGCTTTTTGTATGAGGAAGCCAAAAAATTACATATCTTGATTCTTCATACAAGAATGTTTACGAGTAAATGAGAAAGCATTGTGACAATTGTAATTGCAACCTTTTTTATATTACCTTTCCCTCTCGATCCAGTTCTGGTAGATTCTCTTCTAAATATGCGTTGTTTTTGTCAATTAGACCTCGTGTCGCTTCAATACTTATTTCCCTCATCGTTTCTCGTATACTCGTGGATACGATTTTTTATATTGTTTTCGCCAATTTCCGATTTACTTTCGTTTCCGTCTCCAATGTTTTTTCAACCGTCTTTTGAATATACATTTTCATAAGCCGCAACTTCCCCACACAAATTATACATTTTCATATTACCTGTTTCCTTCAATGACTGTTCTTGTTGCACGTTGCTCGAGATTTTTTGTTTTTTCATTACCGGAGTACAATTATCACGTACGCTTGCCTGTTAAAAGATGTATAATATACATATGAAATATTTAGTCATATACATTTTTCTTACGCACTATGTAATATTGTCTAATAACGCTTTTTCTGCATCTTGGGTCTACTTTGCTTCCGGTACTTAGACTTGTATGAATACTTCATACGATGAACTCGAAGAACTTCTTTCGATTGCTTTAAAGTTATTCTCACGGTCGTATTTCGAACATATTGTCTCCTTTAAAGGTGGTACTCTCGAAAGTGGTACTCTTGCCTTCAGTTGTTTCTATGTTTTCTTCATTAATGAACGCAAAAATTACATTTTTGACATGCACAATCGTAGTTTCTAGCTTCCCCGTAAAGTAAGCTTTGTTTTCGTTTTTTTTTTTAAATTTTATCTCGGAATACTTAAAGAGGTGGAAATTCAAGTTGCGACATTGATTCCTTGCTGGTTTTTTGGATTTATAAAAATTTTCTTATGGTGTCTTAAATTCTGTAATTTCGGCTTCCCCCTAAAGGAACCCTGGCGGAAAAATGTCTACAACTTTCTACGCCGTTTCTACAACAAATTACGAATTCCCACGGCTAAATACGAGATTTCTACAATTTGTTCATTTCATAAAAAGTTGTAGTTTCTTGTAGAAAAATTCTATAACTTTTTACAACTAACTACAACTTAACACAACAAAAAAGTAGATAGTTGTAGTTAGTTGTAGAAATAACAACTTACGAAGAAAAACTATTACTTTCTACATCTGCATCAAACTTAACAAAAAAATGAAAAGTAATAGGAGTAATTTCTCGTAGTTTCTCATAGAAACTATAACTTTTTACATCTCACTACAACTTAATACTACAAAAAAGTAGATAGTTGTAGGAATAATAACTTTCTATGAGAAAGTATTACTTTCTACATCTGCATGATACTTGTAAAAAAATTGAAAAGTAACAGGAGTAGTTTCTCGCACTTTTCCGTAGTTTCTTGTAGAAACTACAACTTTTTACATTAAGTACAACTTAATACTCCAAAAAAGTAGATAGTTGTAGTTAGTTGCAGTTAGTTGTAGAAATAACAACTTTCTATGAGAAAGTATTATTTTCAACATCTGCATCAATCTTAACAAAAAAAATGAAAGTAATACGAGTAGTTTCTCGTAGTTTCTTATAGAAACTACAACTTTTTACAACTAATTACAGCTGTACATTTTTGTTGAAAAGTTGTATTTACTACAACTTCCTATAACTTATTACGGAAATCTACAATGGATAAAAATCTATACGATTGCCGGTGATCTACAACTGTCTACACAAATGTACGAGATTTTAAACAAAATTTTATATATAGTTATAGATTTTTATAAAATATAGTCCTCCTCTTAACGCCTTTGAGCTAAAATATTTTATAAAAATCTACAATTATGTTAAAATTTGTTTTAAATCTCGTAGTCTTGTGTAGAAAGTTGTAAAACGCTGGCAATCGTATAGATTTTTATTCGTTGTAGATTTCCGTCATAAGTTGTAGAAAGTTATAGTAACTACAAGTTATTACGAAAATTTGCAACCGTTTTGCGCGCTGTCGGTTCAAAATTTCCGTAATAAGGTGTAGTTAGTTGTAGAAAATTTGACCAGTTTGTAAATTTTCATAGAAAGTTGTAGTTTTTCAAGTTGTAGTAACAACAACTATCTACAACGATGTTCCAAATCTCGCACTTTTTCATAGAAAGTTGTAGAAGTTTGGCGTAAAAAGTTGTACTTTTAAGATGTTTTCACATAGAAAGTTATAGTTTTCGCGTAGTTATTCGGAGTAGAAAGATGTAGAAATAGCGCAGTTTTGGCGTAGAAAGTTGTAGAAATAGCGCAGTTTTGGCGTAGAACGTTGTAGACATTTTTCTGTGCGTGTGCGTGTGCGTGTGCGTGTGCGTGTGCGTGTGCGTGTGCGTGTGCGTGTGCGTGTGCGTGTGCGTGTGCGTGTGCGTGTGCGTGTGCGTGTGCGTGTGCGTGTGCGTGTGCGTGTGCGTGTGCGTCTGTGTGTGGGTGTCCATGTAATTTGAACCGAACATAGTTTTTCATGTGACGATGGCTGTGGTTGAATTGAAAATGAATCCCATGGAGGATTCAAATTTTAAGGTATTTTTAATTTTTGGAACATCTTTTTATGTTTTCATCTTTTTTTTGGTCTTTGTTTTTCCCTGTTGTTCTTTTCCAGGGGTTTTATTTCCGAGGTTTCTTTTTCTTCTGTCTGGTTATTGGATTTTATGATATTGTGTCGTTGTGTTGTTTTATCGCTGTGATGTTTGGTCACCGTGATGTTATGTTGTGTTATTTTGTCGTTATATTATTTTGGCATGGAATCGAAATCCTGTTTACAAATATACTACCGTAAGGCGAAGTTTGAGGTTGAATTTTTTGAGAATTTGTTGAGGATGTCGAGAAATGTGGTATTCATTTATTTTCCTTTGATATTCGACCAGCTGTGTTAGCAAATTTTTTGTTCGCGTTCTCAGAGTAGGATGGGAATCAGTAATTGAAATAACTGATCACACAACAAAGCTTTTTTTACGTGGAAGCAAGAAATGACAAATTTCAAGGTACCATAACAGAATTTTTTTAAATACGAGAAACCAGCAGGGAAACAATGTCGTAATTTCAATTACCGCCTTTTTTCTAAATGAAAATGATTTTTACCCAGCCGTCATTCATATTCGCCTGCGAGGATAACGGTGGAATTTGGAAGATCGGTGTATGGTCGATATCTTCGATTAGGTGCTGTGATGGTAATATATCGTCGTCCATCGCTGTATGTTCGTCCACGCCAGACTTTGGTGCACTGGGCGCGATGTGGATGTCTTTTTCAGCAGGTGATGATTCATTATTGTTCACTGTTGTTTCACCGTGTGTTTTTGTCGGTGTGGTCTCCGTTCTAATATCCACACGCAGCTTTCCATTGACCACCGTTGTTTCTATAACCGTGTTGTCTGCCTTCTTCGCCGTTGAAACCTCTTTTGTTTGCATAGTGAGCCCGTTATCTGCGGGAGCTGGTGGTGTAACCACGAACAATTCTGTTGATCTATTGATACTCATTTCTTTATCGAGTGTGGCGTTTGTCATATTTTTAATGACACGCATCTCATCGACATTAACATTATTTGGTGACGTACCCGGTATTTCAGGGCCGTTAAATTTGTCATCCGATGAGAAATAAAGAGTATCGTTGTCGGCGGTTGGAAGTGGTGATTGTGGTAGTGTCGTCTGTGGCGGTCGTACTCTTGCAGCCTCTTCGTTGACTTCTCTAATGGACTTTAAGAAACGAACTATTGTTGATATTTTAACTCACAGTGTATTCGAAACGGAGCAATTATTCGCACTCATAGAAGAACAGTTTAAAAACTGGAAAAAAAAATTGTTGGGAAATTAAGATTTGAGAATAAAACTATACATTTTGGAGACTGAAGACGGTGGCACACTTAATATTTTGTTGTGTTCATGGCTTTATTATGTAGAATGCATTCTAACATTTTTATAACCAATGATTTAAAAAAAAATTACTTATTTTGCGTGAAATAGTACATTACGATACGAGGGCGGTAAAACTTTTTTGGCGAGTGTGAGCTTGCAGCACGCGCCGAAGGGGAGTGTTGCAATCTCACGAGTTAAGAAAAGGTTTTTCCAACGAGCATTGTACAAAATTTAACTTCACAACCTCTGAAAACTGAGAAACTCCGTTTTAGCACGGAGTGAAATAAAGAAATTAATGACCAGGTGCAACACTGTAATAAATCCGTAATCAAATATTTTGTCGAGAGGAATAGCGTAATAACTCGAAATGGAAGATTTTGAGATTTTACACGTAGGAATTCAATCAACTTTGAGATAATACAATCTCGCTGTAACTAAAGTGGATATTTCGCTATATATTATAGTATTGCATGATAACAGATGGCTTTTTTAAAATATATTATGGTGTTGCTCTGTAGAGATTCACTACGTTAAGAACACTGAAACTTGTTTTAGATATATTCATTTTTTTCACTGTGCGATAAGTCTGAACTGTTATGTTGTTTGTACGCATTTGCAAGTGAAAACTAGTGCAAAGCAAGGTACATCTAAAGTATAAAGTTATTACTTAATATAGAAAAAAATATATATACCGATAAATTTACGGGAAAATAACTTAGTTTACGTTGGTAACCTGGTACATAATTTACGTAATTTTTCAAAAATCAATTTTGTACTTTTTACTTATTTTCGACGAGTAATAGTTAATATTACTCGTCGAAACATATTTTATGAATTCACTAAGTATGTTGTAATTTTATTCCTTAATTAGAAGAAAAGTTCAACTAACAACGTAACTTTGACGCTTTTTTTTTGTGAAAAAAGGTCTGGTATTTTTAAACAATGATTAATATAATTAAGATTTATGCGCGCATTTATAGAGGATGTGTCAAAGAATAAACAAGATCTCTCTAAATAACTGATGAGTATAGTATGTTCAATAAGTTTCGTGGTGCTTGAACTGAGTAATTATTCTGTAAATTTATTGGAATACATTTTTTTTTTCTACTGTGACGGAACGTCCACCGACGTGACGTCACAAGACCGAGCGAGCACGGCCGGCAACATGAAATTGCCCAACTAAATAAAAAAACTCTTAATTAACAAACCGGCCGAACCCGCTCGGAGCAAGACACGTATACCCAACGCATGAATAAAAATTACTAATCGCCCTTTAAACCAATAAATAAAGGCGATTTAACGAGCTAAGAACGCGAGAGAAACAACAGAGCAATATAAGACTGAGAGAGGTGTCGAGCGCATACCTCTATACCACAGCGAGGGGACCACCCAAGCTAGCCACGATCACGATCGACGTAATAGGCCAGTAGGCGGAGCCTACTACGCGAAACCGCGACCTACCCATGAGCAAAGATCCCCCAGCAGAGGCAGCAAGCCACGCGCGACAATGTCCGTACGGCCCAGTACACTACGCCCGGCCCACGCGACAATCAAAAATTAATAACTCCAATAATTAATAAATAACATGCATAAAAAACAAACCACCCTAAATAATAAAATCCGGAGTGTTCATCGGAACTCCAAACTTACACTCCAATAAAAAAAAAAACAACGCAAAAACATTATGCAAATTTATATTCAATTTGCATAAACAAACAAATAATTAATTAACAATAAGAGCAACGAACTCCAGGATGACCCCAGAATTAACCATGGAGAAAACCAACCAAAACGCCCACGACATCACAATAAACAATCGAAAACATCCAAATCGATTATCAAAACCTACGTTTACCTGCACCAAACTAGAAACAATTATTCAATAAAACAGGAAAAGACGTCTCAAGACGCGGAAAACAGCAGGAAATCATGGAAAAAGGGGAAAACCTGCAAATAACACAAAATCAACAATACAACGCTCAATTACATAAAAGAAACCTGGACAATACAAAATATCGATCCACAAATCAATTCACAACAACACACAATTTTGAATTTCCAGAAAAAACCTACAAATTAATAACTTTTCGGAAAAGAGAAGATAAACCCTCCTCTAAACCTATCCGAAGCACGTAAATCAAACCCCAGACGCCACTTGAACCTCCAAGGCATTAGAGCAACCTCCTCGAATTATTAGGCGCACAAAATTACGCCACTCTTCCCCTGAAAATCACGCGATTTCGGAAAATCACGTGACATCACGCCACCCTGTTGTCACCAATCAGGGGACGTTATAATATCACGCAATTACCCCTTCGAATCTCCCTCCAATTGAACATCGGGAAGGTATATAAAGGAGATGCAGACACGATGAGGCTCTCTTTCGATCAAGTTAAATTCACGGGAGCACTTAAGGCCCTTTAAAGCCTCAAATAATTGTAACCTTCGTTTGTTCAGTATTAGTGTGCGAGACGGCGAACTTTGATTCCCACACATCGCGCTGTGCCCATCTGGGTTTGTCGAATCGTGCAAGATAGGAAACTTTCCTCAATCAGAAAGGTCCCCACGCATGGCGCGTGCCTACCCTACGATTGAGGAGTTAGGGCATCTTTTTCGTTCGGATCCCCACGCATAGCGACGTGCCTATCCGTAGCGAGAACGATAAAAATTGGTGGATATCAGCACCACGAGCATTGCGCTTCGTCTTGCGAGCCACCACACCCGGCATACGGTGGTGTACCTGACGTGTGACGCTGAAGTCCACGAAAGGGCCAGAGATACACCTTGCGAATGTGCTGGATCCTGAAAATACTCTCCCGAATCAGAAAAGCAATTATTGTCTTCTTTAAGACGATCAATTGTCTCTCTAACCGAGACGCGATTCGAGCGAGTGACCAGGCAAACAGTATCGCAATAGAGGTATCTCTGCGAGCCCCGTCTGCTCCGGTGCGATACATAGCTGGTAGCGTAGGAGAAAGAGAGACAGCGACAAAGACGTTGAGTAGGCCTACTCGCAAGACGGACCCGACTCTACGAACGATGCATCGCGCTTTCTATGCCGAATAGACGCCAGCGGCTTTTCCACCTCAAACAGCCATATAAAATCTTTTCTTTTCGACCACCTATTGCGTCACTCTCATCCGGAGAGTAATCATTGCGACACCGTTAGAATTAATTAATTAATTAAGAAAAGCAGTCCAATGATTATCGCAAAGTTATTCGCAAAAACTCGACAGTTCTTTAATTTAATCATAATTCGGTCATCCATAACAGAGACCCATAATTAAATTCTCGTTTAATTAAAATAAATAATTAAGATAATAAAACGCGAAACGTTTCACTACATCAGATATTTTGTAAGTCACATTAAGCTTTAATCACTTTAGTTACCGTTTGAAAACATGTATAAACAATTTGATATTTCGGATAATTGACTTTCGTATAATTGACGTTCTACTGCAATATTGACAAATTTTAATAATCAATTTTGAACGAAATGTTGAAACCATTGTTAGCAAAGCGCGGCCCCCTTAAACGCTACTCGCTATATTCACGCTTTCGCACGTTTCAAGCATGATCAAATATTGTGTGCATGACACACACACAGCCGCACACGTAGACACATCGTTTACTAAACATCAGGAGAATAAATATAAAAAATTAAAATTAGAGTCTCACTAGCGAATATATCCAGTGTTGCGACAATATGGTCGCCAAAGCTCAGACATGCGTAGAATTTTGTTTATTTGTTTACCGTGCAAATAATAGTTCTTCAGCTACTGGAAAAGTTGAAAATCAATTATTTTTTGTCAATAATATTGACAAATTTAAATAATCTATTTTTATCGAAATGCTGAATTCATTGTTAGCAAAGAACGGTCCCCATTAAACGCTGCTCGCTACTCTTAAATTTTCGATCATTTCAAGTGTGATCAAATGTTGTGTCTGTGAGACACATACACATGACGAGCAAACAAATGTGATTATCATTTGCTATAAACACACGTTTGTGAAGAAATCTGTTCGTTCCTCAGTTGTTCATGTATATATATGGCACTGAAGCATAATTTGAATAAAAAATAAAAATTGCAAAAATTGCCGTCGGCTCGTACTCCAAAGTCACACTCGTCAGAAAAAGTTTTTTCGCACTAGTATTGGAATCGACGAGTTTTACACGAAACTCGTGCGAGAAACTTTTTCTCATCTCGTGTGAAAAAGTATGATCGCACTCGTATCGTAATATACTATTTCCAGTCTCTCTTTTAAAATAGTAGTAAAATATATATTGATGTTTCCAGGTATTGATATTTTAGTTAGAAGATATGAATTTTTTAAATCGATTATTACCGTCTCAAAAGATATACAGATAGCTAGATGTTGGCTACATTGATATATTCATAGGAAGATTGATCCTGTGGAACTGGCATCTTTATATGAACATTTAAATTTACGGGAATACATTCGTGAAAAAAAAAAACAAAAATTGTACATGTTTTACGAAGAAACTAGTCTGGATTAAGATATATTTGAATCAAAAAGCTCCTACTTAACGTAGAAAAAAATGTTTGTCTATGAATGTATAGAACCATATCACGGTTTACGTTAATAATCGGTACGACTCGCCGTTTTGCCATTTTTTGTCGAGGCAAGTTTGCAATTTTAGTTAGATATTGACGAATAAATGAAACTTACGACATAAACTAAACTTTTCTGCTAAACGAGAAGTGAAACAAATACAACCAGCAAGGTACTAAATGAACTTTTCCAGATCCCAATTAAATCCCTGACTATTCCCAGTTTTTCAGGTCCGTGACAACCCTGAAATACATTAAACGTACGTAGTTGTTATGGTGCTCAAAGTAGTTTACCTCTGCTAGTAATTTCCTTCTTTCTATTGTAATACCGCACGCTTAGTTAAAACTGTACCTAAATGGGCCCAAATATTTCCTTGCCATGAATGAAATTTTTTTTACCATATTTTTCATTCGGAAGCAAAAGTAATGAAACAATAAAAATTACATGGTGGCGTTGTAATAGTAGATGATGTTGCAAGAAAGACGGAAAATAATAAGAAAGTAAAGAACAAAAAAGACAAGAGAATACACCAAAAGAACCCCGGTTAGTATGAAGAAAACATAAAATTAATAAAACAGGAGAGACGTGCATCTGGCCCCATTGATGATGTCTACAACTACCACCACCATCACTGTTACGTCCCGGCTATTGATCGAGACGATACATACATTATTTGTATTTTAATTTGGATGGGTTTTTAAATCCGTAAAGGAATAAATTCCACGTTTTTGGATTTTTGTTTTATCTCTTTAAATTTATAAGTTTATTTATAAAGTTTATTTCACTAAGAAGTGAAATAATAATACGCAATTACAATTAACGATTAAATATATATAACTGAGGTTTTGGAACGGTACGCTTGAACTTATAACTAGTCACGTTGGTGACAGTTTACACTTATTTAATACGCGGCATTTAAACGGACTAAATACTTATTAATTGTTTACTGTTTGAAGATTTGAATGAGACTAATTAGTTGAGGGAATGAGGTTGACCAAGAAGACTTGGGTGGGTGAAAAGTGGGGGTTAATTTAGTGATCGTGGGGAGGCCCAAAAGGTGCTGACCGTGCGTGCCCCGTGTGGTCAATGGATTTTATAGGAAATTGAAAGGAATTGCTGATTATTAGGGAGCGGAAATTAGTCAGCGGGATTATAGGTGAATGTTCAATGCACCCGAGGATTTGGCATCGGATGATTTTTAGGGAGCATTGAACCGGGGTTGGAATGTGGAAAAGGCAAGAAGGCAGTTTATGAATATTGCATATTGGAGGTAACGATGGGACAAAAGGATTTACTAGTATATAATAATATTAAGAATAAATAATAATAATTGACAAGAAAAATAGCCAGGACGTAACAATCACCAAGAATGTAGAAAATCTTTGTAATAAATTACCGGAATATATTTACAAACAACAAATATACGCCGAAACACTTTAGCGTGAGATCAAAGTATAATGACTTCATGGACTCTTTTAAAGGAGCCTTTCGACACAGCAGGAGCAACAGGAGTATCACAAAAATATCCAATACGGACAACACGAAAACTCTTTCAATCGACTGTTAAAATAAAACTGCTGAAACCACTCTGAAGCAATAAGGTGCGAAAAAACGAAAAATGTATTTCATATAAATGTTAAAACTATGCTTTGTTGCTGATAATTAATGCTTACGCCGAAATCTTTTACAGATGAAACATGTTGACATTACGGCAACAAAATACCTCAGGGAAGCGCCATGTAAAAGTAAACTATACCAACGACAATAAGTATTGTCCAATATCCCATCTTGTATTACCATATATTTGTAAAATAAAAAATATTATTTTTACGAATTAAAAACTGTGAAATTATTGTGGTATGATTGAAACGATGTTCATAAAATTACGTTGAAACCTTTCCGTTCCAAAAATCCATTAAATTACAACTCGCTTGATTACTGTAGAAACCAAAATGCCGCGGAAGCGGCTGAAGTTCAACGATAAAGAAGAAAATGTATCAAAAAGGAAGCACTGCGTATTCGTCGATCTTCAAGATCATGAAAAGGCGATGAAACGACTAATCTGTTCAAAAGTTCAAAAGCGAATGAAAATTCGCAAGGTCAGACAACATTTATTCGATGCTGCAACAAAGATGTCAAAAATGCCATTGTTTTCAACAAAAATCCTGCTAATACGATCGCGAAACCACCCTCGATTCGACGATTATTGAAGGTGGAAAATGCCGACGGAAGACGTTATCGAATTGTCGAGTCTATAATGATGAGCGGTAAAGAACGAAAAAAACTGAGTGGCTACCCATTCTTCAATTCATTAAACCACCTCCTAGGAAATCATAAATGAAATCACGCGAAACCAGTTGAAATCTGTTGAAATTACTGGAAATCGTCTGCAGTCTTCGCCGCAAAGAATTTTTTCTAGTATATTTTCAAGTATTCATTTTTTTCAAGATTTCTAGGATTTCTCAATATTTCCATGGCCTCCCGAGATTTCTTAAGGTTTCTAGATTTTTTAAATGATTTCCCAAGACTTCCAGAATTTTCCAGAATTTCTAGGATTTCCTACGATTTTTAGGATTTCTTAAGATTATCAGGTTTTTAAAAAAGATTTGAAGGATTTTTGAAGATTTTTTGGATTTGTTAAGATTTCTAGGGTTTTCCAAGATTTCTATGATTTGTCAAGATTTATTTAGGAATTTCTGGAATTTCATAAAATTTCTAGGATTTCTAAGATGTTTAGAATGATTTCTAGGATCTTACCAAATTTATAGGTATTCTTAGGATCTTTAGGATTTCGCAAGATTTCTAAAGGTTTGTAACATTCCTCAAGATTCCGAGGATTTCTTAACATTTTTAAAGATTTCTAGGATTTCTGAAGATTTCCTACATTGAAATCACGATTTCGATTGTCATCTGATGTGCGAAATCTATTAACTCATTCTTAGAATCCATTAACTCAAGATTGCTGAAATCATTGGTACATCCAAATAGAGAGTGGGCAGCCCCTCGAAAAGAAAACAAGCCTGCAAAGTAGAACCTTGCAAATTGCTTCCTCATTATTTTACATTTTTTAAAAATGTTTACATGTATGCAAAGTAGAATTTTGTAAATAGTTTTCTCTACAAAGCTTCCAGTATGAGGAGGTACGTTTATCTACTTTGGCTTCCTCAAGAGGGGAAGTCGGCTGCAGCCGCATGGCGGCCTGGCTACTGACCCGGGCCGACCCTGTAATAAGACTTAGTACCTGCAAGCGGGGGGAAATGCGAAATAAAAAAAAAAAATATTATATATCAAATATATTTGTTCAAGATGCATCACGGGAAGGTAAACCAATATAGCACCTTAAAAAAAAGAAAAATTAAGAAATTATAATATATAACTTAATTTATAAATGTAAATATGTTTAATTTTTTTAATGTTTGTTTGTTTAACAAATTTTCCTTAGCCTCTCACGATTCAGAGTGCTTGTTTAACGTGAGTCCCTTAGCCTCTCACGATTCAGGGTGCTTGTTTAACGTGAGTCCCCTTGCCTCTCACAATTTGAATTGAATATAACAAGTAAAATATTTTTAAAATAAAAAACATATTAATAAGGTATAAATAATAATTATAATTTTAAATATTTCTTTCATTTAAGGTCACTACATTGGGGTATTTATGTATTTTATTTTGCCTCCCAAGATATTGAAGAAATTTTTATCATATTTCAATTTTTTTTCATGATTTATATTGTTTGTTTAACGTCATTGTTACCGTACTTTATTCACTTTTTTTGTTACAAAGATAAATTTAATTAAAAAATATATATTCTTGCCAGCTACAGATAAAATAATTGTTATGTTGCTGCAATAACTACAGATCAAATATTTAAAATAATAATTTTTATGTTGCTGCAATAACTGCAGATCGTCAATCTTGTATGTTCATACAAAATTTTCATTGAATTGGTATGTTGCTGCAATAACTGTTTTAATTTAGTTATATATTTTTAAGTAGTTCATATGTTTCTACTTTATATTCTTCTTGACAATATTCATATTCTTCAGGAAACGGTAAGAGCATGGGCTCCACATGAACTAGCATCTGGCTGTCTGGTCACTTTTTCAAACACAATATTTATCGTTGTTAGATAAGGATAGCGCTTTTTTATAATTTTTTTTTCCATTACTTCAAGATTTTCGTACGTTATATTATCAAAATACAATCTATCGTATATATGAAGCTTGTATTCATCAAAATAGAAACAATGCCAATGCATGCTTTCATTTCCCCCCAAAATCTGAAGATCCTTAGTGAAAATAGGCTCAATCCATATTAACCATTGATGAACAACTATATTTCCAGGACTAAATTCACTATTATTTTTTTATTATATTCATAATAGAAACGATCGCCCGATCATCCAACCACGAATTCACTTCGAAGATATTTTCTTCTTCCGTTTGTTCTTTTACATTATTTTTCTGTTTTATATGATTATAATTTTTAACATTATATGTTAACTCTTCTTCAATAATATTTTCTATATTTTCTTCATGAATGATGTCAATTTTTCTTGGATCTATTTCTGATTCTTTCTGTCATTTCTTGATATATAAAGGCTGTAATCCATCTGTCTCCAAAGATGATGTTTGTATAATGTAATTTGTCATTTCCATTTCTATTGATATTCCAATGAATACTGGTTTATGATCAGAAAAATATGTTTCATAAACTCCAGCTGTGTAATCATTAATTTCATTATTTCATTAATTTCATTATCCACAAATATCTGTCGAAATTCCAGCTTGAATCTGTAAGATCCCGAATAGCCAATCGTAAGAACATAATACTTGACTACACTGTAACGTTGTATAACAAGTTACGGCCCTGGAATGTATCGAGCGAAAGATTTACGCGCTTGCGTAAATCTGCGGAAATTAAGTGCGCAAACGCAAGTCAGTAGGGATAAGATATAGGCCGAGACACGCCGGACCTCGCTCTCTTTCTCTCCGGAACA
The DNA here is from genome assembly GCA_964016905.1 of Perithous albicinctus. Taxonomy (NCBI): domain Eukaryota; kingdom Metazoa; phylum Arthropoda; class Insecta; order Hymenoptera; family Ichneumonidae; genus Perithous; species Perithous albicinctus. The sequence continues at coordinate 6,430,141 of OZ024689.1, read as the reverse complement.
CCGTGCGACTACCATCTGCCTGTTAAACGTTCCATATCTCTATACCGGCATTGAAGTGGCGTCGATACACGTGGATTTCTCATATATTCAGATTGAGAGGCATATCTCCTCCTCTGCTTTGGGCACTAAACGTAGAAGATTTCCGACCCGGAGAGAAAGGAGCCAACGTTCACCCCCTACACGCGTAGCCAGATGAGTAATTTTGATATTGTATTGTTTACGGAAACTTGTCACATGTATATATCAATTGTATTGATGCTCTGAAATACGGAATGGGTAATGGAATGGATGGATGGAAAGTGCGAATCTTTATTGAATGCTTATGAATTTAATGTGACGTGATATCTCTGGTTCTTTAATTTGAATATTATAGTTGTGACTTATTGATGAGAATACCGATATCACAAAGCGATATTCTTGAAGTTAAATCGATTTTGACATTATTTGCGACGTTTACCGGTGTTCTTTCTTCTTATATGGAGACTCATGTGATCTCGGAAAATAATAGTTGATTTACCAAAGGATTCTTGCTAAAATCCAACACAGACAAGCCTCTACTAGTAAAATCCCTGGAAAAGCTGGTCAAGAAAAAGTCGATATTAAATTACTCCGAAACTGCCTCCTACACCAAACAAAACAGCACAAACACTCCTCCCGCGACTTTCTCAGCAGTAATCTCAACCGTAGAACATGAATTAGAAGACACAACGATAAGCGAAGCACTGAAGACGCAGGGAATTACACACCGATACTGTAAAAGGATAACTGCGAGAGCGACAAACAAACCAGCTACGCTTATCAGAATTATCACGGGATGCATCAACTCTTTTGAAATACTAATAAAGGAGGGACTATACTTCCTCCAAAAACATTATCCCGTACACCCAAGTTCTCCACCTGCCCCTGCGCCACAGTCCTGCAGAAAGTGACAAAAATTTACGCACATCACAAGCGATTGTCCAAACCAAATTACCTGTAATAAATGCAACGGCAATCACAACACCAACTAGTGTACAACATACCTCCTCGTCAAATGCTCGTCCTGCCAAGCGACCGATCACAAAGCATGGTCATTTAAGTGCCCAAACAGGAATCCCAAACACAATAATAGGGTCCACTATCAAGAAATCCGCAGAACTGAAAAAAGAAATCACAAGAAATTCGCCCATTCGCACCTCAATCACAGTCAACGACCATATTATCAACACATTCGTCAACAAGATAAACAAACACAAGAATGCTAATAGAGAGGAATTAATTGCCAAATTGAAGCAATGCTTCATCAGAGAGTTCAGAATCGACATGGCGGCAGTTTTCTCTGGAAGCAGGATGTGTATCCTGATGTTCGACCTCCACAACCCGGAATCACTCTCGCCTGCAGAAAGAACCACAGGTTCGAGCTACACAACCTCCAATGGCTAGACTAAAATTTCGATACTCTAACATCAATAGTTACACCAGGAAAAAAATTCTCATCAACAACTTCATAGTAAACAATAACATTAATTGCACAGCATTCGTTGAAAGCAAAACTAATATTGACAGTAACACATGCTTTCGCAATTGGACCTGTGTGAAAAACGACGGCAATATTATCAGATACCAATACCAATAGAAGAGGGGGAAGCATGTTCCAAATTGACACATTGCTGAAACCAAAAAAAGAAAATGGCATGGCTATTAATAGTCCACTTAATGAAGCTCTACATATTTCAATACCATTTAAAGACGACTACCTACACTTCTTGATCTACATTCATCCTCGCTCCAAGGTCGAACAAACGATATTTATAAAAGCTTGTAGATACAAATTCGCGCTCATCATCCGCGACTTCAACGTTAATGCGCACAAACAACGACAACTGCACGAATTTTGCAACAACTCTGCCTTCAAACAGTACAACACTTCGCCAACCTTTTTAATGGCAAATAATCCGGACTCAACTCCAGATAGAATACTATACACAAACAACCTTGGCAACAATCTGGTATCAGTCGATGTAACTACAGACCTAGGATCAGACCATCTGGGCATGACGATAACAATCGACCTCGAAATACCCATCATACCACAAGAAACTGAACACAAACTGAACTATAAGAAAACCAATATGGAACGAATCAACGCCGACATGATTGAATTTCTGAACTTGCCGGAAAACCGCACCATCCATCAGGATACGGTTACGAAATTCTGCGAACATCTAGTAGCGACGGTCCAAACAAACACTCCAGTTACTGCTCCGAAATTCTTCTCCTTCGACCTCCCGCCATTCATAGTCAGTCTGATAAAAAAGAAAAGGAGAATGTACAGGGAATACAAAAACTTCGACAGGCCAGAGCTCAAAACGGCTGTCAATAAGCTAAACAAGGCAATACAACTACTGATAACACAATTCCAAATCCACTCATGGCTAAAAGCGTGCGAACATATTCAAGCGCAAAAAGGCAAAAACTACTGGCAAACAGTCAAAAGATTGTCCGGCTTTTGCACGCGTTCTAACGACACCACGTTGGTGGTCTATGGCCAGCGTACCAATAACCCCCAAGAAAAAGCTGAAGTCTTCGCAAATCACTTTAAACAAGCATTCAGCTGAGCTGACGAAGCCCAGTTTGATAATACGCACAAAGAACTAGTGGACTACTGGTACGAAGAATTCTTCAGAGACACATCCAAATGGGATCTACAAAATGAACCTATCTCTCTCAACGAGCTGTCTAAAATCATAAAAAAGGAAAGAACTCAGCGCCAGGATATGACAAAGTCCCAATGGCCATAATTAAAGGGCTTGACACTCGCGTCCACCAATACTAGTTACAGATCTTCAACTACTGCCTAGACCAAATCTTTTTTCCCGAGCAATGGAAAAACGGCGTCATCATAACACCGCCTAAAGCAAACTCGGATCCAACACAACCTGCGAACTACCGGCCGATCACACTCCTCCCAACTCTAAGCAAAATATTTGAAAAAATAATCAAGGGCAGACCCGAGTCCTCCCTGGAAGACAGCATCCCACCATACCAATTCGGATTTCGGAACTGCAAGTCGACCCTACACCCGCTGACCATACTAGCCTCTAACATCCAGACGGCGAAGTTAAGTAACAAACACACGGCAACACTGCTCATGGACATCAACAAAGCTTTCGACAGTCGCACCCGTTGTCGCATCCGTTTACTCCGGAGCAAAGTGTCCCCCAAGGTTCTCCACTCTCGCCTCTACTATATAATATCACGACATTTATAATTACAACTTACCCGACACACCACGGTTCCAATTGCTACCTCCTACAATACGCAGATGACACGGTACTAATATCACACAATAAATCAATAGAAGCTTCAACACTAGCACTACAAGAATTATCAGACCAATGCATAACCTGGTTTAACAAATGGCGCCTGAAACCAAACCCCACTAAATCTAAACTACTATTATTCAACCAGCGTTTCTGCGAAATACCTAGGCGTCACACTAGACAACAAACTAAACCTAAATACCCATACTAAGAACACCAAAACAGCCACAACCTCGCGCGCAGCTCACTTCCGAAAAATATCATACCGAAACAAACAAATCACAATTGAACAGTCAACAAAAATATACAAATGCCTATGTCGCCCACTACTGGAATACGGCCATCCTCTGATCCTGCGCTAAAAAACATAGAAACTCCGGAAACAATAGCTCTTCGTAGACTCACTAAAATCAGACATCCAAATAATCCTCTACACAACCCTTCAAATACACTACTTTATGAAACCACCGGAGTATCACCTATTACCGAAAGGACCAGAAATCTGAGCGCCAAATTTGCAGAACAACACCTCGAAGCAATCACCCCGCTATGTAACACAGGAACACCAAACGTTAGACCAAAACACAAACTGCCAACTCACACAATACTACAAATTCTGTCAACGATACACAATATACAATAAATCCTCAGCACAAACTAATAAACCAAACTTGTAACTACACTCGTACAGATTAACAGCCGTTTACACACCTAAAAAGAAAAAAACCCAAAATTTTACAATAAACGGGCTGAAGGACCCCGGTCGATGGCCCTTTAACCAGGGAAAGTCTCGAAAACGGCAGATTAATTCGCACATAATTGTTCACACATTCTCCGTTTTTGTAATGGTTAATAAAAATTCTGTACTACTACTACTAATAGTTGATCTGACTGTCTCGCATTTCATAAAAAAAAAATTATATAGATTAGTAGAATTTTTATAGTGGCGCTCAACTATGAGGCACGATATGGTCGTTAAACATAAAATATTTTAATGACGGATATCGTGAACGTATTATGAATAATTTTTTATTGTTTTTGTGTATTGAAAAAAATTGAAATTAATTAATTAATTCTGTTTTTTTATGTATAAAAAGTGAAACTAAAAAAAAATGTGAATTTAGGAAAGTTTATGGAAAAAAAGCATACCTCGATATACGTTACACAATCTGGTCGTATTTCGAATCAAAAATTTACGAATTATAATTTTACAGGTAGAGTGAAAGAAAAAAAAGTAAACATGCCTATCTTAGGAGGTGATAGGCCTATTGTGAACGACGAAGCAAAGCGACGCGAATTAGAAAGAGACCGAGAGAATTTAGAGACGCAGCGTCGTGAACTAGAATTATTACGTGCCAACCTTGAGACAGCGAGAACTTCAGAGACAGCAACAACAACAACAAAGAGCGAGAGAGATCGCACAATCTTCTATAAATCAAGGCCAACAAAATAGAATCATCGAAGAGATAACGACGATCGTGAGTAGTATTCAGAACTTTCATGTTGATGTAAAAATGCCCAAATTTAATATCGAACTTGAAAAAAATCCGATGTAATTTCTGGAAGAGGTCGAAAAGTTTAAAAAAATTAAAAACATTAAAGAGGAAAAGAAAACCACAGTGATCGAGTATACGTTGGAGGGAAAGGCTGCATTATGGTATGTATTAACGCCGGCTTTTGTGGATTTCGCGTCATTTAAAGAACAATTCCTGGGTGAATTTTATTCCATTCCAATTAGAGTATTTTTTAAAAATCGATGCATGGAACGTAGGTGCAATTGTAATGAAGAATCCATGCAAACATACTATTGTAAACAAGTACGCGACGCGCGATATTTTATACCGAAGTTGACCACGTATGAAATTAATTATAGTATAATACAACAATTCCCAGCGTGGGTAAAGGAGAATCTAGCAACGGTAAGTTTCAATGATGAGGTACTGATAGGTCAAACTCTAGGTAGCTTGGATGAAATTCGAAGAGAAAAAACAAGAGTTCGTGACAATAGACAATGGAGTAACAGCGACGCACCACGTCAACAGATGTCACATCGAGTGCGAGAATTAAGAGCACAACCACGTGTCAATAATAACAATCGCGAGCATTCGAACGGGTTGAACGCGGGACCGCGTGGTTATGTTCGATCGCGATATAATAACGGCTATAATTATCGCTCAGACGCGTTGAGCAAGGGTCCAGCAACGCGTCGCCAGGAATTTGATTTTGTGGAAGAACTTTCTGCTGGGGTGGACAGACAGTCGGACCATATAAATAAAGATATCTCGAGTCACGTATTAGCCAAGATTCCTCATATTAAAGTAAAAATTTTAGAGAAGGTGTTGTGGTATAAAAAATTGCGCAGAGAAGTCGATGAGATTTGGAGAGTGAGGAGAGGAAATATATTTCAGGCGAAGAATAAATCAACCGAACTCGCTGTGTTTATATTCAACTTTCTAATACTCGTTTTATTCAATGCAAAGTATGAGATCAACTTTTTTCGAGAAGAGAACTGTGAGCGACAAGAATGTTCGTTTGACCCGAGAACGAAAAGAATGATCGCGAAAAATCTATACTCAATTGTCTTTTTCGCACACCTCGAATAGCTCTCGCGTCTTCTCGTTGGCGAAAGGCGCCAGACTAATGGTTAACGATGCGCTCTCGAGCTCGATAGCGGCCAGGAGTGGGGAGACGGGAAGTGGACACGCTCCGAGAATGTTCTATCCGCTGCTCGCCTCTACTCTCTCTCTCGCTGGCGACTAGACTTTAAAGCGGACCCGCAACGAACTACTTCAATAGAAGGAAAGGATGATTTTACTCGATTCTGGCTTCTAATGTAGAAATTGGCAAAAGGTATATAGCAAACTGGCAAATATAGTTAACCAGGGGGGAGAAATCGTCTCAGTAAGAGCTAACGAGAAAGAATCGGTTAAAGAAAATCAAAATTATTATATAAGACGTGTAGAGCTAAACGAGGTAAATATTTTTGAGAGCGAAGAAGGATTGGAAGAGTCCACGCGATCGCGTGTTTACTAACATCGCTGAGTGAAGGAGAAAGAAATAAAATGAACGAAACACTAAAAAAATATCGCCTTTTATTCTCTGATAAACCAGGATGTGCGATAGGATATGAACACAAGCTCAATTTAGTGACAGCACGTCGGAGTTTCCGCCATACGTGTCCGGTCCCTCTCCAACTACGAGAACCGACTAGACAAGCTATAGAAAAAATGATAGAGAACGGAGTGATCGAACGAGCCGTGAGTCAATACTACAGCAACCCATTAAGAGTTATATCAAAAGAGGATGGGTCGGTGAGAGTTTGCTTGGACGCGCGCTTTGTTAACAAAATGATTGAAGACGATCATGAATCGCCACCGTTAATAACTGATTTGCTTCAAAAGTTCCACGGTGCGAACTGGTTACAGAGGTTACAGAAAGTTAGATTTTACGCAAGGTTACTGACAAGTAAAATTACACGAAGATTCAAGACAATACACGTCCTTTTTGTTTGATGCTAAGCTCTACCAATTTTGCCGAATACCATTTGGTTTAAAGACGGCCGGAAGCGGTTTCATAAGGGCATTAAGCCATGCATTGGAAGATGAATTTGAGTCGTACATTGCTTGCTACATAGACTATATCTTAATCGACACAAACACGTTTGAAGAACATATACGGGTGCTAAATGGGATCTTCCAAAGATTGCAAGAGTATAGCTTCACTATTAAAATATCAAAATGTAAATTCTTTCAAGAGGCAGTGTCCTTTCTGGGATTTATAGTAAATCGTGAAGGGATAAAACCTGAGAAAGAAAAATTAAGCGCAATACTAAATTTTGAAATACCTAAAAACAAAAAGCAACTTCAACAATTTTTGGGAATATGCAACTATTATATACAATTTAATGTCAACCACAGCAAGTCGTTCGATCATTTCCGTGATCTACTAACAAAAGATCAAGTTTGGGAGTGGACTGAGAGACATACCGAGGCATTTAAAAAACTAAAGAACGATTTCGCGAACTGTATTATGTTAAAACATGTAATTCCTCACGCGCAATATAGAGTTCAAACTGACGCGAGCGATCGAGGAATTAGCGGAATATTATATCAGCTGAATCGAGAGGGATCCCATCAAGTGATAGGCGTAGTTAGTCGATGTTTAGCCCAACCTGAAATAAACTATACTACCAGAGAAAAAGAACTTTTGGCAATAGTGTATTCAGTCGAAAAATTTAGAGTATATCTAATCGGAGTACACTTCTTTATAATCACTGATCACAAATGTTTAACGTTTTTGTATTCAGCGGTATTCCAAAATTCGCGGATCACCTGATGGAGCTTGCTTCTACAATAATATTCTTTCGAGGTGCAATACTGTAGGGGGATCGACAACGTAGTCGCAGATTTTTTTAGTTGTAACCCAGAGGGAAAATTTATAGAAGATACTCAGAGTCAAATCTCGTCCTTGCATAAATGCTTGATGCCGGTCGAACGTTGTGCAGAAGACACCACCATGTTAATAATAGCGTTAAAGGCAAATAATAAAGATCTAGACCGTGGATTTAATTATTTAGAAAAGATACAAGGGGAAGATTTGAAAATTAAAATGGCTAAGGAGAGACATGACGCTGATCTAGAGAAATCGAATTTTTTTATGTACAGTGCTATGCAGAGATACCTGCAATGACAGATCTCGGCTATTTGTGTGTGTGAGCTATATTCAGCTGTCAAAGTACGGTGAAGTCGGCGTTAGTTTCACGTTGATAGTCATCAGTTGACCGCAAATTTGACATAACCCGCGTAGCGCGGCAATGAAATGTAAGCGGGCAGACGGATGCTAAGAATCAAATGAAAAAATGTGAAAAAGGCTTGAAATTCATAACGATCGGCTGCCTTGTCTCCATCTCGGCATATCAAGAATTACAGCTACGATCTTCACTCTCCAATCTCGGTATGTTGTTATAAAAAAAAATCGGTTTAACTATATCCTATTAATGGAAGTAATATAAAACTACGTACCGACACTGATGGTTGTGCGGTCGGTGTGCGGCTTCGGCGGTCCCACGAGTTAAGCAGCATTTCGTGCTGCCAACACTTGGATGGGTGACCGCTTAGCTGTGCATCGACTGGCACATCAATAAGTGAGCGGGAGGCATTTTTTCTGAGACTTTGGTGTTTACACTTAAGTAACATTGTTACTTTCGGGTATACACCGAAGAACCAGAGAAATATAGTGCCGTCTGTACCGGTACGGGTTTTCCGCAGTTTCCCCGTGCCCATGGCGAATGCGGTACAGTGTAGCTAAGTCGGCTGCGGACGCATTGGAAGTTAGGTTAGCTTAGCGAAGTGCGGGTAGGGAGTGATAGGAGGAAGGGTGGGAAGGGTAATATACGTAAAAACCCAAACGGGTATACGTTGGAACGAATAAAAAATAAAAAAATATAAAACTACGTCGAATTAATGACGGAAGGTAATAATTTTTATTACAGATTACCTTTGGTCATTAATTCGGCATTTTTATTCTGTGAACAGAATAAAAATGATTACCTTCCGTTATTAATTCGATGTAGTTTTATATATTTCTTACTTCCATTAATAGAATGAGGTTAAACCGATTTTTTTTATAACAGCATACCGAGGTTGGAGAGTGGACATCGTGTCTGCAATTATTCATATGCCGAATATGATTAATATTAATAATATTAATAATCGTGCGTTAATTTTTCCGAATACGTATGGATTTTTTCAGATTTATTAATCCACTTTGAATTTTTTTCTATATGGAAAAAATGTGTGGAAAAACACAAAATTCAAAGTGAATTAAGAAATCTAAGAAAGTTCATACGCATAGAAGAAAAAATATCGATCCATTTTAATTTAAAACAAAAAATTTGGGTGATCGAAAATGTTGTTGATTTTTTTTTTCTTTTTTTTCCGTTAATTAGTCAATAACATTTTGTTATTGACAAGTCAATGATTAATATTCTATTATTATGCAAAATTAACCATATCAGACGCAATCATATAAATCTGTGAAGTCCTGATTATATTATACTAATTTCATTTCATATTTCATGTTACAATACAATACACCTTATTCTCACCTTGCTGTCTTCTTGTCCTCACCTTACACTCACCTTAATCTATAATATAATATAATATAATCTTAATAGTATAATATAATCAGGACTTCATAGATTTATATGATTGCGTTAATTTGTCAATAACAAAATGTTATTGTGACAGGAAAATTGTATTCCGTTGCCTTGACGTCGGAAGCCCGAATGGACTCCTCGACAATATTCGCGGCGGACAAAACTATTGTAAGTCGCGTGAATTTTGACTGTTTCCGAGACGTCCGACTCGACCAATCATAATCGGCGCCGCGAACTCTTGGCGCAGCGATATCCCGCGCGTGTATCCGACACCTTAGACCGCGTCGCGAAGACGCTAGCTGCGACAGCGCGCTGCGACGAAATAGATCGCCGATATCGACCAATTAGGTCAAAGGGACAGGTCGAAGCGTGTCACGCGTAACGCGCAGCGTCGCGCGATCGAAGGAACGATCGACACTTGCCTGCCGACGGCTGTAACGGGCAGTCACTGTAAAATCCTCGAGGAGTCTCGCTCTATTCTGTCGACTTTATTTAACTTAATATAATTAATTAACTTTGTGTTTCTCGACGATTGTAATTCGTCGACATATTGTGTTATTGTGAAACACCGATATCCAGGGTGGAAGAGATTCGACAACCACATCGAGCGGACTGGTTGATTCGTGAAATAAATCAGCAATCGTAAGTCATAAAATTGTTACCTGAATTTCTTTTCTTTCGCTCACCCTTGCAATTTTCCCTCGGGTCCTCCAGCGGAACCTCGTGCGAACCACGGCTAGCCGAATAAGATTGTCAATAAAATTTTGTTGGTTTCGGAAAACCAACTGGCGCTCAACAATCAATTTATTTTCTTTAATTAATTCGTCAAACTAGAGCCCCAGCAGCCACTGACCCAGGCCGCGCCGGGTGGAATATTGACCTCGGCCGAGAGAAAGGTATTCTGTCTCATTATTGACAAATTAACGGAAAAAAAAGAAAAAAAAATCAACAAAATTTTCGATTACCCAAATTTTTTTTTTTAAACAAAAAACACAAAATTCACTTTGAATTTTGTGTTTTTCCACACTTTTTTCCATATAGAAAAAAGTTCAAAGTGGATTAATAAATCTGAAAAAATCCATACGTACTCGGAAAAACTAACACACGATTAATACTATTAATATTATTCATATTCGGCATATGAATAATTGCAGACACGATCTCCACTCTCCAACCTCGGTATGTAGTTATAAAAAAAATCGGTTTAACCTCATTCTATTAATGGAAGTAAGAAATATATAAAACTACATCGAATTAATAACGAAGGTACTCATTTTTATTCTGTTCACAGAAAAAAAATATCGAATTAATGACCAAAGGTAATCTGTAATAAAAATTATTACCTTCCGTCATTAATTCGACGTAGTTTTATATTACTTCCATTAATAGGATAAGGTTAAATCGATTTTTTTTTTACAACATATCGAGGTTGGAGAGTGGAGATCGTAGCTGTAATTCTTGATATGCCAAGATGGAGATGAGGCAGCCGATCGTTGTGAATTTCCAGCCTTTTTCACATTTTTTCATTTAATTCTTAGCATCCGTCTGCCCGCTTACATCTCATTGCCGCGCTACGCGGGTTATGTCGGTTTCGCGGTCAGCTGATGACTATCAACGTGAAACTCGCGCCGACTTCACCGTACTTCGTCAGTTGAATATAGCTCACACACACAAATAGCCGAGATCTGTCATTGCAGGCATCTCTGCATAGCACTGTACGAAGGCGTATTATTTCACAAGGAAGAAAATTATGGAGATTGGAGAATTGTCATCCCAGAGTGCTTGCAAAAAATATTAATAGAGACTATACATATTAAAATCGGTCATCCAGGGGTATACAAAACTTTGTGCCACTTGAAAAATTGTTATTATTGGAGGGGAATGGCAGCTCAAGTAAAAAAGTTTTGTAACCCGCTGCGATCTATGTCAGAGAGTAAAATATTTATCAATAGCAATGGAAGGCGAATATCAACTCGTAGTATCAGAAAAACCAAACGATTTGGTTACTGTTGATTTTTACGGGCCTCTTCCACGAGCAAGAGGAGGTACTCAATATATTTTTGTGATCATGGATGCCTTCTCAAAATATATTAGTCTTTACCCCATGAAAAATGCTACCGTCAAGATGACTTTAAAGCAAATATTCGAGCAATTCATTCCAAAGTTCGGTACTCCGAAGATAATTCTCTCAGATCGCGGGACACAATTTACCTCTTATCTATGGAAGATGGAATTAGAAACCAAAAGGATTAAAGTATTGTATAGCTCTATTAGGCACCCCCAATCGAATCATACAGAGCGTGTTATGCGAGAACTAGGCAGGTTATTTCGGACAGTATGCGCAGAGCAACATACAAAATGGGTACGATATGTTCCACAAATTGAAAACACTCTACACATCATCGTACATCAAAGTACGAAACTATCACCTTATGGACTCCATTTTGGTAAACCGATAACAGAAGAACTCCACAAAGTCATAAAATTCCCGGATATGCAGTCTCGATCACATGAATATCTTATATAATTTGCTAAAAAAAATATTCTTAAAAGCTTTGATAATAGAAAAAAAAATCAAAAGCAAGGATCAAGAGTGTCTCTAGAAGTTGGGGATAAAGTGCTTCTCCGCGTAAAACATCTATCAAACACATTAGATAGAGTCACAAAAAGGTTTTTTCACCTCTTTGAGGGACCTTACCAAATCACAGAGAAAATAGGGCAGAATGCATTTCGCTTAATAGATCCACATGATAACATGAAATAAATGGGTATTTACAATGGACAGAATCTTCGAAAATATTATTCTCGATATAAGGTTGTTGCTGCTGGAAAATAAATTTTAGTATGAATAAGTGTATATATTCATGACGAAAAACTCTCTCAATTCTCTTGAGTCTATATAAAATACAATGTCAGGCAGATATCTGAAAGTATGAGGATGACAATCAAACTTAAATTTTGTAAAGGTAAAGATATAATGAAAATAATGTTAATGGATGTCTATAATTATAACTATCTAGAGAAAAGCCAAATGACGAGATTACGATAAGCTGAACAAATATAATCAAAATCTATTAATAACAATGTATACATATTGTATAAGTAATGAGTATGAGAATGAGTGTTGATATGAGTGAATAAAAAATCTAAGAGCCGAACGAGACAAGTTTGAACGTCGATCTCAATACAGTATCAGTCATCATAAATCATTAGTAATCTTCTCTGTCCATTCCAATCCGGGGTTGAACTGTACAGAAAAAGGAGGGATATTGTAAGATGCCGAATAGCCAATTGTAAGAACATAATACTTGACTACACTGTAACGATGTATGACAAGTTACGGCCCTGGAATATATCGAGCGAAAGATTTACGCGCTTGCGTAAATCTACGGAAATTAAGTGCGCAAACGCAAATCAGTAGGGATAAGATATAGGCCGAGGCACGCCGGACCTCGCTCTCTTTCTCTCCGGAACACCGTGCGACTACCATCTGCCTGTCAAACGCTCCATGTCTCTATACCGGAATTTAAGTGGCGTCGATACACGTGGATTTCTCATATGTTCGGACTGAGAGGCATATCTCCTCCTCTGCTTTGAGCACTCAACGTAGAAGATTTCCGACCCGGAGAGAAGCCAATGTTCACCCCCTACATGCATAGCCAGATGAGTAATTTTGATATTGTATTGTTTACGGAAACTTGTCACATATCTATATGATTGTATCTTGTATTGATGCTCTAAAATACGGAATGGGTAATGGATTGGATGGATGGAAAGTGCGAATCTTTATTGAATGCTTATGAATTTAATGTGACGTGGATATCTCTGGTTCTTTAATTTAAATATTATAGTTGAAATTAAATCGATTTTGGCATTATTTGAGACGTTTACCGGTGTTCTTGCTTCTTATACAGAGACTCATGTGATCTCGGAAAATAATAGTTAATCTGACTGTCTCGCATTTCATAAAAAAAAATTATATTGATTAGTAGAATTTTTACAAATCGCCCGTTTGAAATTTAACTCATTCAAATAGATTTCTAAGAATCCATTTTCTTTATATGTATCATAAAAAAAATCTCCAATTATAATCCTTTTTTCTACAAAAATGTTACTTAAAATACTCTGTAATTCTTTTTCAAACGTTAATCTATCTATTGTTGGCGATTTGTACCCAGTGATAATTTGGAATTCTTGTATGTTAATATATATTAAATCGATATGATGATGTCCGTTAATCGCAGTCACATCTTTTTGTATGTGTTTGTTGATTCTCTAATTAATTTCTCTTTTTACAAAACATATTCTCTTTGACGATCGGTTATCAGATGGATCAGTTCTGAGGAACTATTTTAAATCCGTCTAATGTGAAAATATCTGAAAATATTGATTGTGATTCCGAAAATATTAACACATCAGCTTGTTTGTACCAGCTATCACAAGCTATGTGAGAAATATTTTTCGGTAATGATCTAACATTTTGATATAGAATTTTCAGACTGTCTCCTTTTATTTTATGTGTATATGACAATTCCAATACTTTTTCTCTTCTGAGTCGATTCATCTCTAATTCCAAATTATTTTCCGGGGATGGTCTTTTCGGTGGCGTGATTGTGCCCGAAATGAACAGTCCTGATAATCTTGTGATTCTGCTGAGTGCTACGTAAAGCATTGATCTTGTCATTCTTGTATAATTTCTTGTATCTAAACAAACATTTTCATAAGTTTGTCCTTGACTTTTGTGAATGGTTAAAGCTTCAGCTGGAGTTACAGGAAATTGTTTTCTAACGGTTTGATATCCTTGTCTTTCATTCACATTTATCACTATCGGAATAGGCGAAACTGTAATCAAACATTCTTCACTGGAATTCTCTTTTATGTACTTTAAATATTGTTACGAACGAGCAAATAAATAAACCACGATTATAAAAGAAATAGCAGGGCGGAACTTTATTAGTAATAGATATCGCGTCCGTAATCTTTGAGGTCTCTGTCAAGACTGTTAATCAATCTACGATCGTTGTCAAGCGTCATTCAGTTCGTTGTCAGTTGTCTCATATGACACGAGCGGATCAATTCCAATGTCGCTTTCACATACAATTCCATAAATAACACAATATAAATGCCGATTCCGTTACAATATGGACGTCGTTGCTTTGTTCCCACCCTTTCATTATTGAAATCTAACCATATTTGAACCGGCTGATCAGTTCCCGTTAAAAAGGTTATATGTTTTAACTTTCCACATGCTCCATTTACAAGCCCATCTTCAACATCAATATTTGATGTTATTATATAATTTATTCCAATTCGTCTGTTTTTCTATTCTTTAATGATGTTAACTTGTTTCTTAACTTAACAACTTGTTTCTTAATTGACTGCTGACCGATCCTAAAACAGAATCTTTTGCCTTCGATTCGTATGATACGCCATCTGCACTGTCAATTATTTTCTTGTTATAAATATCAACTAGTCGGTTTTCAGTGTATAATCTTATTGCATTCGTTGGTACATCTTCCTCCTTTTTTTCTCGCGATCGTATTAGAGCAATATTACCTTCACTCATAACACCGCGGGCCAGATTATTGAGAGCATTTATGAATGATTTGTCTTCTCTTTGTCTCATTATTTCTGTCAATTCAAACAATTTGAATTCATTCCACAGCACATTTTCAGAAACGGCACTTAGCATAGATGAGTTTGGTGTTAGATATACAGGACTGTCGATAACTGGGGGTAATGGGTATAGGTCTCCAACAACCATTACAGAGATTCCTCCAAAACTCTTGTTGCATCTCATTGTTTGTCGTAATCTCGTATCTATGCGACTGAGCATAGTGCAACCGACCATTGAGATTTCATCAATGATTAATAATTTGACTTCGAACAAACTCTCTCTAATGGTATTTGCTATATCTGCTGATAATTCCGGCATTTGTCCTCCATACTGATTAATTGGCAAGGCAAACGCCGTGTGCAATATCACACCATCTATCAAAAATGCTGCTTTTCCCGATGGTGCACACAGCAATATTTTTATTGCATTATTTTTTTCACCTGGCGCGTCGTCGAAATAATTAAATAATAATTGATAAAGCGAATCTATTCGCCATACTTTTTCCAACTCCTGCAGAACCACTCATGTACACTCTGATTGGCAAACGGCGAGTCTTGAAACAATTTAATACGTGCATGATGATTATTCTTTGTTTTTCGTTTAACTTCTTCATCGCCTCTATTATTTCCTGTTTACTAATCTTCGTAGGAGAAGTTATACGAGGTTTGTTTTTATTTGATTCCGTTTCAGTACCAAATTGACAAAACATATCTTTTTTTTTCGTTATTCTCGTTCTCATAAACGATTCGATTTCTTCATTTTCTAAATCTTGATTGACATTTTGTGTATCTGTCAGAGCATCATCAATAATTTTATCACCCAAAATTGAATAGTTCTTTCGATTTTCTTCAATCTTCTTAATATTTTTTATATACATCTCTTCACAATCTTTACTCTCTACTTCATCTATTTCATTTCTCCAGGGTAAGAACAACAAAACTTGTTCTCTAAATTAATTATATCGATCTTGTTGCAATTTGTAACGGCGATATCTTATGATTTCTGTTTTTCGTCGCTGATGTATTGTAATGTCATCACAATCTTCTTCATCACTATCTGATCCTTTTTTTTTCTTACCCTCTATTTTTCTCTGCTCATAGCTTGAGGCGAAGTCTGGAAGGCAAACATCTTCAAATTTATTATTTCTCTCTTGATACTTGTCAATTATATTTTTGTAGTATACGTCTACAGATTCGTTAACCATTTTTTCTAGTTCTGTATTATTTTTTAATATGTGCACGCGTTCACTTTGAGGAGCCGTGTTAATGTAAATTGCTTGTCTACTGCAAAGGGAGAGTGGTAATCCCAAAACGTGATATGCAGCCTCCTGTGCAGACAGTGTATTGCCATTAATGAAAATGTTTGCAATTTTTCTGAACTTCTGTCTAATGCTCAAATTTCCACTGCGTATATCTGCAGTTGCATCTCTCAATAGCCTTGATAATCCAGCGTCTATTTTTGTGACATAATTTATCATATAAGAAGCACAGCTATAAGGGTCAAGTACAAATTGAATATCCATATTCGCTTCCAGAAGAGTTAGTATTGTCTTATTATAAGCATTTATTGCAACTTCATTGCTCCGTTTCTTCAAAAATATTTTTGTTCTCGATAAAGAACTTCTTATTGCATCGACGTAATCCGTTTCCTTCATTTGTAGACAGTCCAAAATTTCATCAAAAGTTAGTAAAACGTTGCTCTCAAAAAGTTCTTGCATTAGTTCGTTTATTTTTCTTAATTTTTGTTTGTTATCCTTGATCTTAATTTCATGATCCAGTGGTTTGAGAATCATTGTATTTCTCATTACATACATTGGTATGTTAAACCGGCATACGGTCTAATTTTTCCTTCCTTTATAGCATGTATGCGTGTGTCTGTGCATTTGCAGATTTATTAATGGATTATTCTTGTCGTTTTCACACATAATGATTCTGTCTAGCCATTCAATCAACAATTCAACTGAATCTGGATCATCTTCGTCATAGATTGGAGCATTTTTGCAGTATACGAGGTTGTGTGTGTGTACGGATCCCATAACTTGAAATTCTGGTCGTTGAAAATAATCAACAACATAGTTATTGCCAAATGGCCCGTACTTGTTTTCCAATACACGCATAATTTGATTGAATCTTTCTTCAATGTATCTTACGCACGTTACTGGATCCTCTCTAATTAATTTTGATTTTTCTGCTGAATCCAATCGTAAAACTTCTGCTGTGCTGATATCTTCATTATGTCTTAACTTATATGATATTTTCAACAAATCGCAGTTCTTCGCTTCACATGCTGAGAGCGATATAAATAATGTCGGAATTCCACACTGACGAATCATACTAAATAAATGTTTCTTCTTACTTTCCCAATAAGATGGCGGTGATCGTATCGTTATCATAAACTTAACGTTCTTAATGGTGACACCATTCGCTCTTCCACTGCACTCTAACTTCGTATTGTATCTGGTAAATTTGGAAATCGTAGTCCATAGTTCGTAGCCATTTTTTGGACTCTTCCAGACATGATATTTTTCTTAGACGTTTTGCACATGTATTTTGATGAATTATTCACGATTTTTTCCATAAATTCATCCACATTCAATTTTTGTATTACCAATTTTTCTTCTATTTTATCTCTATTAAAATTTTCTACTGATTTTATGAAAAATAAATTATCACAACACACGCACGTTTTGTCAGGTCCAGTTTTTTTATTTTTGATATAGTTCATGAGTAATTCGCATCGATAATACTCTTCATTCATGGTTTCGTTTTTCATTAAATTATAAATATTCGTACATACATTTCCTCTGTATCTTAATAAATCGTCTGTTCTTAATTATCGTTTTCGCCTCGCTTCCATTCTTTTTTCTTCTATAACAAAATTATCATCTTGTCTAAATTCTCTTATCCTTTCTAGGTTTTTTTGATTTTCTTTCTCTGTATATGTAATATCTTGTCTTATTATTTTCATCATCTACCGGTTTTGATCGTTTTGTGTATCTCTATATTCATTATCTTGTCGTAGCATGTTAATGCGTTTTTCGTTCTGCTCGTTCTGTCTTCTTGTATGCAGTCTCTTGTCGCAGTATTCTCCCTCGCTTTTCGTTCTGCTCTTTCTATAGCTCCCTGTATGCAAGGTCTTGTCGCAGTATTCTTATTCGCTTTTCGTTCTGCTCTTTCTCTGGCTCTCTGTAGGCAGGGTCTTATTGCAGTACATTCATCCGCTTTTCGTTCTGTTCTTTCTCTGGGTCCCTGTACGCAGGCTCTTGTCGCAGTACTCTCATCCGCTTTTCGTTTTGCTCTTTCTCTGTCTCTCTGTATGCAGGCTCTTTTCGCAGTACTCTCATTCGCTTTTCGTTTTGCTCTTTCTCTATCTCTCTGTATGGAGGCTCTCATCCGGTGTTTATTCTCCTCTTTCTCGGTTTTTCTGAATTCATGGTTTTTTCGTATTTCTTTTAAGCGTTGTCCGTTTGTTTGTTTTACATTAGTCGTATATTCTGAATGTTTTCTTAACAATCTCATTCGGTTTGCATTATTCTTTTTCTTATTTTTTTCATGTCGAGCGTTTCTTTGTACTGTTTTTCTAATGTTTTCTTTCTCAGTCAGTATCAAATATTTAATTATCTTCATGATAACGTTTTCGTGATTTATTCATAAGTATATTCACTTGAGCATTTCTCATTGCAAATGCTCTTGCGATTAAGTTTTGGCATTTTACTTTTTTAATATTTTTATCTCACATTTAATATATTTAATTTTCTCCACCATAGATAAACAGGAAGCGAAATTAGTGCTAAATCTCAATAATTATATTATTACGATTACACACATGCTAAAAACAAACAACACACGGATTACAATTGAAATCTTTTACCTAGAATTGATTATATAAAATTTATATTTACGGGAGATAGATTTAAGTAAACTTTTACTTACACCAGAATGAGGGAATTGAAAAAGTATATTACACCGACAGTATCAGCGAAGTTAGGTTGACTGTTATAATTTACCTCTCGTTTATACCTTATGTGCTGTTGCTATATACTTTACACTTTCTTGTTACTTCTGGAAAAAATCTATTGGGGGGAGCCTGCTTTAGAGGCTTCAAAAAATCGATTTTTTTTGCATAAATGTCTTCCTAAGCTATCCAAGAATATGTCCCTAAAATTTCAGAAGCAAATTCGAAATATTTTCGGAGTTACAGAAGAAATAGTGAGCAAGTGTCGGGCAGGTATACGAGCGGCCGGATCGCTCGGAGCGCGCGCGCTCCGCCCCTCGATCTATTGTACGTATTATAATCCAAAGGGACTAACGGTCCTTCGAGACACTATGAACTGTTCGTAGAAGGTCTTTATGGAGCTATGGTAGGGATAAAAGTATTTATTATAACGGTATATATGAGCTGGCTGCGTCGGCTTGAGCAAAGCTACATTTACCATTTAAGTTTAGTTTTGATTTGTCTTTCGGCACGTGAACATCTTGAAATCATGCAGAGCTATCCGAAAGTGAGCAAATCTTCAAGTGAACGTACTGGAAAGCCACGGAAGCGCAGATTCCACGGCAATCAGTTTCATAATGTTTCGTCATCGGACGATGGAGAAGCTAATACTAGCCGTAGTGAAAAGAAATTGGCGTCAGCGACTACGGACGATGTTATAATTTATCCGTCTCATTGCTATCGGATAATCCAGTTTGTCTCTGTGTTTTTACCAATTTCTGAGTTAGTTATTTGCAATTCGTGTAAGCAGAGAATAACGTTTGCCGAAAGCGGCCATTGAGGTCTAGAATTCAAAATCGTTTTGTCGTGTAAATGCGGTAAACGAGAAATTCAATCCGGACCGTTAATTCACACCGGCTACGAAATCAACAGATGAATTGTGTTCGTCATGAGGCTTGTGGGTGTCGCACGAGAAGGCATTAACATTTTTTGTGTCCTTATAGATATATCTGAAGGCTTAGCAAAATCGACGTATGACCAAATCGTGCAACACCTGTATACAGCGTCGAAAACAATGTTTGAGAGCGCCTGCAAAAAAGCCGTCGAAGAGGAAAAAGAACTTAACGTACAAAATGAAAAACCAGCTGACCATTTGAAAGTTTCGGGCGATGGATCGTGGAAGAAACGTGGATATACTTCATTGTACGGTGTAACTACACTTATTGGGTACTACAGTGGCAAAGTGATCGATCTCGACGTTAAAAGTGGATATTGTCATACCTGTGCCATCAAGAAAAATACATTGAACGACGACGAGTTTGAAAATTGGTATGAAAACCATAAAGAAAATTGATCTTCGAATCACGCAGGTTTGGCCGGTGTCGCGTCTCGTTTGCAGTTTGCTTGAACTGGCCAAGGTCGTAAATCTTAGCATCAACAATTTGATGTTGACAAACGTTAGCGACTACCGAGCTACCGTATTTTCACTCGGTGTAAATTGTTTTGAATAAATGTTGTAATATTCCGGATTGATGAGTTGAGTTAATTATTTATTTACAAGTTACTGATTTGTACACGATAATATTTAGTTTAAATAATATTTAAGTTTTGGATAATATTTGTTTTATGATGATATTGTAATTTGAGTATATGGTTCAACAGCGGCTGATGCTCTGACTGTTGATAAATATTTGCTAAGTCCGAACAGCAGTTGACTGTGACTGACTGTTCGACACTTAGATGTTGTGTCTTTGGTGATTTTTGAGGAACTGCACTGCGAGGATTTTTGCAGAGCCTCGCAGACTGGAAAAAAGGTGGGGATGGAAAATCTCGAGGATTTTGATTGGACTAAAAAATGAGTACGTGAGGAAAGGGTAGATGGGCTACAGGACCGGAATTTCCCAAATTGCTCAAGCGGACGTCTGGCCTGCAGATGTGGCGATTGTTTTATTGCACGCCGTAGTTTCTCCGACTGACCCATGGGGTCGGATTAGCGCGGTTGGCCGTGCTCAACAGCTAATTGTGGGGATTGGGAATTTTTTATTCTTTATTTTTTGTGAGGTGTGGAACATTTGGTCGCGGAATGTTTCCTTGGGGTTTTCCGCTTTCCCTAATGACAACGCTCACGTACGCACAAGACCGATGACGTAGAATATCTAAATTACTTTCTACTACAGTCAATTGTTCAAGTTAAGAAATTTTAAATCTAACATTGATTCACTAAAGAATTCATGCTTGCGTTGCGTGCGACGCAACATACTGGGCCCCTTGAGAGGCTGTGCCGATCAATGTTCGCTTCCTATCTTGGCGTTGCTGTTGCTATTGATGGTTGTTTCGATGGGTAAAGGAGCCAACTTCCGAAGATTTCTTTTTACTAAACCCCGGTTGGTCTTAATGGTAGCTACTCGTGGGATTCTGTCGGCACCTGGATGTAGCTCGATGATCCTTCCCAGCTTCCATTGCATCGGTGGGATGTTGTCCTCTTTTATGAGCACCACCATTCCAATTTTGATTGATGGCTGGCCGATGGCCCATTTGCGTCGTATGTTGAGTTCATTCAAATACTCCTTGTGCCATCTCGTCCAAAAGTGTTGTCTTATTTTTTGTATGTGTTGCCAACTGGAGAGACGGTTCGTAGTGACTCGCGTGAGGTCGTGTTCTGGCAGATTCGTCAATGAATCGCCAATAAGGAAATGTCCTGGAGTTAGGACGAGCAAGTCGTTCGGATCCGCCGAAATTGGTGTGAGTGGACGAGAATTCAAGATTGCTTCAATCTCAATGATGAGTGTATTGAATTCTTCGAACGTGAAGAGGTCCTTTCCAACTACTCGCCTCAGGTGATGTTTGAAGGATTTGACGGCTGCTTCCCAGATGCCACCAAAATGTGGTGAGGCTGGTGGAATGAGACGCCACTCGATGCCTTCGTCTCTAAGATAATCGGTGACCTTGTCGTTGTGGTTGTCGGACTTGATCATGTCAACCAACTCCTTGAGCTCGTTTTTGGCTCCGACGAAATTAGTGCCGTTGTCGGACTGAATCATCTGGCATTTTCCACGTCGACCGATGAATCGCCGCAGTGCACCGAGGAACGCTGCTGTTGTCATGTCACTGACCAGCTCTAAGTGTACGGCCTTTGTTACCAGACAAATAAAGACAGCCACGTAGGATTTGATTTGCACACGGTTCCGGTGCTTCTTTTCCTTGATAACAAATGGACCGCAATAATCAATTCCCACGTTGATGAACGGGCGGGCTTGAGTCACTCGGGCGTGCGGCAGATCTCCCATGAGGTATTCCACGGTCTGAGGTTTTGCCTTCGTGCACGTGATGCATGTTCGGATGACTCTACGAACTTCGTTGCGTCCATCGAGAATCCAGAACCGTCGACGCACAGCGTACAGTGTTGCTAGTGCACCGGCGTGCCCGTGCGTTTGATGCTCGTTTTGGATGATGAGCGTCGTGACGTGGTGATGTTTGGGCAGCAATGCCGGGTGTTTCTGACTCTCCGGTAACGTGGCATTTCTGAGTCGGCCTCCAATTCGAAGGATCCCGTTCGGATCGAGATATGGGCTAAGTGATAGCAGTTTGCTCTTGGAATCCAATCCCTTTTGTTTTGTCAGATCTTGGAGTTCGCTGCCAAAAGCCTCTTCTTGCACGAGCCGCAGGATGCGGAGTTCAGCTGCGTTGATCTCCTGTAGATACGGTCGCACCCCACGGTGCTTGCCACGATTTTCTCGCTTGAAACGCAGAGCGAGTGCCACGAAACGTTTCAATTTTTGAATGGACGAAAATCTGTCCAATATCGACGACTTTGTAGCGATGGTCAGGCAAGTGATCCGCTTGGCCTCTGGATCTGCTGTCAGTTGCGGAATTTCAGTTCGGGGCCAGTTGGGTTCGTCTTGGAGCAGCCACGTTGGTCCGGTAGGCCACAAGGTGTTTGTCGTGAACTCCCTTGGTTGCTGTCCTCTTGACAAGGCATCTGCCGGATTGACTTCTACAGGAACGTGCCTCCATTCGCCCTCGTGGGTCGCTTCTTGGATCTCCGCCATCCGATTGGCAACGAAGGTCTTCAGCAAGTGTGGAGATGTGGCGATCCAGTGGAGCGTGATGGTTGAATCACTCCAGAGGACGGTTCTGCTGATGGGAACACCAACTGTGTTTTTTATGGCCTTATATAATCTGGCCAGGAGTAAGGCACCACACAGTTCCAGTCGCGGCAGTGATGTCGTCTTTAGAGGTGCTACTCTTGACTTTGCACAGAATAGCCGTGACTGATGTCTTCCCTCTGAGTCTGTTGATCGCAGATAGATGCAGGCTCCATATCCGACTATGCTTGCGTCGCAGAATCCGTGCATCTCCATGACTCGGCCATTGTCTTGACAGATAGTCCGAGGGAATGCAATGTCATTCAGTGCGTTTAACTCTGCACAGAAGTTGATCCACTCAGTGTTGATGCTCTGCGGCAGTGATTCGTCCCAGTCCAACTTGAGCTGCCACAATTTTTGGATGATTTTTTTTGCGCCCAGTATGACAGGTCCAAGTAGACCTAACGGATCGTAGATTTTTGCGATCTCCGATAAGATGAATCGCTTGGTGGCTGCCTTGTTTTGTGCGACTGGCTTCACCGTGTAGACAATAGAGTCAGTCTGTGCGTCCCAGAAAACTCCCAACGTTTTGAGCGTGGATCCGTCGTCGAACTGCAATCGCTTGTGGATCGCGTTCTCTGGAAGTCCTGCCAGCAGCCGTGGATCGTTGGAGGCCCACTGGCGAATGTTGAGACCCCCTTGACGTAGAAGCTCTGTGACTTCTTGGCGTGCTGCTAAGCCTTCTTCGATTGTGCCGAATCCGGTCAACAGATCGTCGACGTACATATCCTTTTTGATGATGTGCGCTCCCGTCGGATAGCGGTGTGCTTCGTCTTCTGCCAATTGCCGCAAGCATTGGATTGCTTGGAATGGAGAGGACGCGAGTCCGAAGGTGATGTTGTTGAGCTCGTAGGTGCTGATGCACCCTTGCTCATCTCTCCAGAGAATCCTCTGGTAACAGCGATCTTCTTTCCGCACACCGAACTGCAAATACATTTTCTCGACATCTCCCGTCAAGACGTATTTGTGTGAGCGGAATCGGAGGATTAGGTGCAGGATGTCGTCCTGCACTGTGGGCCCGACCATTAGGGCGTCGTTGAGGGATACGCCGCTTGTGGTTTTTGCGGAGCCGTCGTAGACCACCCGCACCTTGGTCGTGGTACTATCTCCTTTGATTACTGCGTGATGTGGTAGATAGAACCTTGTTTCTGACCCGTCGATGACCTTTGACAAATATTGGAGCTGTTGATACTCCTTGATATTTGCCTCGTATTGCGCCTGCAGCTCTGGATCGGTCTTGAATTTCCGTTCGAGAGCATGAAACCTCTTGAGAGCAGTTTTGAACGATTCGCCCAGCTGCTCTTGTTTCTCGTTAAACGGCAATGCAACGTTGTAACGTCCAGAAGCATCCCGTCTGTAATGTCGATTGAAGTGGTCGACTGCGCGTTTCTCTTCTAATGACCAATGCTGTGTCTGGGGTCCTTCCTCGATTTCCCAGAATTTTTCCAATGAGAAGTCCACATTTTGTGCGTGGCATCTCACTCGTTGATGTTGCGGAACTGAACCTCCGATCACCCAGCCAAATTGTGTTTTCTGGAGTCGGAGATCTGGTTGATGTGGTGACGACAAATTGTATTGCCCGATGCATAGAGAGGCTAGTGTCGGCCCAGAGCCAAGGAGCACATTGATGGGTGCTGGCTTGTGGAACACTGGATCCGCTAACCTCGCGTTTGGCGGGATCTTTATTTCGTCACGTTGCAGTGTGATGCTGGGTATAAGGTCGGAGATTCTCGGAACGGTGAGAAAACTCAGCTCCCTTTGATACCCGTTGATGCGTGATGCGATCTCTGTGCAAACTACGTTTTGCGTATACGTAGTCTGATCGCTGATTGTTCCGACCGGAATGGCGCACGTCCTCTTCGGCAGATTAAGGGTTGTTGCGAATTCTTCCGTGATGAAGTTCGCCGATGAGCCGGTGTCAAGCAAGGCTCTGCATTTGATGTATTGACGATTGTGACTGCGTACCTGAATGACAGCTGTAGTCAACACTTGACTTGCCGGTGTCCCTGCCGCCAATGCCACGCAGTCCGTGATCTGCTCCATTCCGGTGGTTGGTTGTCACTTGCTGACCTCTCCTCTGGTTCCTGAGGTTCCTGCCTGTGCTGAGGCTTCGTTCTCGGTTGGAGCGTGGAGGAGAGTGTTGTGTCGTTGGCCACACGACTTACATCCTCCAAATTTGCAGTGGGTTTTGTCGTGCTTGTTGAGACAGTTCGGGCAGTACGAACCATCCTTGACGACCTTTAAGCGTTGCTGGACCGAGAGGTCCAGGAATTTTCGGCACCGATACAGCGGGTGTGAACCGTCCTTGCAAATTGTGCAAGCTTGACCCGTGGTTATGCCAAACGCTTGTGTTGTTGTTTGTCTTTGTCTTTGCCTGTTCTTTATTGGCTGCTGGGTTAGTGCTGCGTTGACTTGTCGGGTTTGTGGCTGATTGGTCAACCGTGCTACTCGTCGCGAAAGAAACTCGAGCATGTCTTCGAGCTGTGGGATCACGTTGCGCTCTTGCTTATCTTCCCAAGCGTCGGCCGTGGTCCTGTGGATCTTGTTCACCAGCAGCATGATAATTATTACATCACAAACTTCGAAACCCATGGCCCTCAGCGATTCCACATGCTGGCGTGTGCAGTCGATGATGTGGGAGAGGCCATTGGCGTCTTCCTTCAACTGAATCGGAAGGTCCAACAAACACTGTGCATGCCTTAACGTAATGACACGCTTGTCTGAGTACGCCCGTTCAAGCATTTCCCATGCGCGATTGTAATTGCTGTCAGTGATTGACAGCATCTGAATTTTCCGTGCCGCATCCCCTTGCAGCGCTGATTTTAGATAGTGCAGCTTATCTGAGGGATTCAGATCTTGTTGGCTGCCAACCATGGATTCGAACTCCGTCTTGAACGAAGTCCAGTGAGCAAAATCGCCGTTGAATGTGGGAAGCCGTGATTCAGGCAATTTCACCTTTCGTCTGAGGACGGATGCCGTTGATGTACTTGTCCCAGCGCTGCCCGTTGTATCGGTTCGAATTAATGGCTGTGGCGTCGGGTTCTTCACGCTCTCGGCTTCTGACAGGACGTCATAGAAATTTGCTTCGATCTCAAATCGTTCGTGGGCGTCGTGATGAAGTTCATTGGGATCCAGCTCGTCCAATTCGTCCATCCACTGGGTGAAATCTTCGAATAACTGTTCGAATTTCGCTAACCGCACTTCTGCATTCGGGATGGCACTCGGCCTTGATTGGCACAATTTCCATATCTTTCTCACTGCTGTTATTTGTGCCTTCCACATGGACATCTTTCTCTTGAGCTCTGTTATGCGCTGTGTGTCGAGCTCCTCACGGCTCACTACCGTATCGTTGAGATTTGCCATTGTTGTGTGTGAATTAACTTGTTGCACTTAATCACTTGAACTATTTACCACTCGATCACTCTTATATCCGGCTCGAAGGACCAAAAAATGTCGCGTCTCGTTTGCAGTTTGCTTGAACTGGCCAAGGTCGTAAATTTTAGCATCAACAATTTGATGTTGACAAACGTTAGCGACTACCGAGCTACCGTATTTTCACTCGGTGTAAATTGTTTTGAATAAATGTTGTAATATTCCGGATTGATGAGTTGAGTTAATTATTTATTTACAAGTTACTGATTTGTACACGATAATATTTAGTTTAAATAATATTTAAGTTTTGGATAATATTTGTTTTATGATGATATTGTAATTTGAGTATATGCTTCAACAGCGGCTGATGCTCTGACTGTTGATAAATATTTGCTAAGTCCGAACAGCAGTTGACTGTGACTGACTGTTCGACACTTAGATGTTGTGTCTTTGGTGATTTTTGAGGAACTGCACTGCGAGGATTTTTGCAGAGCCTCGCAGACTGGAAAAAAGGTGGGGATGGAAAATCTCGAGGATTTTGATTGGACTAAAAAATGAGTACGTGAGGAAAGGGTAGATGGGCTACAGGACCGGAATTTCCCAAATTGCTCAAGCGGACGTCTGGCCTGCAGATGTGGCGATTGTTTTATTGCACGCCGTAGTTTCTCCGACTGACCCATGGGGTCGGATTAGCGCGGTTGGCCGTGCTCAACAGCTAATTGTGGGGATTGGGAATTTTTTATTCTTTATTTTTTGTGAGGTGTGGAACATTTGGTCGCGGAATGTTTCCTTGGGGTTTTCCGCTTTCCCTAATGACAACGCTCACGTACGCACAAGACCGATGACGTAGAATATCTAAATTACTTTCTACTACAGTCAATTGTTAAAGTTAAGAAATTTTAAATCTAACATTGATTCACTAAAGAATTCATGCTTGCGTTGCGTGCGACGCAACAGCCGGGAAAATTGAAGTTAATTCGATGTTGGAAATGTTCTCAAGGTCCATCGAGAAATTTGGAGTAATATATAGTAATTACATTGGCGACGGCGACTCCAAAACATTTCTTGGTATCCTGAACAGTGATCCATACGGCGACAAGTGCACAGTGACCAAAAAGAGTGCGTGGGACATGTACAAAAGCGCATGGGTACTCGTCTCCGCAACAAGAGAAAACAAGAGAAGCTCGGTGGAAAGAAGCGGCTCACCGAGACTCTAATAAAAAAGTAACAATTTATTACGGTTTGGCGATTCGAAGAAACTTGAATTCTGTAGAAGGTATGAGAAATGCAATAATGACGGCACTTGATCATTATTGCTCTACAGATGAATTACCTCGCCACGACAATTGCCCGGTAGGCACCGAAAGCTGGTGTGAGTGGCGCAAAGCTAAAGCGACAAACTCCCTGGCTGCTTTTAAACATCCACCACGTCTAATTGACGAACATGTCGAGAAGCACATTCGTCCTGTGTACGAGGAATTATCTAAGGACGAACTGCTAACGAGGTGTTTGGGTGGACACACACAAAATGCGAACGAGTCGTTCAATTCCACTGTGTGGCGCATGACACCTAAACACCTTCACTCAGGCATTAAAATCGTCGAGATTGCTGCTTACATCGCTGGAGGAATGTTCAATGAAGGCTACGATGCAGCATTGAAAACCACGCAGTCACTAGATTTGAAAATTGGACAGCAATGTAACAATTTCGCCGAGAGAGCCGACAAGGAGCGCGTCACCCGAGAAAACAGGCGCGCTTCATTTTCGAGTAAAGAGGCCAGAACAGCCCGCAGACTCGAACATCTGGGCGAAAACCAGTTTTTTGAAAAGTCTGAAGGGCAACTCTATGGACCAGTAATCGCTGATTAGCATATTAATGCGGTAAGTTCAAGAATATTACGATTTTTTATATACGAAAACTTTGACGCGCGATTCCTCGGTTTTTCATTTTTACGATTTTTCCTAATTGGCAGGAAATATAGGGAAAAAATTAAACGTCCTATAGAAACGAGACAAAATGGATTGGATTCGGGATTAAATTCTCTTCTAGTTGAACCTAGAAAACCTTAAGAAAGTTAAGATTAACCCACTTTTTAAACAATGTAAAGTAAATTTTTTTTTCCAAAAAGATGAATTTTTTCTTTCAATTTGCGAAAAATTGTTGAATTTTCCACTTTTTGTTGAATTTTCTTGGTTTAACTAGAAGCTATACTATTGAAAAATAAATTTTTTTTTGGGTTCTTTGTTTCAGATGGAAATTGCGACCTGCATCTTTCTCACCGCACGACAAATGCACACTCGAGGCACCTCGGCGAAATGCTTGTACCAGGCATAATATGACATGTATCTTAATGAAAAAATTTGAGAAGACTGTTGAAATATATAACAATAAACCCTGAAAGTTTCGTTTCAATCGGATATTTTTTTCCTTCCCAAAAAAATCCTCGAAAAAATCGATTTTTTGAAGCCTCTAAAGCGCCTGCTTTAGAGGCTTCCCCCCTTACGATATAAAGTTCGTTGATAGTTTTTTTTTTATGATTCTTCTATTTTTTTTATAATTACCAAAAAATTTATAAATAAATGTATTTATATGTATTTTTTGTTAATCACATAAAAACCAACGAACTATTAAGCCAAGAAAAAATATCGTATGATTCCTACAATAAGAATCACTATTGTTGCGATCAACTATTAAAAAATGGATACTATTACAGATGTAGTTGAAATGATGACGTAACTTTTTGGTAGCCCGGGAACCGGACGTTTAATCGAATCAATCTCAAATTTTTATGAATCAATGATATTTTTTTCCCATATGTATAGTAATTAAATATCATGAAAGCACGGTTTTTATCTTATTAATATTGTTATGAAATTTTGTGTAGTATGCCTCATGTATGAGACTTTCATTAATATATAACTAATGAACTATTAATATTATAAAACAATACCTTTTAAACTTAATTTTAGAAGAAAGATGATTATCTTCGAATTCCAATAATGAAAATTATGTAATATTTTCTTCATAAATTCTAGTTCTAAACACTTTTTACCACCATAAACATTCACATTTTTCGCTTAAATTATATTTTTTAATCTTTTCCACGCAGTATATTTAATTATTTTTTCAAATATTTTATTTTATACATAATTATTTCTCTATGATGTATTGTAACGCTAGAAATCAAACTGAATATCGAACCGGATAATTTCAAACACCGCGTCGGGTAAAGTGGAAAACCGTTGGGCCGACCAACGGTTAGCAGAATAGATACCTGCGGAAAGTTACTTAGACCACGACTACGTGCGATCGAGAGAGGGCCTACGTGACAAAAGTCACGTAGGCACAACCTAGCCAAGCACCGCGATGCCCGTGCGGCAGAGAAAGGGGGGAGGGGGCGATCGACCGCTATTTAGATAACGACGCGCGCCCGGCGAGGCACTCTTCATTTAACGGCGAACTCACGGGATAAGATAGAAACTGACATACCCAAGCGGACGAGTAGATTCACATAAACGATATAGGAAGCTTGGAGCTTGAAGGAAATTTAAGAGGCAGTGTTTCGGGACCATTACTAATTAAACTTCATAGATTAAAGTTTAAATAAAGCGTATCTTAAGATTTAGGGAATAAGTAGGACTCATAAAAATGTCGTTGATAAAGGTTTAATAGAAGAGTCAAGTTAATAGTTAAGATTAGTGTGTAAGAATAGGAAATAAGATAGTGTATGTATGATAGTGTAAATCAGTGGATAAGGAGGATCTCCCTGTTTTAACATGCAAGAATTGTAATTTTCTTTTGGCATGTAAGGTGCAATTGAGAAACTGCTAATACCGCCGATTATCCATATCCGAAAAACCGAAATCGATCCCTGTTTTATCGGTAGTGCTGCGTGAAATCACAATTACTGCTTAGCGTGAAGACTGCTATTTTCAAAATCTACACTAGTGAGAAACTCGATCGGTAACCAGGAATAATTCGTAAAAGAAAGACCGTTGATGGAGAATTCCTCGGTGAAATTATGGGGAAAGTAGGAGCCGAAACATTATTAAATACACTAAATAAACCAAATCGACGGATAAAGACAGTTTCCGCGTCGATAAAAATAATAACCAAATGTGACAAGAATTATATCCGGAAAGATCTCCGATAGATGTCATTATAAAATAGACGTAAAATCGCTTAAAATGATAGGGAAGTCAATTAAATCTACAGATAAAATAGTTTTCCATCGGTAAACTGCGTACACGATTGTAAAGAAATTTATATTCGGGAAAACCTTCGCTAGACGTCACTGTAAATTAAGATTTAAATATTATTTGCATTTAAATATTTCGAGAATTGTGAATAAAATCTACTCTTACCTATTAAAACTGTGTATCTTTCATCTATTACCCGCTCGAGCCTCGAATTCTAGACCGTCTAGAAAATAAATTAATGATCACGGAGAAATACCGTTACATTTGGCGCCCGAACAGGGACTCGAATAGAATAGAGTAATGCCGGTAATAGGTGAGAGTAGAGCGCTACAGTGATTATTTTTGTGCAAGGTGGGTAGCATGGCTACAGGCGCCCGACGTAAATCAATCAATAAGAAATTGAAAGAATTAGAAATGTATGAACAGATCGAGAATATGCATCGGGGAGAGAAGAGATCTCCAAAAGGAGCAGGAAGAAAGGGGAGAAGGTGAACATGGTGCTGAGGGTATTTCCCTAGCTTGGGACTCTACGACTGCCGACCATTTATTAAATGAAAAAAGAAAGGTAGATCGGGAGAGAATCAATAGATTTTCGGGAATACATCCGGAAATGAATACGATTCAACATCCCGATCCGACGCACATTTCGGATTCCGAGGAGGAGAGAGAGGACAGTGCGCCGAAGAATAATACGGTGGTAGTGTCACCTGATCCATGCAGTCTAACAGAGGTCATGACATTTTTATCCGTCATGGATAAAAAGCAGGAACAAAAGTTTGAAGAGTTCGTGAAGGCCCAGAATAGCCTCAGAGAAGAGATGCAGGGACGAATGGTAGTGTTGAAAGAGGGTCTGCATAAAAAACTCAGAGAAGAAATTTCTGACGTCGAAGGGCAGACCGATCGGAAAATTCGAGCAGACCTAGCAGGAATGACAGATCGACAAGGGGTCACAAATACATACCTGAGTGAGCAACTGATAAGCCAAGCGGTGAGTCTCGAAGAATTAGAAAAAAAATGCGAGAAACTAAGATGGAAATCAGAAGACAAAGATGAATCGGAGAGGCATAGGAGCAAAGAATGAAAAAACTCGAGGACCAATCACAAAGGAGCGGACCTTCGGATGTTCACAGTTATACCACTGCAGCACCGTTAAACATGACACATTTTTACACAGCTGCACAAAGACCACCTACATTTAACGGTGATGGAAAGGAGAGGCCGATGAAATTTATTAAATAACTTCGGGAGTTTTGCTGAGCAAGTGGAGTGGACGACATGGAAATAAAATGTGTGATAGCGATGGCCCTGAAGGGTGCAGCCAAAGACTGGTGGAACTTAGTCGAAAGTGACGTGAATAATCTCGACACATTTGAATGCAAAGTGCGCGCAAGATACTAGACACGATAACTGCAAGATAAAGTGAAGTTTAATCTCGAGTTTGGGTATTATCGTAGGGAAGAACAACACTTATCAAGAGCAGAATATGCGACGCGTGTGTTCGGTAACGCGCGAGATTTAACCGATAAACTTACCGACGGTGTGATCATCAGAAAACTGGCAAAACATTTTGACGCAGAAGTGAGAAGTGCAGTGTTAGTGCGGTCTATAGCTAACATTGAAGAATTTCTAGAGTTGCTCGAGAGCACGGAAGCCGCGGGCCCTCTGAATTATCGGAGAGGGGTAACCGTGGTAGCACAAACTCGGCGTCTCGACGAAACGAAGCATCAGGGAGATGGCAACCAAAGGAGAATGCCTACCGACCGTATCAGCGGTATGATGGAAAGAGAGACTCGCCTTACAGTCGAGGTACGCAGAGACACAGTGACGAGGCAGCAGAGGCAGTGGTGAAGGAGCACCTCAGTGGCAAGTGACGCTGCCAGTGCATCGCGATGCTCCGCGCGAGTGGAATACCGGTTCCGTTCAAAATAGAAATTTCACAGCACAAAACTCGACGCCAAACGCGACACCAAATCGTCAGTCTAGAACAGGAAGCTGGGATAATAATTCTCCAGCTCGAGGACAAAACAATATCTCTGGGGAACAAATAAATACTATTGAACAATTTCCACCAGAGCCATTTATTGAGAGCACGATTACGAATGCAAGGGGGGAGGCTTGGCTACGATAATAACACTACGAACTAGGGAAACGCGTAGCCGTTGCACCCGAGTTTAGATACGAAAATAAAAATACAAATGAAGATACACGGAGCGCAATGGAAGTAAAAAAGAAAAGTACCAGACAAAGAATGAATATGCGAAGGAGAGATAAGAAGAATCTGAGGAAAATCCACGTGAATACAAAAGGGGATACAGACAAAGAAAAATCATTGATAGACATGATTGTAGAGGATGAAGGAAGTAAAAGTTCTGAGGAGATCGTGAGAAAAAGGGAGCAAGCTGAGCGCATGGAGAGGCGAGATACTGAAGAAAGCCCGATGAAAGAAAGGTTAATTGAAAGTGGAAGTTCGGAGGGGGTTGCCGGTACAAGTCGCACACAAGAGCTTCGGAGAACTTCGGAAAATCACGAATATCTAGAAGAAAAATTGAAACCTGGAAATCTACAAATATGCTCGACAATGATTGAAGATCCACGAAAATATTTACGAGCGGAACCAGCAGGAGGAGAAGAAAAATGGTATGAGGAAGAGAACCCGGGATGTCCAGAATTACCAGTATTCTTGGAGGGATTTGTAATAAGGAGTCTAATCTGTAGTGGAAGTCAAGTGAATGCCATTTCCGAGGAATTCTTCATGGAGAATAAAGAAAAGTATAAGTATTGCCCGACATTACCAGTGTCTGGAGTAAAAGTGACAGTTGCCGTAAAAGGAATGATGGAGAAAGTAAAAAAACAAGTGATGATCGATGCTGAAGTGTATGGATCAAAGGGAACATTACAGTTATTAATTGTACCGAAATTATCACGACCAGTTATTGTGGGCATCGGAGGAATGTTCAGTTTAGAAATCTCTATGGATTCAAAGAGGAAAATTCTGGCTGTTTAGGATTTGATCGTTGCGAGATGTGTCGAAGGAACGTGGCAGCTGTTCGATCCAGAACAAGTGAGCGTGGAAAAGACTACAGAGATTTATAATTTAGTGACAACAGAGGAAGTTTTTGAAGGAGAAATAAACATCAGCCTAACAGAAGAGGAATTAAAAAATAATTGGAGTAGTGTACGGAAATACCGATTCAAATAAGAAACCGATTTGAAGAAATAATTTGTGAGACAAGAGAAATATTTGATAAAGTGCCCGGAAGAATGAGAAAATACGAGCACAAATTAATATTAAATGATCCACAACCGTATTTCCACCGATCATATCCTCTGGCACTCTCAAAACGGGATAAAGTGCAAGAAGACATAGAAAGAATGCTGAGAGTAGGAGTGATCCAAAAATCCGAAAGTGTATACATTAATTCGCTGATGCCAGTGACAAAAGAAGACGAATCAGTGAGATTATGTCTAGATGCAAGAGAGTTAAATAACTATCTTGTAAATGATCACAACAATTGAAGAAATATTCGAGAGATGCGGCGGAAAAAACGTAATGTCCACGGTCGATCTAACAAGTAGTTTCTGGCAAATACCGATACACCCAGATTCCAGAAAATATACCGCTTTCCAAAACAATGGAAAGTGCTATGAATTCACAGTTACCCCTTTCGGTCTAAAGACTAGCACTGCAAGTCTGATAAGAGCACTTGATGTAGTCCTCGAGGGCCTGGACTTTGTGGTCAACTTTGTCGACGATTTACTAATTATGTCTGCATCTCACGAAGAGCATTTGGAACACCTAAGGAAGTTATTCAAGAGGTTCTCAGAATACGGAATAACACTGGACTTCGGAAAGTCACATTTGTTTCGCAAAGAAGTGACATTTTTGGGCCACATCTTAACAAACACATCTTAATAAAAGCCATTCAAGAACTTCTACGACCAAGAATAGTGAAGCCATTACGAGGCTTTCTGGGATTAATAAACTTTTATACAAAATTTACAAGCAGACATGCCGATGAAACTACTTGTTTATTGCTAATCTTAAAAAAGGGGAGTCGATGGCACTGGGATGAAAAGCTCGAAAAATGTTTTAAGAGAGTGAAGAGGCCGTTCTGCGAAAAAATTGTACTCAAATATCCAAACCCGTCAAAGCCATACATACTAACTACAGATGCAAGTGGTTATGCACTGGGGTCATTTTGTCGCAGGAGAACGACGAAGGAAAAAGTGAAGTAATAACTTTTGCGAGTCGAACTCTCAAGAGTGCAGAATTAGGCTATATGACCACGGAAAAAAACTTATTGGTGATAGTGTGGGCATTGGAAAAATTCCGAACGTATCTAAAAGGTGCCGAAATCACAATCAACACCGATCATAAGGCTTTGTCATTCTTGAGAACGTGTCGATATGGGACGGAGTGGCTGATGAGATGGGTACCCTGTATCCAGGATTATAATATAAAAATGGAGCTTTTACCTGTAAAATATAATACTGTGGCCGACGCTTTAAGTCGAGCAAGAACAGAAAAAGAAGAAAATGAGAATGCTAAAAAAGGGATTATTTTTGTAGGCACAATGCTCGCGGAAAAACCTTCCAAAGATTTGGTCATGAAATTGAAATCTCTCGGAGAACTTCAGAGACAGCAAGAAGACCTAAGGACAATTATAACATTTCTCGAAGAAGAAAAAGAAGGGGAAGAAGAGAAGAAATATCGTTGAAATAAAGTAATTCTACAAAAAATTTCAAAAACAAAAATTTGGAGAACTATAGTGCCAAAAACGATGATTCGTCAACTAATCACGGAATGTCATGCTATGTACGGACATTTGGGAGCGAGAAAATGTTTCCGAATGGTGGACGAGGATTTTTCTCATCCTCACCTAGCCCGACTCACAAGAACGGTACTGGCAACGCGTGATACTTGCCAAAGAAATAAAACAGGCATACAAACAAATCATGCAGCGATGCAGACCATAATACCAGAGAGAGCTGGAGTGGGGGGGGGGGGGGATGTAAAACACATACTAGTCACTCTAGATGCTTTTAGCAAATATGCGGTGTTATACCCAATGAAAAAAAACAAATACCGCGACGGTGATAAAAAGAATATTTAACGATTATATTCCACGCTATGGAAAGCCAGAAAGAATTCAATTCGATCACGCAACTCCGTTCACAGCGAAGAATTGGCTACAGAAACTGAAGGATGAGAATAATGCCGCGGTTTTCTCCTCGATACGTCACCGTCAAGGGAATATTGTGGAACGGGTGAGTCGCGAACTCGGGCGATTTTTCTGTACGTTCCTTGCCGATAATCACGCGAGATGGTTTAAATAGGCGCCTGTACTCCAAGACTGCATTAACGAATCACACCATGAAACAACAGAATTTACAGCTACTGAGTTACAATGTGGAAAGAAGCCGGGTCGAGAGTGGAATCGGCTCCTTGGAATTAAAACAAGTGAAGAAGACGTTCGACTAACACATGACATGAAGATAGAAATAGCGAGATAAAGAATCGCGAAGAAGGGGAAACAACGCGCAGAGCGGTTCGATTCCACGCACCAACTCACCACGTTCGAAGAAGAAGAGTTAGGCTTAGTAAAAGCATTGAACGTATCTGACCAGATACAGCAAATAACGGCAACATTCATGCCCCTGTATGAGGGCCCATACTTGATAAAAAAAATGTGTGGGAATTGCTACATATTTATTAGTAGAAATCGCTAACAAAAAGGAGAGAGGCATGTTCCACGGTTGCTTGCTAAAGAGCTACCGAACGACCGTGACGCCGGGGGGCAGTAGTAATAAGAAAGAGAAA
Source organism: Perithous albicinctus (assembly GCA_964016905.1). Taxonomy (NCBI): domain Eukaryota; kingdom Metazoa; phylum Arthropoda; class Insecta; order Hymenoptera; family Ichneumonidae; genus Perithous; species Perithous albicinctus. Next base: position 6,393,594 of record OZ024689.1, on the reverse strand, counting down.
GCAGAAGAGAAAGTGAAACATGATAGATCTGCTGTCGATAAAGTAGATTAGGGTAGATAAGAAATCGATAGAATCATTAGGATAATGCGTTAGTAATAAGTTAGCTAATCGATAGGGGCGTTAGAATCACGCAACGATCCATGAAGACATATTCAAAGAGGGGTGGTATAACCGAATGCGATTCGCGGAAATTCAAAATTGCCCAAAGTTAAGCCACTACGCAGAGACGATTTCAGCGAAAATTCACAGCGTCACGAAAAATCGGTTACACGATTCTATAAATATCGATATATTACATAATGCTAGTAAGTAAAGTATATAAGGGAGAGAAAGGAAAGAGAAGACCAGAGTACCAATCAACCAAATCAAGTACAGACAGCAAAAAAAAAAAATTTAAGAAAAATGGTGGGATTTATTAACTACCCTTTGCAATTTTTACCCGTAAATGCAGTGTTGGAGTGTCGTGTGGTGGAGGCGGAATCTCCGGGAAATTTCTACGTCCACTTGGTCTGGGAGGACCAACGTCGAAACCAATTAATGAAAACAATCTGGGAAATTCCTAAAACGCATCCCGAGGTGCATCGACTTCTAGAAGAACAGACATTTCCTGGAAGCCCCATACTCTGGTGGGAGGAAGGTGGTTTTTTTAGAGGTACCATCGCAGAGGTCCTCAGCCCGGGGACCTACAACAGTGACTTTGGTCATATGGAGAAAGATATCCTGGCGGATTTATACACAGTTCCAGCATGGGTTCTGGGAGAACCATTTGCCGCGATACCATGCGGATTGGAAGGACACAGACCAGATCAGGTAGAGGTGAGTGGGGCGAAAAAACATCGGACATTTTCCGACCCCTCACCATACCCCAAGGAGTAGGGACCATAGACCTTTACATCGACTGGATGCGGAGCTTAACGGTCTGTGGGTGGAGCTCCACGCCACCCAACAATACCAAGGATATAAAGTCGGCGAAGTATTGCGAAGGCATGGGGAGGTTCGCCGAATCAATGAAAGGTAAAGATTCAAAATCGGCACTGAACTGCGCAGAATCAGTAAGAGCCCACGACAAGAGGGCCAAACGTAGCTAGCTCTGGCACGAGCAAGAAACAAATCAGCAGGACAAGGAAGGGACGAGATCGCAGTCGGTAACCGCGAGGACGAAGACGACAGCGAAACGTCAGGCTCAACCTAGCCAAGTACCGCGATGCCCGTGTAGCAGTGAGAGAAGGGGGGGGGGGGGGAGATCGACTGCGATTTATATAACGCCGCGCGCCCGGCTAGGCGCGGGGCTAGGCTCGGGCAAGCGGACGGGTACATTCACATAAACGATATAGGAAACTTGAAGCTTGAAGGAAACTTAAAAGGCAGGGTTTTGGGATCATTACTAATTAAACTTCATAGATTAAAGTTTAAATAAAGCGTATCTTAAGATTTAGGGAATAAGTAGGACTCATAAAAATTTCGGTGATAAAAATTTAATACAAGAGTCAAGTTAATAGTTAAGATTAGTGTGTAAGAATAGGAAATAAGATAATGTGTAAATCAGTGGATAAGGAGGATCTTCCTGTTTTAACATGAAAGAATTGTAATTTTCTTTTGACAAGTAAGGTGCGATTGAGAAAGTGCTAATACCGCCGATTATCCATATCCGAAAAACTGAAATCGATCCCTGTTTTATTGGTAGTGCTGCGTGAAATCACACTTACTGCTTAGCGTGAAGAGTGCTATTTTCAAAATCTACACTAGCGAGAAACGTGATCGGTAACCAGGAATAATTCGTAAAAGAAAGACCGTTGATTGAGAACTCCTCGGTGAAATTGTGAGGAAAGTAGGAGCCGAAACATTATTAAATACACCAAATAAATCAAATCTATGGATAAAAACAGTTTCCGTGTCGACAAAAATAATAACCACACATGACAAGAATTATATCCGGAAAGATCTCCGATAAATGTCATTATAAAATAGACGTAAAATCGCTTAAAATGATAGGGAAGTCAATTAAATCCACAGATAAAATAGTTTTCCATCGGTAAACTGCGTACACGATTGTAAAGAAATTTATATTCGGGAAAACCTTCGCTAGAGGTCACTGTAAATTAAGATTTAAATATTATTTGCATTTAAATATTTCGAGAATTGTGAATAAAACTTACTTTTACCTATTAAAACTGGGTATCTTTCATCTATTACCCGCTCGAGCCTCGAATTCTAGACCCTCTTCAAAATTCAATTCAATTCATTCAATATTCCGTGGTTATATTCTGTTTTGAATGATCCCGCCAATTGACAGATTGTCAATATTGTTTTATTGAAACATATCCTGCAAACTATTTTTAATAAAAATATATTTATTTTTAAATATCCCTAATTAGCTTGGCTCCATCGCTTAGTAGATGGCACCGCGAGCTTTACCTGTGAGTACCATTATCCTTTTTTGTGGGAGCGCGTCCGTTTTAAATCCCCTTTTAAAAAGTTGGTGGCAGTCAGCTACAGCGCACATAGAAAAATGATGATGCGCGGCATCGCGTCCGGTCTGACTAGTATTTTAAAACACTCCTTATGACCGTGATATAAGAGACGATAGACCAAACCTGGTCTAGCGTGGCGAAGATGTACCGCGATGTTGTCCTCCAGGTTTAGCTTGACCGGACAGTGTCTCTCGTGGTCCAAGTTTACCACGAGGTTGTCTTCTAGATCAAATTAGACCTGGAGAACAATATATGGAATCTTCACGATAATTGTTATTATTTTTCATGTATCTTCCTCAAATTTCGTACACAAGTGATCACATACAACAACGTCTGAGATTGTACTTGGCGCAAATCGGTTGAGAAATATTGTACATAAATGGACATACGATAAACCTTGATCGGTGCCAAATTCGGTAGAAATGGACAGAGTGATTCGAATTTTATTACAAGTTCAATTTTTTTAAAATAATGTCTTTACTTTAACGCTTGTAAATGCGTTCTGGTAAAATATCTGGCTGTAATTTTCTATTCGAATTCACGATTATTAATAATTATCAACTATGAATTTAGTTAAAGAAATGGTCGCTATATTGGTACATTTCGATTTTCCTTGATAAAAAAAAATTCTGTAAAATAATTTCGAAATTTTTTACAGACTGAGCTTAAGTTTTATTCACATAATTTTAAAATTTTAAAAAGCTTATGATCTTGATTTTTATAGCATATACATTTTTTTATATTTTGTTATACTATTAGCTTCATCTGCTGATCATTGCGAAGTGCCCAGTGATTTTGTGGATTCGTAACATTACACGCATTGCAGTGATAATTGTATCGCAAGAGAAAGAGTCGGGGGGGGGGGGGGGGGGGGGTGGAATGGAGAAAATAAACAAGTTTGTCAGGGTAGTATTTACGTCTCATATGATGATCGGTCAGCACCAATCATTATACAAAGCACGCGAAGTAAAATAAAGGAAAAAGACAAGTCCACAACAATTAATTTTTGTTAGAAGTCCTTGTGTTGTTCCTCAGGATGTATTCAATAATAACTCCTGATACGTAGTTGTTAATATTCACTGTTTTATTGTATTGAGTACATTTCGACGCGTGCTTGTGCTGTTGTATATTTTTTTGTGAGTATTTTGTGTTGACGCACGCGGTGTGGTGTGTGTTATGAGTTTGAGTCGAGTGGTCGTGGAGCGCGATGTTTGATCTCTTCCTAACACCCTCCGTCGAACTGAGCGCGAGTTGCATTCTTTGGTCCAATCTTGGTTTGGGTTAGACCAAGCCGGTTGGCGCAGTAGTTATGCTTCGGGCTTGGTAGAGATTTCGTGAGGATATCGGCGGCCATCTCCTGAGTGGGTATGTGTTGAATGTGTACGTTTTGTTTCTGAATTGTTTCTCGGATGTAGTGATGTCTGATGTCTATATGTTTGGACCTTGCGTGGTACATGTTGTTCGTGGCTAACATGATCGCACCTTGATTATCGCAGAATATCTTCACTCTCGACAAGTTTTCGTATCCGAGAGATAGCAGGAATCCTTTTAGGTATGTAGCTTCTTTTGCTGCTTCCGCGAGGGCTACGTATTCCGCCTCGGTTGACGATAGGGCTACACTCCCTTGTTTCTGGGATTTCCAGGTGATCGCTCCAGATCCGAGAATGAATGCATACCCGGTGTACGAGTGTCTGTCGATGATGCAGTTTCCCCAGTCGGCGTCTGCGTAGCCTGTCAAGGGCTCTCGATCTCTCGAAGGTTAGGCGATGATCGCTGGTTCCCTTTAGGTATCGCAACACCCTCTTCGCTGCCTTCCAATGTTGCTGTTCCGGTTTTTCGTTGAACTGTGCCAAGACGCTGACGGTGTGCGTTATGTCGGGTCTTGTGGCCACTGCGAGGTACATTAGGCCGCCTACGAGTTCCTTGTACAGCTTGGGGTCCGATACTTTCTCGGTAGGCTGTTCGGTGATTGCCATCTTGACGCCGAGCTCCGCGGGTGTCGAAATCCCATTACATTCACTCATCCCGTATTTCTCGAGTAGTTCCAGGGTGTATTTTTTCTGGCTGAGTGCGATGCTGGTTTTGGATTGGTGGATCTCGATGCCGAGGCAATAACTTGCTTGTCCTAGGTCCTTCACTTCCAGTTGGCTTGACAGTTTTTTTTTTGAGCTCGTCGATGAGCTTGGGTTTGTTGGCGATGATCAATATGTCGTCCACGTATGTAAGTAAGATGAACTTGCCTTGATCGTTGTCTCTTTGGAACACGCACGGATCGAATTTTGTCGCCGTGAGTTGCTCGTCGGAGAGGATGCCCTTGAGTTTTTTGTGCCACTGTCTTCCCGCTTGCTTCAGGCCGTATATGGCCTTTTTGAGCTTGCAAACTTGGTTTTTCTTTTTAAGTTGGTTCAACATTGTTCTGGCTCGCTCTCTGATCTCCCGTGGCGTGTTCTCGGCTTGGCTTATGTCTTCGAGTCCTTCTTGTAGTCCTTCCGGTAATTCCATGAAAATTTCTTCGTTGATGTTTCCATTCAGGTAAGCCGTGGTTATGTCTATCTGGTCTATGTGTAGTTGGTGCTCCACGGCGAGTGCTATGAGCATTCGAACCGAATCGAGCCTGGCGACAGGAGCAAACGTGTCGAAGTAGTCGCATCCTGGTCGCTGCGCGAAACCGCGGGCTACGATTCTGGCTTTCTTTCTTTCTAGTGTTCCGTCCGGTTTTAGTTTGTTTTTTAATACTGTTTTGCTCCCTATCACATTTTTGTTCTGTGGACGATTCGTTATCTCCCAGGTTTCGTATCGTACGTGTGATTCAATTTCTGATTTTATTGCTTCTTTCCATGCTTCTGATTGTCGACCTCTGCACGCCTCGTCCACGCTGATTTCCACTGCGTTCATTGCCGATTCTATACAGTTGGCTTCTGCTTTGGAACGCTCGTCGGCAGCTTCCTTGATGAATACGTCGTCGTCCTCTTCTTCGTGTTTTCCTGGTTCTTCTTCGTCTTCGTCTTCATCTTCCCTCCGGATTTTACTGTGCGTTCTTGCCTTGCCAATTGCGATCGGTGTGCTTGGTGGTCGTTTCTTTCCGCGTTCGCTGTTGCTCGATGCGATTGAATCTGAGTCTGACTGGCCTTGGCTGCGGTGGTATTCCTTCCTCGGTCGGCCTCGGCTTCCCGATCGGATGATTCGTGGTCTCCCCCGACCTCTTTTGGCCGTTGGTTCTCTGAAGTTGGGTGCATTCGGTCCGATCTCCGTGGATGTGGTCGGTTCGGAGGCTTCTGCTTCGAGTCGGACGCTTCCTTCGCTGTCCGGGTGGTCGTTGCCAAGGTCGATCTCGTTGGAAAATCTCACGTCGCGCGAGACCACTGCTTTCCTCTCGGCGGGGATCCACACTCGGTAACCCTTGGCGTGTCCTGGATATCCGATGAATATGCCGCTTTTGGATCGTGGTTCGAATTTTCCTTTGGTTGGTGTTTTGTCGAGGATGAACACCTTGGACCCGAAGGTACGCATGTGACCGACTACGGGCTTCCATCCTTTCCACAGCTCGAACGGAGTTTCGTTAGATCAAGAGACGCGGTAGCGTCTCGACGCCAAGACTTAAACGAAAAATATGCTTCACGACCGAGACGCTGGCGCTACTCTTATTTACAGCAAGCTCGCCACTTTTTCGTCTGCTACGAAATGTAACTCGAATTATCTCAGTCAAAACGTCGCCGACGCCAAATGTGTCAGGTTCAATATTTTTTGTTTTTTTTTCTCTTACCAATGAGCTCTGTTTTAATAAAATCGGTGCCCGCAATGCTAATATCTGGCCACTTACATTTTCAGAATCGGTGAAAAATTTTTCACCGCACTCACACAACGTCGAAGTGCTGATGTGTCCGTCGATATACGTGCATGGCGTGTATCAGCCCGTCTTAACTCTAATCTCAGGCAATAGATCGCGGACGCTAAATGTATCAGCACCAATATTTTTTATTTTTTTTCCCCTTTTTAATGAGACCGGTTGCGATAAAATCGGTTCCCGAAGTGCTGATATTTGGCCAATATTTCATTTTTGTCCGAACCCACACATCGAAACTGATTTGTCCGATCGCATATAAGTGTGCGTACGTGTGTGAATAATAATCGATCTCTTACATCAGATCGAAGAAAGGGGAAAACTGACGTGCGGTGGTGTGCATAGGCAAAAAAAGTGCCTCGCCGCGTTTAATATTATGTTTAATTATACAGTGTCGTTCGCGTTTAATTCAAGATTGCCGTAACCGCGACAGTCATCATGAAGAAATCTGGACGTCCGAAACATACATTTCAAGTGAGTCGAAAGCGAGATAGATAATCGATTAAAAAATAAAAAAAAAATTAACCTCTAAATCTGACTGATCTTACTTATTTAATCATTTAATTTATTTAACAAATTGCAGCCACCCTTGGGAAACAGTGGCACAGGCTGCCTTAATAAAAAAATATTCGAATCTCATTGAAGGTGTTCTTCGCACTCATAGTAGACTTGTTACCAGTGACTTTGGCTTTTCAAAGTGGGCACAGGCGGTAAGTTTAATGAAATGTACATTTTTTTAAATGCTATTGGACCAATACAAATACATTTAACACATAATTTTGTACATAATTAAGATAATTATACATTTGAAACTGTATCGGATGACTTAAATCAGAATACATTTGAAACTGTATCGGATGACTTAAATCAGAAGGATGTATTTTTTCTTGTTTAAATAATGATCTTTATTCTGATAGTTATATTTTTCTCATATTTGTTATGTAGAAAAACCTGAGAATCGACATTTTTGTTGAAGTTCGAATGACGTTTAGTCATCTCTCATCCTTGTCGAGGCTTGGGTATTCTAATTTCATTGGCGATGGTTTTCAATAAAACTGTGTAAAGCTAAAATTAATCGAGTTGCTCTAAAAATTTGATGTATTTGGTGAAAATTAAGATTTTTTTAGCATATAACTTCGCCATATGGATATTCGTTGTTTGTCTGATCTCAACGACAATTATTCAGCGCTAATTGGCATGATTCACCAACAGAACCTACCGACGATCAACTTGACATTGCAAAATTGTTTCAAAATATGATTTTTGTGTTACAGGTGACGAGATGTTCTCCGACACCTACAAAATAAAGCTCATCGACAATGTTCTTTACAAAGTGTACGGCAAGGTACTGTTTGTTCATTTAAAAGATATTTGTCAGAGAAAATGTATCATTGAAGCACTAATTTAGCTTGTCTTTTTTCTCTCTAGCTTGTCACTCCTAAAAACAGTGAAATTAAGATTGCTGGGTTTAACCCATCGGCTGAGAATGCTGACGAAGGTACCGTTGAAACTGTGGAGTCTGGAGTCAATGTGATGCTCAACCATCGTCTACAGGAAACATATGCATTCGGCGACAAGAAGTCCTATACTCTCTACCTTAAGGACTAAATACATGAAGAAGTGAGTTTCTATTTTAATCTAAATTGCATGTGAATTGATTTTAGTCTTGAACATTTGTACACACTTTTAGCTCCACAGTAAGCAGAAGATTTTTTTTTTAAATACTAAATTTTATAAAATTTCTACACATCTATAGATTGACTACTATTTTTGACCAACTATTTAGCCAGATAACTCATACATTGAAAGAGTTATTCTGCAAAACGATATCTTCAACATATTTAAAAACCCATAACATATTAATGTCTTATCGCATCAAAACATTAATTTCAAAAAGATTATTACTCTGATTTGTTCATAATTATTACAAAAGACTACATTTTTTATGAACAATAATTATTACAAAAGACTACATTTTTTATGAACAATAATTATTACAAAAGACTACATTTTTTACAAACAAAAATTAGTTATTCTTATGCCCAAAAATATGTGTAATAATCTTCTCTATCCTAGTGATGTCCCTTTTAATTGGCCGTTATTAATGCTTTGAATATCTGCTTGTTGCAGTGGGCAGAAAATTGAGCATTAATCAAAAACAAATTTCAATTAAAACGCGAAATAGATTTATTAAAAAATGTCATTCTTCGTTTATTAGCAATTAAAAGTGATAATTTTTTTTTCTTCATTGAATGTAAATGACGTTTATATAATAATGATATCTGCAAAGCAGTGAACACTGACAACATAGCTTTTTTTCTACATTTTGAACCAAAAAGCTAGAACTTTTAAAGCTTCATTTGCGATTAAAAAAGAAAAAAAAAAGAATTGCCCTTATGGCATTACTATGCATTACTAATGCATCTAGTAAAAAATCATGTATTTCCTTTGTACTTGTAAAAAAAAGTTTTCTTTGGATCAGGGGTATTGAACATGCAATATTTACGAATTATGTTTGACTTACACAACTATAATCTAGAAAAAATAAAATAAAGTACCACCGAAATGATGATTTTTTAATTTTGCATTGACCAAAATTTACAAACACAAAAAGATCTAAATATTGGGATAAAAATACAAGTGTTCAAAATGACATTTTGTAATATCAAGTATAAAATAACATCTATAAGATTTCAAAAATAAGCTCCGCTCTATTCCATAATTGTAAGTAATGTTATACAAGGTAATAGAATTTAAAATAGGATATAGGATACTTTAAATTTGAGTAGGATTGAAAAATAATACCAAGATTACAAGAATGATTGTGTATTTTCCAAATTTGGATCAAGTTCTACGAAAAGTCCCAAATTTCGAACGTATGTTAGTAGAATTTCTAATTTTCAATGTTTTTATATGCGTAAAAACGGCTAAACCGTGTTTGTACGGTTTTTCGCATACTTATTTTTTTACTAATCCCAGAAGGGCGTATATGTATACTACGCAGTGTAATTTGGGTCAATGGCACTAAAGAATCTCATGAAATAGTTCTTACTAGAGTATATTTTTAAAAAAACCCAGAATCAAAGATTTGAAAACCGCTTTCATGATTAACGTTCTTAAATTTCGACAGATTGGTGGCGAAACTAGAGGAAACATCACCCGACCAAGTCGATGTATTCAACACCAACATGAATAAAGTAATGAAGGACATCTTAAGCAGATTCAAGGAACTGCAGTTCTTTGCAGTTCGTCGGTCTTATGGAGTACCGTGACATCGATGGACAGTCCCTTCCCGTGCTCATGTTCTTCAAGCACGGCCTCGAGGAGGAGAAGTTCTAAACAATTCTTAGATATTCAACAAATTGTCGAAAATTTTGAAGGTTTGTCTATTTTGTGTGTACCTTTTTCTTTTTTTGTACATGATTATTTACGGTCGACGTTACCTTATTAGGCGTCGATTGTTGCACAAACATGTTAGACTAAGGTCGGTGATGAGATTCCCGGTGCGACGCAAATGTCGTAGCGTCTACATCAGCCATACACGATTAATTGCTTTTAGTTACTTAATAACTTGTTGCAAGATATCATTACTCGAATAACAGATATTTTATGTTTTAGATATGCCGGAATCAAGACTGCAAACATGCTGCTGAGCTGTGGAATTTAGTTACTGAGCGAATGATGCTACTTCCAATCTCGCCCCTTCGCGCAGTTAATTTATTATTATTCTTTTAAAAGCTATGTTATACTCATCATTTCAGATGAAAATAACATAAAGAGAAAATTAAAAATTAGACTGTACATAAAACCTGACAAATTGAAATCACACAAAGTTTACAGCTAATCACAAAATTTCTGCATACGTCACGCAGTTTTCTCAGTTTATTAGAATTTTTTTTTGATTATTGTCATAATCGCCGGCTTGGCTGCCAATATTAATAATTAAATGCAAGAATGGAAGATGGGGAAAGAATCAACGACGGAGGAAACGTCTAAGAGAGAGTCTCGTCTACTATTATTAACGATAGCTATATGTCGATGATAAACAGTTGTTTCTATGACCAACCATGGTCTGTAATGAATAAAATGACGTTTTCATAACTCGTAATTGTTGCAGTCATTAATTACCCCCATATCTGGGTTCGAAAAGATTTTTGGACCCAGAAAGTATCATTTATTATTTTATACTTGTGTAAAACATGTTTAGGAATGGACGAAACTGCAAGGGGAAAAATATCAAATTGACGAGAGTTCGAATAGTTTATATCCCGATGATGCAAATTTCAGATTAGTAGATATTATAAATATATTTAATCTGAATTCATTATAGCGAATGACCAAAATGTGGAATGGTTAAAATAACGAAAGAGCGAAAAGTGGAATGGTCAAAATAGGAAGGCTTACACTCAAACTGTGTATTACCGAGGGGAGTTTATAGGGCGAATGAGATGGATTTTATTATTAGTTTTATTTACTATTGTATCATTCCCTATATGCTCATACAGAATATTGTCAATTCGAAATATTAGCCGTTCTCTATAATCTATTTCAAAAATAGGAACTTTCTATGTCATCCGAATCTATATTTTAATTATAAGAATTTGTTTTTTGGTTTTGGTCGTTTTTATAGCATTATTGTTGTTAAGTTTCGACGTATCGACCTAATTTTTATGGATGGAATTTTGACACGCGTTCTCGGGGTCTGAGATATCGGTGTCGAAGATTCTGATGTTATCGACATTCCTATACAGGAAAGTTTCAAACATATTTCGAAACCCTGATTTTTATTTAGTTCGCTCTAATTGCTCCACCAGTTCATTAAGAATTGATGGAGCAACCAGAGCGACCCATTTTTTACAATTAAAATAATCTATATTTTAATTATTCAAAGTATATGCTTTCTGAAGCATATACTTTCTCTTATGATTTTATTTTATAGCTTATATATATATTTTATAATAATTGTAAACAATTTAGATTTTTTAAAAATATTTCTTTTATTTGAAAATACAATTTTTATTGTTTTATTTTATTTTTGTAGCGGCAACGCGTGTATATACAGCAATCTGGAAGAAAAATAAAAAATTACATTTAAATTGAATACAAATTTTTTATTTATTTAATATTAGGAATTATAATAAAAAAAAGAATACTCACTACTCATAAAATTTTTTTTCGTGACCGTGGTCGTGGTCACGTTCTTGGCGGGGGCGAGGGGGGGCTACTTGGCCCTGGTTGCCGCGTCCGCGGCCCCTTCTTTGTCCCCGACCCCGCCGCCCAAGAATTGGGCCCTGTCGCACAGCATATAACAACATGCGCGACAGGGCCTGCTCCGCGTAGCGCTGCCTCGCGTACCACCCCGCACGCGTTCCGCGATACGGGCCTGCAACAAAAAAAAAAAAAATAAAAATAATTAATAAACATAATAAATCAATAAATCAATTGATACATTGATTTTAAGAATTGACTATAAAGAAAAACTTAAAAACTAAACTACTTACGGTCAGCTGCGGCGGGCTCGGCAGTCTCGACGGCGGGTCGGGCGGCGACGGCGGGTCGGGCGGCGACGGGCCCTCGTCCTCGTCGACCATCGACAAAGTTTGCCGGTGACGCGGCCGGGCGGTTTACCTCGACAGGAGGCTGCTCGCCATCGAGAGGCAGGTCGACAATGACATTGTCGAATTGCCTCTCGATGGCGAGAATATTATTTTCTTCGTTTTCGTCGAAGTCCATCTGAAAAGTAAAAAAAAAACAATATAAATACAATGTTTCAACGATAAAGAGACGCGGCAGCGTATTCGACGGTATTTCAACCAAAAGGCGCAACCGCGTCTCATAATAATTATTATATATATTAATAATAATTGAAATAAAATATCTCACCGCAAATTCGTCCTGCTCAGCGGACATCTTTGACACGAATGAATGTTGACGGAAGCGGCATGTGGTCACGTGATCCATCAACCAATCACGATCACGCAGGCTATTCTCCAATTGGAGGAGAGGAGCAGCGGCGTTAATATTTTCTGGCGGTAATCTTTCCTTCGTATTAGTGGCGCTGCGATTGGTTCTCGCATCTCGCGCCTCGCGACCAACGCCATTGCGGTCCCGTTTGGCAGTTTGGCGAGTGACGTTTACGTTATCCGACTATCGTTTGGTTCTCTTGACGGATTTCCAGTGCTCGCGGTACTCACGTACGTACTCATCGATACCCGGAATATCCAAGTATGGTATAAAAGCGCTACAAAGCCACCCTTGTGAATATATTTCTGTGACAATTAGTCGGACAAATTCTTTCGGTACATGCTGAAAGTCTCCGAAGTTTTCGCCGCACAACTTCCAGCTGTTAAGATTTATATTCTTGAATTGTTGTGAGTTGTTGAAATCAACAAAGTTAAGGGGATGCTGGAGTAGATTGTTTACCGACATTGCTCGGTAAAAAATCTTTTTTTTTTTTACCGACATTGCTCGGTAAAAAATCTTTTTTTTTTTTACCGACATTGTTCGGTAAAAAATCTTTTTTTTTTTTTTTTACCGACATTGTTCGGTAAAAAATCTACTTCAGCATCCCCTTTATAGTTTTTCAGAGATTTGTCACTAAAATCTCGAAAATCTCAGAGATTTTCAGAAGAATCGGGAATATTTCGTTTCAGAGGAAAAAATGACTTTATCTGAACAGTACGAAGAGTGATTGAAATTCAGAGCTAATTTCAGATTTATCTCTGAATTTCCTACATATTTTCAGAGAAATATTTTCACCAAGGCCATGTAATTATTACTATATCTGCGCGCATGGCGCGCGGATATTTTTTCTTATAGTGTTTTGATTTTTTTTTGCAGATCCAGCGATCACGAGAAAAAGCAGCGATTTTTTTTTCCATCATTTGTTTTTTTTTTTTTTAGCATTTTGCGCCTATCGCAACTTGTTAGTAGCTTGTAGCGCATCGGCAGCACTTTGCGCCTATCACAACTTGTTAGCAGCTTGTAGCGCATCGGCAGCACTTTGCGCCTATCACAACTTGTTAGCAGCTTGTAGCGCATCGGCAGCACCTTGCGCCTCTATCGAAGTCTTTGTCGATTGACAGAATATTAAAAAAGTGAAAGAAAATAAAAATATTATATCGATTTTTTACGGGCTAAAGGATTGCGGTCCATAGTCTTTCGCTCACGCATAATCGCTCACGTGACGCAATAAAAACATTAGTAGTACTATATTCGTTTTATTTGGAACACTTGTGAGTTTAAAACTCACTGACAGCTCACAGCGCACGGGTAACTTCTAGCGTGTTCTTTAAAGCCCTAGTAAAGAAACAAAAACTGTTAGTAAGGTTACAAAATACCTGTTATTAAGATGGCAGGAGTCAATCGTGAGCTCGCACAACAGGTCACGATTATTGAAGGTCGTCGACTAAACGACGACCATATTGATGAATTTGGGCATTTGTTAGCCGCAAATTCAGAATTCATGGCACCATCCGAGACATGGAAGATTCATTTTCCCGATCTAATAAACCCTATACCGCATGACCAAAAGCACATTCAGCTATTGTACAGCTCGAGCGATCTTACTGATCTGAGGGCACCTGGTGGTCATTGGGTTTGCAGTTACTATGATAAAAAGAAACTGTTTGTCTACGATTCCAGCATGGCTCCATCGAAACAGTTGCATGAACATCACACATTGGTTCTCTCGAAATTGTATCCTCATCTCGATTTGACTAAGAAGTCGAATGTTGTATTTCCACTCGTCGATCGCCAGCGGAATAATAAAGATTGCGGCGTACATGCAATCGCATACGCCGTATCGATTCTGTTCGGGTTAAAGCCGGAGAACGTCAGGTATGATACGACAAGGATGCGTCGTCATTTGCTGGAGATGTTTGAATCCAGAAGAATCGAACATTTTCCACGTCAATCAACAGACAAAAACATCGTACCAACGTTAGAAGTTGTAATCAAGAGGCGAAAAGCGAGCGCGAATCGAGCTCTGTTGAGAGCAAAGAGTCAGAACCGAGAAGCAGAGTCACCTTCAGTAAAAGACGATTATACTGACGGTTTCCTGACGGTCACGTCCCGAAAAAAGACGCCACGCTCTGAGGGCCGTAATCACGGTAAAAATAGTGGCGTTGTGATTGACACTGTTGTAGCGGTCGAGAATAGAAATCAATTTTCTATATTGAATAAGCTTGACGAGAATACTAGCGATACGAAGGGCACCCTCAATATAAGTGTAAGCGGTGTAGAAAGTCGCTTAAGTATAAATAAATCAAAACGAACTGCAAGCCCGAAAAGTATTCACGCTAACAAAGTTATCGTTGTTGATGGCGCTAGTGCTATTAATAAAACAGACAAACAACAACTCCCTGGTAATGAATTCCAAGAATATCATGAGGACAACAAACTAACCGAAAAAAGAAAGTTCATTACGATAGAGGCGTTTTTCAATAACCAGCAGATGCAAACGATCGCCGCTGGTCGACAGCTGAACGACGGTCATGTAAATGAATTTGTAACCTTGTTAGCAAAATTTTCAGAATACAAATCAGTATGTACATACAGGTTACAACAACTTCATAATATGCCGTGTATTTTACCGTGCGAAAAACACATTCAGATGTTGAGCAGCTGTGTCAAATACGACGGCTTTGTGAACAATCATTGGATTTGCAGCTATTATAAAGAAGGAAAAATATATATTTACGACTCTATGCGATTTGATAAGTTGAATCAGTTCCATGAAAAGATTCTTCATGCCTTGCATCCATATGTAAATCTACATGATCGCAAATCAGTACTTTTTCCACCAGTTGAGAAAGCATGTAATATTAATGATAGTGGTGTGTATGCGATCGCTTACGCTGTAGCTCTTACGAAAGAGTTGCAACCTGAGCAAGTAAGATTTGACGAGACAAAGATGCATAGTCATTTGATTAATATGTTGCAGACAAACACGATTACAGAGTTTCCGTTTGTTTTCATTAAAACAAATTCAAAACATTCATTGCAAAGAACACAGTGTGAACCTGAGCATAGACACCATAAGAAAATACATCAACCAGCTGTGCAGCTTATGAAAACCAACAAAAGAAAATATACTCCTGAAAGTAGTCAAAACAGCAAAATAATAATACTTGATGACGAACTTGTATCTCATGATAGCATTGCCAATAAATCGGTAACTACAGAGCGCAAAATTTTAATTAGTAGGTCTGCTAATATCGAGGAGTCACGTGATCGCCAGATGCAAATCATAGTTTTTGGTAACAGGCTAAATGATGATCATATTAACGAGTTTGGAGATCTTTTAAGAATGTATTCGGGCTATAACCCAGCGCAAACGTACTGGCTTCAACGGCCTGAAAACATACTTCCTATTTCACCATTGAAAAAACATATTCAAATCTTGTATAGCTGTGCTTGTAATGGTAATAATCATCGCAATTGCAGAGGTGGACATTGGGTCTGTAGTTATTATGACACGGAAAAAATATACATTTACGATTCTCTCAGGACAAACAAATTGCACAAGCACCATATTATCTTTTTGAAAAAATTACATCCACACATTAATTTAAATGATAATAAATTGGTTGTATTTCCATCGGTTGACCAGCAGCGAAATGCCGTTGATTGTGGTGTCTACGCAATTGCTTTTGCTGCAACACTATTCCATGGAATACAGCCAGAGACTGTAAGATACGATGAAACAAAAATGCGTCCTCATTTGTTGAATATGTTCCAACAAAAAAGGATTCTTCATTTTCCACGACAGAGAATTGCTTTTGACGGTACACTTGCTTCACAAGTCCTACTGTCCAGTTCCAGGAGTGGTGTCAAACAAACTATTTATGATTCAAACTCAAATTGTTTCATTGAAGTGGAACAGGGTAGGAAATGCGAAACACAGCTTGTAGCCATTGCTCCCTCGGTTGAAAATATGAACCACGTCGTTGACAAGAACTGCAATGTCACTGATACCGCAATGGTCAATGGTAAGAGGAAATTGATTTCAAAACCGCATTACAATGTCAATAAACTTAAGAATCGAACATCAACCAAATTGAATGTTGCAACAAAAATTAAAAACAAATACAGGAAATTCAATAATAACTGTCTAAAAACCAAATATACTGCAGAAAAATATATCCGCGATATATCAGCAGAACTATCGCGCGACGCATCGGCGCCTGATTCGCCTGTTACAAACAGGTTAAAGGCCGAGTGCATTCTCAAGTGGTGTTTGCATACGAGAGAAACGCTCGTTTCTAGATTAAAGAAAGTATTTAAGGATATAAAAAAAAAGTCTGAAGTGTGTCTGTCAAGACTAGTGGACAACGCGACGCATAATCTCTGTGATAACGTCGAAGCACTATGTGGACAACGCAGACACGTAGCTTCTGCCGAGGCGTATTATGCAGAAACTTCTTATTATCCACTGGATAGTACTGAACCTATCGTCATGAATTCCGAAGGCATAGCCACGAATATTTTACCTTTATTAAGTAATGATAAAAAAACAAAAACAAAGTCTTGGACTTGCACTGATCTCTGTAAGACAAATGATCCTGAGGTTACAAAAGATTTAGCGAATTTTCTTCAAAAACTATATAATTGTACATTTCTAATGCTAAAAAGATTCTTATGCCGTGTACATATGTGCACGAATAAAATCAACATTAATAAATTTGGCCATTCTCACGGCTGTTATATAAATTCCAAATCATGCAAGTCTGAATTCTTATCAATGGAAATTTTAGCCCCACATTTTCCACAAATACGATATATTAAAAGACTGTTTTACAGTATAATGAGTTTTGACAAACAATTGTTCGATCTGGATGAAGCTTTGAACAACAATGATATTACCAAACTATGCCAGATTTCTGATCAAGCTAAAAAGAAAGCTCACACTAGTGAACTGAAGTCTGTAGAAATTAATTTGAATGAAGATGAGATACAAGCAATCTATAACAATGCTTTTAGAGCTTACACAAAACGCGCCACCGATACCCCCCGCTTTGCATGCATTTCTTGTGAAAAGTTGTGTTGTGCAAGAAGCGGAAGTTTTATTGATGCTAATAAAACCAAGCTTGGGCCACTTTGGGACAATTTAATGGATCATCTTACAAAACACAATAGAGCATGTATGGATTTTAGATTTCTGTGTCGCTACTGTCGAGATAAATTTCGTCAAAATACGATGCCCCCCACTTGCATTCTTAACAATCTTGATGTTCCAATATGGCCACTTGAAATAAACTGTTTAAACGATTACGAACGTATCTTAATACAACGGGTCAAAGCATTTCAAACGGTTCAAAAATTAGATCCTGTTTCAAAGAAAAATATGCCTGAAAGATGCAAGGTTCCAAAAGTCGTTGGAAGAACTTTTCATCTGCCGTTACCTTTGGAAGAAACGTTAAAAAAAATATGTCCCTCTACCGAGGCAATTAATTGTAATCATGAATTATATATATTAGTTCGTGGTATACCAACAAAATCAAAGATAGTATGGGAAAGATTGGTAGATTTAAAGACAGTGTGGAATCCGCTGAAATGGTTGAAATCGCACAATCCACTATACCATGAAATAAACTTGCCATTGTCTCATGAAAATTTATTACCCGATAAATTACCCGATGTCGAATTTCAAGACGTGACTCAATTACAATCTTGCCCAGATACAAAAACAACGAATGATTGCACAATTCCTGATAAAAAGGATAAAAAAGATATTCTTGACATTAATGAACAAAAGAAAGCTGCACTTTTGACGCAAACGTCGCAATCTGACTTTTATTACGAACAGTTTACAATATATCCAATACACGAGAAACGGGTCAACGCAACTGCAACAGAGCTCTATCAAATGCTAAAGGTTCATGATGTTCCTCTTGACAAGCGTGTTAAAGATTTGGACACAATGTGTTTTCCTGATTTATATCCTTACGGGATTAACGGCCAGTATGCTGACAGATCAGTACGTCTTACTGATCATGAATTCATTAAAGCAAAGGTAATGTCCGCACATCCTCAATTTCGTATGAATATACAATATCTTTTTTTTTTGTTGAACGACACCAATAATCGGCAATTAAATGCAGGAATTTACCATAAGATGAATGTAACTAATGCTCGTGAAAAGTATACAGCTGCTTCTTACTTAGAACAACTTTCTAAAGATCAATTGGAAAGCAATTTAACAACAATTTTCGCTAGATTGCGTAATTCGGAACAATATTGGAAGATACCGAGAAATAACGTAAGATGCATGACGCGTCATTACGGTCCTGCGACATGGTTCTTAACAATCAGTCCCAGTGAGTGGATGTGGCCAGACCTCATACAATATCTTCGTGATTCACTTAAAATTCCAGAACACGTGAATGTTAACGGAAGCGAACTTATTGCAGCTGATCCAGTTGCGGTTTCTAGATTTATCGACATAAAGTTCAAAGCCGTGCTTGACTTTATTTTGTCACCCGATAATCCTATCGGAGAAGTTGATCACTACTTTTATCGACGAGAGTATCAGTCTAGGGGTGCACAACACTTCCACATTTTGATTTGGATCAAAGACGCTCCGGTAATCGGCAAATCGACAACGGAGGAAATCGCAACATTTATTTTGAAGTATGTCACATGCAGGATGCCAGATAAAAATGTTTCCCCACAATTATATGGACGTGTAAACGCTCATCAGAAGCACCGTCACAATAATTACTGTTTACGAGCTAAGAAAACCAAAACCGGTTACAGTCGACGATGCAAGTTCGGTCATCCACGACCACTCACGGAAACAATACAAATCAGAGATGTCGCTGTGGCCATTGTAGGTAGAAGGCGATTGAAAACAAGAAGCAGGCTTTATGATTTGCCTCGCAGTTCAGCCGAAGCCTCAGTTAATGATTATAATCCAGCTATTCTTTGCGTTTGGGAAGGAAACATGGATATACAGTTTATTGGTGAGGTATCGACCATTTTAACAGCGTATGTAACCAAGTACCAAACCAAAGCGGAAAAGTCTAATGTGTCAGACGTTTTTAAAGTGGAAGATTCAACAAAAACAGTGCGCTCCTGTCTTTGGAACATGGGAATGCGAATGTTGAAGAATAGGGAGTGCGGTGCTCTTGAAGCTTCTGATACTCTTTTGGGTATGCCATTGTATGGAACTGATCAGTGGACCACTATAAGGTGGCTCGATGTCAATAAAATAAGAAATCGGAAATTAAAAGCTCGCACAGAAATTGAATTGTTGGACGCTGACTCGACAGATTTGTTCTGTCCTGCGTTGATCGACAATTATTACCCTGCGAGGCCGGAAAGTTTAGATTCCCTGAGTCTCTATGATTTCGCGAGATGGTACGATATTACAAAAACCATGCCTAAAATGGCTTTCGAAGTGCATAAAATTGGTGAATCCATGTATATGAAGAAGCGATTCCGACCATATCTTATAAATCACTTCATGTACAACGTTCACACACAACCTGAAAACTATTATTTCGCAATGCTTTTATTGTTTAAGCCATGGAGGGATACTGACGAGTTGAGAAATGGGTGCGATACATACGCCGAAGCATTCTTGTCATTGAAGTCACAGTTAGAAGATGCTTATCGTTATCACGAAAAATTAGATGAGATACAACGAGGAATAGATTATGTGAATGAACAAGTTGAGAAAAAAATGGTAGAAAATCCAGAGGAAAGTATCACTTCTGGTGGGGATGCAGTATTGGAATGTGTACCCAAAGAAGCAGAAGATGCAATGATAGACGTGAAAGTCATGGGTGATAAATTAGATCTGGAGCATCTTACGCAAATGATTGCAGAATTGAATATTGATCAGAAACGAGTATTTGACAAAGTTACTGGTGGCATGTCTTCGGAGAATGATATTATTCGACTGTACGTTAGTGGAGAAGGAGGTACGGGAAAAAGTTTTTTAATAAAAACATTCAGATGTTGGGTTAAAAAAACTCTTGGAAAAGGTACAGCGGTAGCTGCACCGACTGGCATTGCAGCATTTAATATCGATGGAATCACGATTCACCGTTTATTCCAATTGCCGGTTGAGCATGGTCGCACACCCAAATACCGAGAACTTTCCGACAGTGTCTTGAAATTATTGCGTGATGAAATGAGTAATACGACTTTAATAATCATTGACGAAGTTTCCATGATTTCAAACGTTACATTAATGTATATTCACCTGCGATTAACTGAAATATTTAATACTGGAGAATTAGAGGATGGTTGGTTTGGCCGGAAACACATCATTCTTTTTGGCGATTTACTGCAACTTCCGCCTGTGCACGAAAATCCCCCTTTCGTTATGTTATGTAATGGACAAGTTGAGAAATTAATAGGAGCATTAGGAGCCGTTGATCTGTGGTGTGCACTTTTCAACTATGATGAATTAACAATTAACATGCGTCAAAAAGGCGATATTTCGTATCGAGATATGTTATCCCGAATTCGAATAGGAGTGGTCAATACTTCTGACACGGCAATTTTGGAAACACGAAAGATGCAGTTCATCGAAACAACTATCGACGGTCGATTACGCGAACTATGCGACTACCTGGGTAAATTGTCATCAGATACTGTGTGCTTACTTCCCACTTGTGCTCAGTGTGACGCCTTAAATGCTGCAATGTTATCACGTATTTCATCCGAAGAAATAACGCTTATTGCTCGCGATTTAATCGACTGTGTACCTTACATGAAGAAAAAAGTTTCAAAAATCTTGCTTAGCGATGAGGAAGATAGTTCACGAACAGCTGGATTGGCGAAGGTCATAACTGTAAAAGTGGGCGCTCAGATTATGATAAGAAGAAATATTGATGTTACTTTAGGCCTTGTCAATGGAACAATTGCTACAATTGTGTCGATCAGACGGGCCATTGACACAAACGATGTCGAAAGTATAGCAATTTTACTGCCGAACGGACAAGAATATATATTAGAACGCTTGAGTGTAAAATTCGAAATAATGGACAGGGCATTTGTCATAAGAAAACAATTCCCGATATGTCTCAGCTATGGTATAACAATTCATAAAAGCCAAGGCTTAAGCTTACAGAATGCTCTTGTAGAAGCGGGCAATTCTACATTTAGTTGTGGACAAATTTATGTTGCATTTTCACGAATAACAACGTTGCAAGGATTACATATTATTAATTATGATCCGGCGGCGGTAAAAGCAAATGAAAAAGCTATAATAGAATACAATAGGTTACGAAGAAAATACAGACCTGACCTTATGACTATTGATATTGTCAAAACTCGAGGTCCTAAGATAGGAGATACTGTTTGGGCTGTTCATAAAGACATTTTAAACTGTCAAGTTAAAAAAGATGATAAACCTCTTCCATTTCACACGAGAATAAGAGGACTTCCTAATAATGATGGTGTATCGAGTTACGTTAATTGCGTCTTGCAGTGTATAATACATTGTTCTTCGATCAAAGACGCGATTCTTCGTGATAAGATAAGGAATGCCATGAAATCTTTCATTGAGACATATACGTCAAATGATGAAGCTGCTATGAATACATTCACAGTACGTGAATTTGCAAGTTGTAATCTTGTTAACTATACCGATAGCAATCAACATAATGTTATTTTCTTTATGAGATCTCTGCTTGAAAAAGTATCTGCTTTTCGCAGCGTCGCAGAACACAAACTCACCACAAAACAGCGGTGCCCCTCTTGTGGTTATACGAAGACTGATATCAATTCATCGAATGATATTCTAGCATTTGAATTACCAACAAGTTTAAAGAACAAAATACCAACGTTGAAGGATATATTTGATTATAATTTATTAAAATGGAGGAGTTCAGATGGATCTTGCAAGGAATGCGGCACTGTATCTTTGCTTGTAATTGCAACAGTTGAATTGACAAAGCAAGTATTGATTGTTCAATTACCCATATATGATGATAAAGAAAAAAAAGGAATGAAGTTTAACATTAAAGCAGTACCCACGTCTTCGGTAAAAGTCAACGATCATAGTTATAAGGTTATGAGTGGAATATTCCGACATCTTGAAAATGAAGAGATACGGTATACAACAATGGTGCGAGGCAAGGGCACTACATGGATATTTGTCAACGATTTAACAGTTAAACGGCAAAATTGGCCTCGCAATGCTAAAGACGCGCATGTATTATTTTTAGAACGGGTATAGATACATATTCTCTAATAATAACAAATTAAAGAAAAACGGCTTGAATATTGATTTATTATATGTATACAATACAACGCTAATTTGATGACGCTGCATAACATTTTCTTTTATGCTTCCAGCGCCTATATTAGGGCTACTTCAAGCACGTTGGCTGCATTCTCATTGAGCATCAATTTTATTGTTAAATATTGTAAAATGACATTCTGGAATGAATAGATCGGACAAGATAAGCGCACAAAGCGTAATAGAGCGTGAAGTGCGACTTTCAAACCGTACGGGGCGCGAAGCGCGACTTTCAAACCGTACGGGGCGCGGAGCGCCACTTTCAAACCGTACGGAGCGCGACTTTCAAAACGTACGAGGCGCGACGTCCAATCCGTGCGGAGTGCGACGTCCAATCCGTGCGGAGTGCGACGTCCAATCCGTGCGGAGCGCGACGTTCAAACCGTATGTAGCGGAAAGCGCGACGTTCAAGTGAGTGCCTTAAATGTGGCTTAAGGGAAAAGTGTCCCGAAGCGACATTTTTTTATGGGTTATTTTTCGTTGGGCTTGGGGGACGAAGCCTCCCAAACCTTCGAGGCGCCTTCGAGGCGAGGGGGAAAATCCTTCTAGGTTTTCTTGTTATGCATAATTTTATGCATAACTTTTTATATAATGTTTAAAAACCGAATGTTGCTAGAATAGTGATAGCAGAACCATCTTATCAACATTCTTTCTTAATCTCTCCTAACTCTGGCGGATGACGAATTATATTTATTTGTTATTATTACCTTACCGGCATGGTACTCTAAGAGGACGCAGTCCCAGGGCGGAATAAATCCTACTGTATCTGTCTATCTATTTTTATTCACTGTTCAATATTTTCCACGGGGTTATGATTTTCAAAAAAAAATGAAATTCCACAAAAATGTTTTTTCAAAACAAAAATGTGACGCCAAAACTTAAACGTGTAGCCATCCCATAAAAAAAAAATCTCCTGCAAACAAAAAATAACTTACAAAAAAATTAATCCCATAAAAAAAAATCTGCAAACAAAAAACCCATTAAAAAAATCTTACAAAAAAATTAATCCCATAAAAAAAAATCTCCTGCAAACAAAAAATCCATTAAAAAAATCTCTTGCGAACAAAAAATAACTTACAAAAAAATTAATGCGAATCAATATATTAGCCAAGACATAAAAAAAGACATAAAAAAAATCTCTTGCAAACAAAAAACCCATAAAAAAAATCTCTTGCAAACAAAAAATAACTTACAAAAAAATTAATGCGAATCAATATATTAGCGAAAGCATAAAAAAAGATGTAGATGTTTGTCAAAAAAAAAACTTGGCGTGCCAGCGTTTTGCTTCCGTACATAGTCCATTGAAATAAGGACGGGACCACTACTGACTTCCACTTATTAGTAAGATTCAGAGAAAGTTTAGTATTGCTAACTATTAATTAATTACAATCGACCAGCAATATTTACTCATTGAAGAGTGATCGAAAATACTGTATGACTTTTAATTAATTTTAAAGCATGAGATATTTAGCAAGTCTGGCTGAAAGAAGCTACGAAAAGTACTTTGCGTACGTCAGTATGACCCGAACTGAGAGGAAGATTACACGGAGATAATTCGGAAGTTACTATTTTCTCCTGCTCAGCAATTAGCCTTTTTCGAGAATTTCAATGGTATTTTTTACGAAAACAAACAGGTCAATCTGTTTCTTATGTTATTTTTTATTTGCTTTAATACCGGAGAAATATATATTTTATAAGAAATAATAGGTTAGTAGCCTAAATCAATATGATGACGTCACAATGAAGTTTGTACAATAAAACTATTGCGACAGTGGAACACCTAGCGGTAAACGATTCGAAGTAACTAAACGAAAATGGCTCATAACTCCGGCGTTATTTAATAGTTACATTACTGCGTAGAAAATTGTAATATATAACAGTGATTGTTCGTGTTTATTGAGAACATAGCTCGGCGAGTTTATCGCTACATATAATAAGTAATACTCTAAACCACATATAATAGTAAATTATTATACAAGGGCGAAAAAAGATTTTCCGTTGGGTATTATACGTAATTTGACCTAATTTTACAAGGCGTGAAAAAAGATGTATTACGCACACGAAGCGTGCATAATATGTCCATTGCCACACCGTCAGAAGCAAATGTAGTTTCTGTCCCGAACTTATTTCAATGGACTATGTACGGAAGCAAAACGCTGGCACGCCAAGTTTTTTTTTTGACAAACATCTACATCTTTTTTTATGCTTTCGCTAATATATTGATTCGCATTAATTTTTTTGTAAGTTATTTTTTGTTTGCAAGAGATTTTTTTTATGGGTTTTTTGTTTGCAAGAGATTTTTTTTATGTCTTTTTTTATGTCTTGGCTAATATATTGATTCGCATTAATTTTTTTGTAAGTTATTTTTTGTTCGCAAGAGATTTTTTTAATGGATTTTTTGTTTGCAGGAGATTCTTTTTTATGGGATTAATTTTTTTGTAAGATTTTTTTAATGGGTTTTTTGTTTGCAGATTTTTTTTTATGGGATTAATTTTTTTGTAAGTTATTTTTTGTTTGCAGGAGATTTTTTTTTTATGGGATGGCTACACGTTTAAGTTTTGGCGTCACATTTTTGTTTTGAAAAAATAGGGCTTTACTCACGCATCGATTCCGTATATAGTTAGCTGTTCCGACTGCCTCCGCCCAGAAAGACTGTTCCAGCTGTGCGTGGATCAGCTGACATCGAGCCATGTCGAGTAGTGTTCGATTTCGTCTTTCTGCTACCCCGTTCTGCTGGGGTGTGTGAGAGATGGAGAGGCGTCTCTGAATTCCGTGCTGATTTAGGAATTCGTCGAATTTCGTGTTGCAATATTCTCTTCCGTTGTCCGTCTGTAGAGTTTTTATCTTGTTTCCGGATTCGGTTTCGACGAGGTTTTTATATTTCACAAACACGTCGAATGTTTCGTCTTTGCTCCTGAGGAAATATACTTGGCACCATCCACTGTAGTCATCGATGAACGTGGCGAAGTATTTGGCTCCACCTTTCGATTGCGTACGCATGGGGCCACAGACGTCTGAGTGCACGATTCCCAGCTTCTCGTCGCATTTTTCTTCTCGGTTTTTAAATGGAGTCGAGGTGAGCTTCCCTCGAATACACACTTCGCAATTTTCTAGATGGCTTCCTGGTTCGATCGGCATCCCTTTTACTTTTCTTTGATTGGCCATTTGCTGCAGGGCTTTGGCGTTGAGGTGACCGAACCGATGGTGCCACAGCTGCAGTGTGTCGGTGCTCTCAGATGTCCTTGCGTCTTCCTCCGCCTTGCGTACGTAGTACAGATTGCCTGTTCTCTCTGCTGTCATCTTCTCGTTCCCGAATTTATCTCTCACCACTGCTCCGTATCTATAGAATGTCACTTCGTTGTCTTGATCTGTGATTTTGGCGACGGACAGTAGATTTGACCTTAGATCCTGTACAAATAGAGCGTTATTTAACTGTATAGATCGACTTTCGATCCCGTCGAACGCCCGGAGTCGTACGTTACCTTTGCCCTCGATCTTGGTCGACGCCGCATTCGCCAAGTTGAGTTTGGTTCGTTCGTCGGGCTTCAGCTCGATGAATTTGGCTTTATCTCGACATATGTGCGACGTGCATCCACTGTCGAGGCACCACTTTCCGTCTGCGCGTTCGTCTTCTATTTTCCGTGCTTCCTCGGGTGCTTCGCTGACGTAGTAGATGTCTATCTCCTCTTCTTCATCCTCTTCGTCGCTGGTGTGTTCTGCTGCCTGCCAGGAGCATTCGGAAGATTTATGGCCGGGCCGGTTGCACTTGAAGCACCTGAATTTCGAGCCGAAATTCGCTGAGTATTTTCCTTTGCTCGAAGCTCCATTCGATTTCGGACGCCAGCCTTGATCTCTCGAGCTCTGCCCCTTCCTGTGTTTGGCGTACAGAGCTCCTGCCTCTAACTCCTTCGATTTCTGTTTCCTCGCGTCGTTCTCCTCGAGGATTTTAATTTTGAGTGACTCTGCTGAGGGTAACTCGTCTCTCGACTCGATTGCGCATCTGAAATTTTCGAAGCTGTCAGGTAAGCTGTATAACAGCATTATACTTAGCAGATCTCTGTTTATTTCGACGTCCATCGCTTGTAGCTTGTCTACGGCGTCGAAAAACTTCCCAATGTGCTCGCGTACGTCCTCTCCTTCCTGCATGCGTTGCAGTGTAAGTTGTTTGAGAAGTGTGGCTTTGCGAGCTGGGTCTTTCGACGCGTATATGGATCTCAGTTTGGTCCATATCTCGTTGGAGGTTCTGCAATGCCTCACGTTCGTGAGTTCCGCTGGGCTGATGGACAAGATCAGATCGGCGCGTGCCTTTCTATCAGCTAAACTCCACGTTTTGTGTGCGGCTTGGCTCGCGCAATCGTCGGGTACTATTGTCGGTTCGGGAGTGTCTCCACATACGAAGCTCCATGTGTCGTTCTTGACGAGCAATGCCTCCACCTGCATGCTCCAGGTGTCATAGTTGTCTCTCGTTAGCAGTTCTATCCGGGTCGAGTTTACTGTGCCCGTTGCCATGCCTGCTTAACCTCTCTGTAAGATACCACGTTTTGTTTGGAGGTTATGTCTCGCTTATTTCTATGTTACTTGTTCATTGTTTTCGTTCCAAGCGTGCTGGGCCCATAACCTGTTAGAAGTCCTTGTGTTGTTCCTCAGGATGTATTCAATAATAACTCCTGATACGTAGTTGTTAATATTCACTGTTTTATTGTATTGAGTACATTTCGACGCGTGCTTGTGCTGTTGTATATTTTTTTGTGAGTATTTTGTGTTGACGCACGCGGTGTGGTGTGTGTTATGAATTTGAGTCGAGTGGTCGTGGAGCGCGATGTTTGATCTCTTCCTAACAATTTTATTATTCACTAACAATTTTGAACAAAATAATATTAAAACACATGATAATATAATTTTCTATTTAAAAAAAAACATCGAAATATTATATATTTTTATTTATTTTAAAAATATTAGTTATTTTTTCTTTTTGATTTTTTTATTTTCTTCTCTCTGGCCTCTTCTTTTCTGATTTAATTTTTTTTTATCTTCGCTTCCGATTACTCTGAAACAATAAAAATTGAAAATTAGTTATTATATATTTATATTTCACTCTGTACGAGAAGTGCAGTTTTACGCACGCTTCGAAACTAAGTATTCTTGATTTTTCTGAAAAAAGCATTGTTTTTCATAAAATAAATCGTATTTTCTCTGAGAGAGTCTACTTTTCGTAGTTAGAGAAGGAGCATATCTTAGTAAAAATTCGTTAGTTTTCTGAAATTCACTGAACTCACGTTATACGAGAGAAGCAGAACTTTTAAAAAATTGAATAACATTTTTTCTGAGAGTCTACACGGATGTTCTCTGAACATACTTTAACTGAAAAAATCAGGGTTTTCTACCATTTTTAAGTAAACACTGAATTTCTCTGATAAATTGTAACTGTTGGAGTTTGTGCGGAAAAAATTGCAGAGATTTTCAGCAAATATCAGAGAAACTTTGAAAAAATGTAGGAATGTCTCTAAAAGTCATTCAAACGGTCCGGTGAGAGTTTTTCAAACAAATTGTCAGACAAATATTATATATTGTGACGAGGCGCTGATACGCGCTCGCAGCTGCGTGAGCCGAGAATCCTGTCGAAGTCGCGAGATTCCAGAGCGAGGTATTGCCGGATTATGATTTTTCTTTGTAGACTCTCTCGGCCGCCTAAAGTGTCGCGCGTTCGTTAGCGAGAGGCCGGGCGGACAGATGAAAGAGAGAAGCCGGAGATAGCCGAGGAACCGACCCATCGATCACGTGGTCGATGCCCCCACCGAGGATCGCTCGGGTGGGCGAGGCACGCGACACGCGAAAATTAGTTAGTTAACGCAGGGATCTAGGCCAGGACCGAGTCAAAGGACTCGAGCGAGAGATAGATCGAGACGCGAAGAGAGACGCGCGAGCGAGATCGATAGAATGACGCTCGGACGAGAAGCCGACGCGAGACAGGCCACGAGGCGTTCGGCGACGAGTTTTCCGGCACGGGGCTACGGAATAATACCAAAAAGGTACACTTTTCGGTACTAGTGTCCGTGGCATAATACGAAGTAACTGCGTGACGGACACGAGTCGAATTCTGTGAAATAGGGATCGTTGGTCAATTTATCCCGACGCGAGGTCGGATTTCTTTGGATCCAATTTTCTGCAATAAATTCCAGAATACCTTGTTGTTCTTGACTAAGAGAATGGTTGTGTTGCCTCGATTTTATTTTTGCATGCACCCCCAGAACTGCAGGAAAAGTGGACTGGTTTCCCTGGTAATCGGGAAAAGAATAGATTACCTGGCGCCCAACGAAGGAAGTACGAAAGGTAGGATTGGCAGTGCGGGCGTCGTTATATTTGGAGGGTGGAGGTTGTACGGACTGTCCTGAGCCGTTATGAAAGCCACGTCACAATATATATATATGCATGCAGTCAGCGATATGCCGTGACACACCAACTTTTTATATGAAAGTCGAACACAAAAACAATTATATTTATGACAACCACGATAAACTGTCAGTTGAATATATATGTATCATAATCAAAAAATTAAGTTTATAAAAAAATTTAATCATACCCAGCAAACACTGAATGTAGCAGCTACGTAACATTAGGGTCTTAAAAAGACGTAACGCTGTTGTATAACATTCCCGTAAATATTATGTCTTCTTTTAGTAACAATCATATTACATTGTGACATCAAATTATGCGCAAACGAAACGTAAATATTATGTAACTGTTCAATTATTAACCACGGTCGGGTTAGATAATTGACTGAACTCAGCAGTCCCCGAGTCGTCGTATCGTGGATCGAGTTTAGCCCAACATCTTGAGACGATACTGGCGCGAAGGGTCCCTCGGAACCCCTCAGCGGCTCGTCCCTGTCCTTCTTGCTCGACCACGCTGCGACGCTTGGGGGCAGCCATTGTAGTTTCAACGCATGATGTAGAAGCAACAAGTGCTAAATCGCAAACGGTTACTCAGTCCCTCTCATTCTAAGACCGCTCATTTTATGAAAGCTCGACTTCACTTTGCTCACGGTAACTACTCAAAATACAATTCGTGTCATTTCAACTGGCCGTGACAGTGAATCACACTCAACCTTACGAGTATCCTTACAACGTACTCGAGCTCACGTTATTTAACGGTCAACTCACTCGCCGGCTCACCTAGTCTCGTTCAGTTCAATTCGGTTACTATACAGCTCGTAAGGTAATCGCAAGAAGAACTAGCAAAACTCGGTACGTAAACTCAAAGTGCATTCACAATCAAGAGAAGAGAAAAACGGTAAAACATAGATAATTTTATACAAAGGAACATCATTCGCTCTCTCTCCTGCACACGGAAATTAGTGCGCGTTCTCCCTTACTCTTACGAGAGATCATCATTCGCTCTCTCTCCTACACATGTGAATTAGTGCGCGTTCTCCCTCACTCTCACGAGAGATACCACTCTCCTTCTCGCTCATACTCACGTTAACTCTCATTCGTTCTCTCTCATATTCACGCGAGCCATCTCGCGTTCTCCATCTTGTTCACGGGAGCTATTTAGCGTTCCCTCTCATACTCACGGGAAATATCACACAGTCTCTCTCACTCTTATCGAAAACTCATAAGTGTCATCTCGCACACGATACCACGACGAACTTCCTTCGCGCTGCATAGTGATTCGACGCACTGTTATCGTGCATTAAAACAATAATAAAAATTAGCGTGAAAATATTTAGCGTGAAATTATATTTATAATAAATTTATATTAAAGGTTTATTTTGGTGTTTTTATTTTTACCTATCGTACTACCAGCAGTCTTCTCGCGACATTTTTTGGTCCTTCGAGCCGGATCGTTCAGTGCTAGGGGTGAAGTGAATCGTGTGAACTCTTTTGAACAATTCCGCGCGTGTGCTCTCCATTTTTTCAACTCATCTCTTTTGAACAATTCATCGCAAGTGCGCGCTCAGTTTTTTGAACTCTTTTCTTTTGAACAATTCATCGCGAGTGCGCGCTCAGTTTTTTGAACTCCTTTCTTTTGAACAATTCCGCGCGTGCGCTCTCTATTTTTTTTCAACTCATCTTTTTAGAATAATGCATTGCAAGTGCGCGCTCAGTTTTTGGAACTCTTTTCTTTTGAACAATTCATCGCGAGTGCGCGCTCAGTTTTGTTTTTGAACTCTTTTCTTTTGAACAGTTCCGCTCGTGCGCTCTCTATCTTTTCAACTCATCGAGAAAGTTATTGTGTACACTCTCTCACAGTGGTCGGCATACTCGCCGGCGCAGTGGCTGGCCTACCCTGCCAATCAGTGCCTCTCTCGGTAAATACTCTTAATCAGTGATTGGCAGACTCGTTGGCGCAGCGGTCGGCAGACTCATCGGCGCAGTGGCTGGCATACCCTGCCAATCAGTGCCTCTCTCGGTAAATACTCTTACTCAGTGATTGGCAGACTCGTTAGCTCAGCGGTCGGCAGACTCCTCGGCGCAGTGGCTGGCATACCCTGCCAATCAGTGCCTCTCTCAGTGAACACTCTTACTCAGCGATTGGCAGACTCGGTGGCGCAGCGTTCGGCAGACTCATCGGCGCAGTGGCTGGCATACCCTGCCAACTATTGCCTCAACTCGAAGACTCTCTCTCTCTCTCGCAGTGGTGAACACACTCGGTAGCTCAGTGCTCGACAGACTCTTCGGTGCAGTGTTTAGCATACCCCGCCGATAATCTTGAAATGGCCGACTCAAAGAATCCCGCCGGTGGAATCACGACGCGCTCAAAATCTCGAACCACGACTCCCGTCGACCCGAGCGCCGAGGACCCTCCATCCAAAGACCATACGACCGATGATGAGGGCTCGGTCGTTACCACACCGCCGTCGCCGTCAATCGACGCCCAGGTGAGGCCGCGGAGAAGCGTCCTCGAAGCGGACGTTGTCGTAGATTGGACGGAGGAGGTCCCTCAAGAGGAAGAGGATTACACCACACCGGAACCAACTCAACCTGCTCACATCACACCTGGAAATACTCAACCGAAATCTCTCGATCCTCGAGTGGAATTCAGCATAGTTTCTCAGTTCTCAAGGCTCACATATATCCAGCAATCTCTCGCTCGCGCTGGGCATTTCTCCGTCGAGAAAATATCACTCATCGAGCTCGACTCAGAATCAACTCAACTCGAGGCAATTTGGGAGTGTTTCAACCGACAACACGAGGCTTTCGGCAACGTTTGTTCCGAAGAATTTTTCAGTCACCGATACATGACGGAGCAGGTATTCGATCAAGCACTCCTGGCCTACCGCTGCATCCAACAGTGCTACGCAAGGCTCCGCACCAAGCTCACCCCCACGCCGAGGGACAGCAGCCATCATGGAAGCTCAACCTCACTCATCGGCAACTCTCACCTACGAAATCTACCAGAGATTCCTCTGCCGGAGTTCAGCGGAAACTACTCAGACTGGCCGTCATTCAAGGATCTCTTCACGTCGCTCATAATCAACGATCCCGCTGTCTCCAAGGTCGCTCAAATGCACTACCTAAAGGGTTGCGTAAAGGAATCCGCCGCGAAGCTCATCTCTACACTACCTGTCGCTGCCGACTCTTTTGACTCAGCCTGGAAAGCACTCATCGCCAGGTACGAAAACAAGCGACTTCTCATCTCGACTCATCTGGATAAATTATTCTAGCTCCAAGCGCTTCCGTCTCGCTCCGCGTCAGCGTTGCAAGCGCTGCTCAGCACCATCGTAGAGGCGCTCAATGCGCTGCAGGCACTCGGATCCCCGATCGAACACTGGGATCAGTTTCTCGTCCACTTGGTGACTCAACGGATCGACTCAACCACCCGCGAAGCTTGGGAGAATAAACTCGGCTCGTCAACCGAGTTCCCTACATTCGATCAACTCAAAAACTTCTTGATCGGA
Source organism: Perithous albicinctus (assembly GCA_964016905.1). Taxonomy (NCBI): domain Eukaryota; kingdom Metazoa; phylum Arthropoda; class Insecta; order Hymenoptera; family Ichneumonidae; genus Perithous; species Perithous albicinctus. The sequence goes on along the minus strand of OZ024689.1, from coordinate 6,361,123 downwards.
AGAGCTCGAGCACTCGAACGCCTCGAGGCCACCAAGGTTGAACCATTGACGACTCAATCCCACTACTCCAAACCCTCAACAAGAAGCGCTCATAACGCAGTAACGACTCAACAGGAAACTCTACGAACTCAAAAGACTGCTAGCTACCCTTGTGACTGTTGCCAAGGAGATCACTACATCGTGTTCTGCTCAAAATTCAGGATGCTATCATTCACGGCTCGCAACCGCCTAGTTGAGGACCAGCGACTGTGCTTCAATTGTCTCGGGCACCACTCATCGCGCTCGTGCAATAGCAAGAAGCTATGTCGCACGTGTGGTGCAAGACACCACACACTGATTCACCAGGACTCAAGGCCACCCGAGCCAAGCACGTCTCACTCGTCAACTTCAACGCCATGACTCAACAATGCTCATCAGGAGCAAACTCAACGCCGAACTCAACCTGTATTACTCGCTACAAGCCAAGCTCTACTTATCACACCGTTCAGCACTCATCTCGTTCGACTACTCATAGATCCAGGATCGGAACTCACTTTTATCAAGAATCAGCAAGTTCAACTCATCAACCTGAAGAAGCAACACTCAAGAATCTCGATCAGTGGAATCGGAGGATCAATCTCAACTTCCACGCGGGGAGCTACTCAAATCACCTTGCGCTCTGTGCACTCAAACGAATGCGTGTCTATCTATGCACACGTACTCAACACTCTCACATCTGTCTTACCGACATTTGTCTCAACTCAAAATAATTGGACTCATCTTCAGGGACTTCAGCTTGCCGATCCAGACTTCCTCACGTCTCAGCCAATCGATATTATCATCGGAGCCGACTCATACGGTAAAATCATCAAGGCGGGTTTGAGAAAACTCGACGATAATTCACCAATTGCTCAACTCACAATCTTCGGATGGATTGTTCTCGGTCCGGTTTCGTCAACTCGAAGTTCTCTCACCGCAGCTGCTCAACATGCATCTGTTGACACGTCAACTCAACAACTTCATGAATTAATGACAACCTTTTGGACGCAGCAAGAAGTCATTCACTCCAAACCAGCCGTGCTCACCTCAGATGAAGAAGAGTGTGAAAATCACTTCGTCTCTACTCATCAACGCGACAGCTCAGGGCGGTATATCGTAAGATTACCATTCAAATCTTCAGCAAGTCAACTTGGCGACTCATACCTCACCGCTCAACGAATTCTCTATCGTTTACTGAGACGATTATCGAATGACTCAACTTATAAACAACTCTATACCACCTTCCTGGAAGAATACGAAACGCTCAACCACATGGAACTCACAACTCACTCATCGTCGGATTTAACTGCCTATTATCTACCTCATCATGGAGTACTCAGACCGTACAGCTCAACAACGAAACTCAGAGTCGTTTTCAATGGCTCAAGTCCATCATCATCAGGAGTTTCACTCAACGACTTGCTCCATACCGGTCCGAAGATTCAACGTGACATCAGCGACGTTCTGCTCTGGGTGAGAAAACACAAGTACATATTCGCAACGGACATTAGCAAAATGTTTCGTCAAATCCTTGTACATCCGGACGATTGGAAACACCAGCGAATTTTGTGGATTGACTCAACTGGAGAAGTGGTACCATACGATCTCAAAACAGTCACGTACGGAACAAGAGCAGCCCCATTCTTGGCTGTTCGCACGTTGGAGCAACTCATAAAGGATGAAGGCAATCGTTTTCCACTCGCAATTCAACCACTCACCTCTGGTAGATATATAGACGATATCTACGGAGGATCAAATAACTTGGTAGATCTCATCGAGGTAGCTCGTCAAGTACGAGAGATATGCTTGGCAGGCTGCTTCCCTTTGGCAAAGTGGCAAAGTAATCATCAACAACTGCTCATTAACATACAAGAAAACTCAGAGCCCTCACCCTCACGACAACTCGACGACAGCAGCACAACTCTACTCGGCCTGGCATGGTTTACATACACTGATACCTTCAGATTTCATTGGAATCCAACAAGCAAGGGGTCCAATCTCACCAAGAGAATCATTCTCTCGGAAATTGCTCAACTCTACGACCCACTCGGCTTCCTTGCACCACTCATCGTTAGAGCTAAAGTTTTGTTGCAAGAACTTTGGTTACTCAAGCTCAAATGGGATGACCCACTGCCATCTAACACTCAACAGCGATGGCTCAACCTCAAGGATGAGTTGACTCAAGTCTCTTGTCTTCGTATTCCAAGATGGCTTGAGATCACCGACCACTCAACAGTTCAAATTCACGGATTCGCGGACGCATCACAACTCTCAATGGCTGCCGTCGTCTATATCCGTGTTAGCAACTCAGACTCTAAGGCAAAGTGCACCCTCGTGTGCTCTAAATCTAGGGTTGCACCCTTGAAGAAGCTCACTATACCTCGTTTAGAACTCACCGCTGCTCTACTCTTGGCTCGACTCACACAATACGTTGTGAAAACTCTGGGACTATCAGGTGCACCCGTCTACCTCTGGACCGACTCATCAGTGACACTAACATGGATTACCTCACACCCATCACGCTGGAAGGACTTTGTCAGAAACCGAGTGTCGCAAATACAAGAACTGACTCCAGACTGCGAATGGAGCTTTATTTCTGGCAAGGAAAATCCAGCTGATTGTGCATCTCGGGGTGTAACTCTGTCCCAATTGGCAATGCATCAACTATGGTGGACAGGCCCCCCATGGTTATCACTCTCAATGCGCTCATGGCCCGCTCAACGACTCTTCTCAGACTCACAGGTTCACCAAGAGGAGCGACCGGAGCCCTCTGTTTCTGCAGCATCCGCTCAACCGGTGGATCAATGGGACATGATCCACAGATACTCAAGCTTGACGAGACTGCTGCGAGTCACGGCAACAATTCGTCGAGCAATCAACAGACTCAAGAAAATGCCACAGACTACGGTGAACATTCCACTCACGCCACACGAACTCAACGCAACACTCAAATTCTGGATTCGCTCAACTCAAGCAGCACACTTTAAATTCGAACTCACTGCGCTCAAGAACTTCGTTCATCTACCAAAATCTCACTCCTTTACTCGCTTAACGGCCTTCATCGACACACAAGGAATTATCCGAGTAGGAGGACGACTCGACAACTCACCCTTGGACACTGAGGGGAAGCATCCTGCAATATTACCTCGAAATTCTCACCTTTCCGACCTACTCATCGCAGATGCTCATGCTCGCACTCTCCATGGAGGAACTCAACTCACATTGAACCTGCTTCGGCAATCTGTTTGGATTATCGGTGGTAGAGCTCCAATCAGATCTTTCATCCTTCGCTGCTTGAGGTGTGCTCGGTTACGTGGCAATCGAGCGCAACAACTCATGGGTCAGCTCCCCTCCACGAGGGTCACTCCATCACGGCCGTTCACCACCACTGGAGTGGATTACGCAGGTCCACTCTCGATTAAAACGTGGAAGGGCAGAGGTGCAAAGGTTCAAAAAGGGTGGCTTTGCATCTTTGTCTGCTTTTCTACTTCAGCGCTTCATCTCGAAGTAGTAAGCGACTACTCAGCTGACTCGTTTCTCGCCGCGTTCAGACGGTTCACTGGACGCAGAGGTCTCTGCCATACTCTTCGCAGTGACTGCGGAACAACGTTCATTGGGGCAGATACCATGCTCAAAAAGCTCTTTACTCAAGGAACACGGGATCAACTCAACTTGACTGACTCACTTACTCAAGACAGAGTAAAATGGGAGCTCATCCCACCAGCTGCACCTCACATGGGAGGTAAATGGGAGGCAGCAGTGAAATCTGTCAAATATCACCTTCGTCGGACCATCGGAGAGACTCAGCTCACCTTCGAAGAACTGACTACTCTACTCATACAAATCGAAGCAGTACTCAACTCACGACCATTAGAGCCACTCACAGACGATCCTGAAGACATCTCAGCTCTCACACCAGGACATTTTCTCATCGGCCAGCCACTCACCACGATAATCGAGCCATCTCTGCTCGATCTCAACATTACCCGACTCGATCGGTGGCAACTCATTCAACAACGTTTCCAATACTTTTGGCATCGTTGGTCAGCTCAATACCTTCAGCAGCATCTCTCAATCTCAAAGTGGCATCATCCATCTCATGAGATAAAAGTTGGCTCACTTGTTCTACTCACGGATGAACGATATCCACCATCCAAGTGGCCACTAGCTCGCGTCACTCAACTGCATCCCGGCAAGGATGGACTCACCAGGGTTGTCACACTCAGAACCGCCACCACAACGCTCACGAGGCCGATCGTCAAGCTAGCGATCCTTCCATGGACTCACCGAGAATCTCCAGCATAATCATCATCAACTCTGTTGCTGATGGCGGGGAGAATGTTCAATTATTAACCACGGTCGGGTTAGATAATTGACTGAACTCAGCAGTCCCCGAGTCGTCGTATCGTGGATCGAGTTTAGCCCAACATCTTGAGACGATACTGGCGCGAAGGGTCCCTCGGAACCCCTCAGCGGCTCGTCCCTGTCCTTCTTGCTCGACCACGCTGCGACGCTTGGGGGCAGCCATTGTAGTTTCAACGCATGATGTAGAAGCAACAAGTGCTAAATCGCAAACGGTTACTCAGTCCCTCTCATTCTAAGACCGCTCATTTTATGAAAGCTCGACTTCACTTTGCTCACGGTAACTACTCAAAATACAATTCGTGTCATTTCAACTGGCCGTGACAGTGAATCACACTCAACCTTACGAGTATCCTTACAACGTACTCGAGCTCACGTTATTTAACGGTCAACTCACTCGCCGGCTCACCTAGTCTCGTTCAGTTCAATTCGGTTACTATACAGCTCGTAAGGTAATCGCAAGAAGAACTAGCAAAACTCGGTACGTAAACTCAAAGTGCATTCACAATCAAGAGAAGAGAAAAACGGTAAAACATAGATAATTTTATACAAAGGAACATCATTCGCTCTCTCTCCTGCACACGGAAATTAGTGCGCGTTCTCCCTTACTCTTACGAGAGATCATCATTCGCTCTCTCTCCTACACATGTGAATTAGTGCGCGTTCTCCCTCACTCTCACGAGAGATACCACTCTCCTTCTCGCTCATACTCACGTTAACTCTCATTCGTTCTCTCTCATATTCACGCGAGCCATCTCGCGTTCTCCATCTTGTTCACGGGAGCTATTTAGCGTTCCCTCTCATACTCACGGGAAATATCACGCAGTCTCTCTCACTCTTATCGAAAACTCATAAGTGTCATCTCGCACACGATACCACGACGAACTTCCTTCGCGCTGCATAGTGATTCGACGCACTGTTATCGTGCATTAAAACAATAATAAAAATTAGCGTGAAAATATTTAGCGTGAAATTATATTTATAATAAATTTATATTAAAGGTTTATTTTGGTGTTTTTATTTTTACCTATCGTACTACCAGCAGTCTTCTCGCGACAGTAACATTTCTGTAACAAAATGTACGTGGCATCCGTTACTGAAATGTTATTAAAATGTGACATAACATTTTCATTTATGTGTTATGTATGTTTTTTTGATTATTTTATTGGTATTTAATTAATTTGTAAATTGATTTTTGTGAAACCCGAAAGAAAACAAATTTTGTTACTTTTAATACATCACACGAAATTTTATCGTCGTAGACCGTCTCTAATCTACAATGTATATATTGTGACGGGCTCGTACACTTAAAACTTCGGAAAATAAGCGTCGAGCCACTCGTCCCAAATATCACGACGCCCGCACGTCTTTCCCACACTTCCTTGCTTTCATGCTGATGGGCGCCAGGCGATCAATTATTTCACCCGATCGCCAGGGAATTTATTGTCTAATCCTTACCACATCCGATCGTCTCCGGCTAGCTAAAAAGGGGGTGTAGTTCGGGGGACGCAGTACAAAAATAAAGAAAAACAATAATTACGGAGAAACTCGGGATATCCCCGCACGTATAATTTATTACCCGATGTAACGGTTAACACTTCGACGCTCGATGTTAATCTCAATATTTAACAAAAGACAATTGTACATTAATGACTCGAGTCCGACAGGTTTCACGGAAACTAGACGCACGCATTTACTACTTTTTCCCCGACACAGCTGGTATAACCAAGAGGGCACGACACGACAATCCCGACAATAATGGTAGCAAGTTTTTGACTAGACGAAGAGCACCTCGTGCGCTTACCTTTTCTCTTTCTAGCGAGATACGCTACCACGCGGTTCTCCTTCCTTGTCTCGCCCGGTGCCTCGTGGCCGGACTCTCTCTCGCTCGTTGCTGCTTACGGGCTGTCGTCGCTGCTCACTCTATCCCGCAGTGCTCGTGCACTCATCGCTTCTATCCTCTCTCCCACTCGCTCTCTCACACTCGCGGCTACGGGCGTTTGGGCTCGTGCCTTTGTTAGTTCACTCGCAGTGCTCGTGCACTGCCTCACTCTCTCCTCTCACTCTAACTCGCACTGTTCACGTGTTTGGACTCGCGCCTTTCCGATTAGTTTTCTTATTGTCTGCTAATTCCATGCGCTACCTCACTCTAATCTTTCCGTAGCGGCTGGCACTGCTGCACGCGGCGAGAATACTATCGAATTCGGTATATTAGATTTTACGCGTTCTTCTTCTTTCTTTTCACCTATTTGCGGTCCTTACACGTTCCGGGCCTTTTTCCTAATGCCTAATTGCTAGCGCGCATCGTGCCCTCTCGATCGCCGTCGCGTAGACCGCTCGGCGCCTCGAGTCTCTTGAGAAGGGGGTCCTTTGTAGCGTGCTCGCGTGATCTCCTCGCTTGACGCCTCGCCTTTCCTCTCCGTCCGTACAGCCTATGCCTCGAGCGTACGATATCTCGCATTCCTGGAAGAGTAGATATTTCCCCCCGCAGTTACTTATTCTCGGGCAGTTTATTTCTTTTGGGCCGAAGAACGATCGTACAACATTCGCACGGGCCGGCCTCGCTCGCGCGCGGGCCTCGGGCTGACGTGCGGGGACGGGGGCGTCGTAGCGCCTCGTCACAATATATATATATATTGTTTCGGTTGTAATGCTTTATGTACAGAGTTCCCAATTACTAGCTACTAGCTTACTAGCTAATTGTACGCACGAAAATATAGATCGTACTTTCATATGCTACAAATTCAGTTTTTCCGTTTAATTTTAAACCCAATACATCTCTTAGTAATAGTTTTCAAACTCCCGCCGATAATGCGGTTTCACGGTATCGCCCCATTGCCCAATCAGTTCAGTTAATTCATATGATTGGGTATTGGCTCTGGTCGGCACTTCCCTTGCCCAATCATACATGGTGATGTACGCGCATGCGCATAACCGTGTCGGAGGCTCGTGGTCGTGGTTGTGAGATCGGGAACCGGTGAAATCCGCAATCTGCGTACGTGCGAAATAAAATACCGGCGGGACGTAAAAAGTAATACAGGTACGTTTTTAATATATTGTCTGATTACGTAATTATAGTCATTTCCTATTCCTGTAGTTGATGATCCATGTATTTATGAGTTTGCGTGTGTCTGGTATTCATCTGGCTTTGTCTTTCAATCCTAGCCTCATCTAACCTCAAATTTCGAGATCGAGAAGCGCGAACGCATGATACGCGTCTACATCTATATCTACAGGAAAACGTGACTAAAAAAATCCCCGTCAACGAGTGGGGTAAGTGATAATTATTAATATTAATTATATTATAATTACTTCTGCTCCTGCCTTTTCAAAAAGTTGAAACTTTTAACAGTTTCGTAAAAACTGTTTTATTGTGTTCTGTCGCTCGTATTTGCTACCACTAAGCTTTTTTTTTTTTAATTCATATATTTTTCTATAAACAATAATATAGTAACAACAAAATGCCGAAAGACGTCGACCAAGTATCTCGACGACGGCGTGACCAGCTTATTAATGAACAAATCGCTCGGTATCTATCGTCATCGTCCTAATGTAATGTGCGACAGGTATCTCCGGCAAAAAAATTAGATGTTATCATTCCACACGAAGCAGCGAAGCAAGATGACATCAATATTGCTTTGTGTGAGGAAACCAAAGTGGAAAAAAGTGTGCCCTGTGCATCGTCACAAGCGGAGCAAGCTGTGTATGCTAATTCCAGCACTGCGTCAGCCAACATTTTGCCATGTAACATCAACGAAATGGAAATTAGTGAATGTGAGAGTATCGAGTCAGTACATTCTATAGAATCAGTACATGGGAAGTCACATTCATCTCTCACGCGTGAAACATATGATTCAAATGAATCAGATGATGAGGCAACAGCGAATTATCAAATATTAAAAGACGATGTAGCAGAATGTTTACGGGGAAATTTACGCGATAGCTTGAATGCGTGGGTTTCAAAATACTCTATTCGCCATAGACCAGTTTATTGTTTGTTGCAATTATTAAAACAACATGGGCTTGATGAAGTGCCAAATGATGTTAGAACATTAATGCACACACCGAGAAATACCAGCGCCGAAATTATATCTGACGGTAGTGCTCGTCAGAAGTATTTCGATCTTAATACGATTTTTACTAGGGAGATACGTAAATATTTTTCTAACATTCCAAGCGTTATTCTAATCAATATTAACGTCGATGGGTTACCGTTGTCCAAAAGCTCTAAAAGTCAATTCTGGCCGATCTTAATTTTAATTAAAGCCAGCTTTCCGATTTCTCCGTTTTTAGCAGACTTATATCATGGGGACTCTAAACCGAAAGACGCGAATAAATTTTTCGAACCGCTCGTCGCCGAGATGGTAGAGATTTTAAAGAATGGGATAATAATCGATTCCACGAAAGTAGAAGTCAAAATTAATGCGCTATGCTGTGATGCTCCAGCTCGAGCATTTACAGTTTATGTAAATGGTCATAATGGTTATTATGGATGTAGTAAATGTATACAAAAAGAATATCAATTCTGTAATAGAGTAGCATTTCCTAGCGTCGATAGTGAGTTAAGAACAAACGAATCGTTTCGATTGAAACAACATCACTTAGGTATTTCGGTATTAGAACAACTCGGTATTGGTATGTCTTCACAAATAGCATTAGATTATATGCATTTAGCATGTCTCGGCGTAATGAAACGCTTGATTCAATTTTGGGTTCACGGTGCTAGAAACATAAGATTTTCAGACCAAATAAGTAACGAAGCTTCACACAAACTAGAATCTATGATAGATTACATTCCACAAGAATTCGCTAGAAAACCTCGTCCCCTCAAAGACTGTGATCGTTGGAAAGCAACAGAATTTCGGCAGTTTTTGTTATATACAGGGCACGTTGTTTTAATTTGCGTGGGAATTCAAGAGAACTTGCTCGAACATTTTGTATTCCTCAGCATTGCTATACGGATTTTGTGCGACCCTCAATCGTACAATAAGGCTAAATCTAGAGATTACGCAGACTCGTTACTAACATGGTTCGTGAGTTCTTATGGGAGAATATATGGTGAGCACTACATATCATACAACGTCCACAATCTTATCCACTTAACGAATGAAGTAAAGAGATTTGGCTGTTTAGACGAATTCAGTTGTTTCCCATTCGAAAATCATTTGCAATTTATAAAAAACGAAATTTCTAACTGCGGAAAACCACTCGAGGAAATAGTAAATCGCATGCACGAAATTGAACTATCAAAATCCAACCCGAGTCGTACAATCAAGGATTATCCCATCGTTTATTGCATATCACGTGGTGCAATTAAGTATTTAGCATTTGATGGATTTACAATTTCGACGAAAGACCGGGATAATTGCTGTATACTTCATAATAAATCCGTGATCATCGTCAAGCGTATAATACGAGAAAATAATGTGGTCTATGTACGCGTGAAACATGTGGAAAATATTGGATCCCTGTACACTAAACCGTGTGATTCTTAAATTCTCGGAATATTTATAGCATCATTATCATCTATTGAGTCAGATGCAAATCTCGTTTCATTGCCCGTATCACAAATTAAGCAAAAGTGTTTGAAGCTACCTTATTCGGAACAAGATAGAACTGTTGTCATCATTCCAATTTTACATGCTAATAATTAATAGAATAAACTAAGTAGTTGTAAAAGGTAGATATGAATAATATGGTATAACCCGACCGGAGAATTATTATCACCGATAAAAAATACACGACTGCTAAAATATTGAGAATTGATTGAATATTATATCGACTAACGAGATTGACGAAAATGGCAAACAAAAAATAGGCAAAAATATAATTACTCTGATAAATATCATTCTCAAAAAAATGCATACAATTTCTTTGCTATAAATCGTAAATCTATACCATTTTTTTTACAGGTTGTAAACAATGAAAGACGCGGTGGTTCAATTTGTGGACGATGGGACCATCTCTGAAGTTCTCGTAAACTGGTTGCGGATTATCGATGGGAAAATTCAATGTTGGTGGCCTGGTTCTACGCCGGATTTGAATTCTTTAATAGAAAATGAGATAAAGCCTAACGCGAAAAGTTGGGAACTCAGTGACATCGTGGTCGAAAAATACTGTCGTAAGCAAACTGATTTTATTGACCTCTGCTTTTATTATTTCGTTATTGAACAGATTTTGTAACTATTCGAATAATTTCAGACAACTTACGCACAGCCAGGGTTGCTGCTCCGATTATTGCAGATCTTCCGTCTACAAAAGTCGAGATGGCGTCGGCTGTCGTGCGCTTTACGGAAGATGGAAGTGTGTCCGAAATTCCAATAAGTTGGTTGAATGTAATGGATGGATCCAGTCAATGCTGGTGGCCCGGGTCGACAATGAAGAATGTATCTACGCTGATAGCAAAGAAGATTATTCCAGAAAAGAAAACGTGGGTGCTGTGCGATATCGAGGTTGAAAAACATTGTGGTGAGCAAATGAAATTTATTTTGTCTATTTTCGACTTTTGTTTTAGTAATACATGACTGGGTTTTTTTTTATTGCAGAGAACTTAAAAAAGGCACGAAATGCTGCAAACGACATCGATCACGCAACGACAGATGAAGAAAATATGAGGAGAGGATATAGAAAGCAAATAGCGAAAAAATATTCGTCGGATTCCAGTGATACTGAGGTCGAGGACACTTCATCAATAAAACTAAAAAAACCGTTCGTTCCGAAGGTGAAGACGGATAGAAACGTTTTTCGCGGTCCTGAGAGAGCTTCGAAGGATTCAAGTTTCCACGACGCTGTCAAGTCGAATCCGAAAAGTGCGACTATTATATTATCTCATGTCCATGTCATGAACAGTTTTTTTTACCATTTGGTTGTCAATTTGTCAGAGCAATAACTGGACGTAATGCATGTATGGGTTGTATTTATAATGCACTGAGTCCCCCCTATTTATTAAATATACTTTTCTTTTAGAGCAACAGTCTATAATGGAGTTGAGACCGCCTACTCTCGAAATTGATGCCGAGAGTATACCTATTCGTGAGAGTAATAACAATCTGGCAATCGAATATTCGAGTGAAAGTCGGGATACTGAGCATCAGGCCAAGCTTACAGTCAACAACTTTGACTAGAACTTCAATATCGTTCAAGGTACCCCACGTGGTAGTTACGCGTCAGTTGATTTGTGTATTAAACAGGAATAGAATATTTTTATTTTGCGGGTGGTTTTTATACACTGTTCTAGATATGACTTCGGCTGAAAACGCACAACTAAGCAGTCTGCTAAAATGTTCGGACACGACTGAAAAGATAGGTTTGTTTTTAAATCATATTGATTTTGTTTTTCTTTTTGATTATATATGGATGTTATTTGAATCGAATATTTTTCTCAATGTTTTAAATTTTATAATAATGGTGTGTTCATAGATTCCCGCGAACGAACATTCGGCGATACTGGACGCCCGATAGTTGATCTCGCAACCGGCGATCGATTCGACTCTATAATGCTTGACAGTTCCGTCGAACCCCAACACAAATGCCATTGCTCATGCGCAGGTATCTTATTATTTTTCTTCTTCTTTTTTTAAATTGTATTTGCATCTATTCATAGTGTCCTGTGATTTTTTTTTACAGAGCAATGCAAATTGATTATACGTATGATCGCTAGTCTGCAAATCGACGTAAAAGGGTTGTACGATAAATTGAAAAGGCACGAACCGCGACGCCATGAGAATATAGACAATTCCGATGCGAGATTGATAAAACAATTGCTGCCAATAAACGATGTAGCAACTATCGACGAATTTGAAAAACTGCTGACGACCTCCGACGAAGTTAAGTCACAATTTGTGAGTATCCGAGTGATATAAAAGTATTTAAAAATTGTGATTACTCGTATTCTGTATATATATATTTTTTAAATGTTATATAGAAAGCATTCATTTTACGAATTGCGGGTAAAAATGCCAAGGAAATGATGATGAGCGTGTATTCGCTCGAGTTTTTTCGACGTCAGTGGCAAGCTTGGTCACGTGGAAAGGCGTACGCCAAAACTTCGGAATTCACACACTGTACATCGTCCAGATGCTTAAAGGTAAATAGCGTCCGAAAAATTATGATAATTGCGGCTATTTTTATACTTTATTTATATGCATATATTATATGCAGACATTCAAAAAATACAAAATTCCCATTTGTTAATAAATAATTTATCGAAAGAATTTCATTTATTTCAGATTCGGTATGCGATCATTTCACAGACTATTCCGAAGCGGACTTCGAAACAACCGCCAAACAATGGGTTCGCTTAGGAAAGCAGCGAAAAGAGCGTGAATATAAAGCCGCGGCGAAGGGAAAAAACCAATTAAAGATCCTTGCGCCTGAAAGTGAGCTTGAAAAATTGATGAGGATCGCGAAAACCTTTTACCCAATCATTTTTTTGTTTTTTTTTAAATTTCTTTTCTTTTCTTTATAACATGACATCAATGTGATACATATGTACCTGACAATGTTAATGATCTCAAGTTTGTATTATCCTATTTTTTACGACATAGTCTATAGTTTTTAAGGTTTTCCGAGCGGTACAGCCCGGGTAATATGAGATTCGAAGATTTTCAGAGAGTATTTCGAACATTCAAATTACAATTCGAAAGACATCTTTGAGTAATTTTAGTGAGATAAAAAGGAACATAAAAAAATGTATGTAAGTTGATATATATATATATATATATCTCTTGATATGTATGTATATACTGTGACGTGACTTTTTGGCCACGCCACCCGTGCGAAGTGTAAGCGGCGAGGAGTGTCGGATTTACGACACTGGAGTGGTGCTCGGTCGCTTCTAGACACCGGCAGGAGTACCGGCGAATTAAAGACATCTACATCCTATTGTTTTGCTATCTTCCATTATTTTTTTCTACGATCTATTTAGTTAAATATCGCGAACAAATTCCAGGCTATCTTAATTCGAATTAAGGCTATCTTTAAATTAACGCTAAATTAGGTAAAATAGAATATATTTATTCCACGACCGTATTGTTCCCCCCGTCATCGGAGTCTCACCCCAACGACCACCTTCCACCATGGGATTTACACTCCGCCAACGAACCATTACCTGCCACAACACACGTTGCCGCTCGTGTAGTACCTCGCTACCTTCAAGATTGTTTCTCGTCCTCACACCACATGAGCTACTTCGGATATATAGTTTTCTTCATTTATTAGAGCTCTAGGAGCTCCAAAAAACTCAGTTTTGGGAATTTAGCACTATTATACAGTGCTGCAGGCGGACACTGAACACCTGTGTCCGTGGACCTTGGATGCCAAAGGAGCGCGCTGGAAAATGGGCCAAGATATTACCGAGTCACCCGCCTCCTACACGACTTACCAGCCTGGAGCTGGACCATCCCACTGAGAAGCAAATTGTCGCGGTCCGGCCAACCCGGCGCCCCACTAAGAAAGGGCTTGAAAGCAACTGAAGAAAGGTTTAATTGCAGTGTTGCGCCAAATATGTTGTGAGTTCAATCGCCGATGCATCGTGGCCACGATTTCCCGCGAGAGGAACTCCGCACCTTTCTAACGTTGCCAACGAATCCGAGGGGAAGACATTTGCACCTCAGTAAGACTTGCTGCAAAACTTGGAGACTGAGGAGACACAAGGAGTAAGGAAAATCACATGAAAAATTCGCTATCTCAATCCTACCACTATCTACAGCACCATAAATCATCAAATAAGCTATATTCAAAAATAACGCGTGTATCGAGCCTTTCCGCGAGAACTAGAACTCGCCTAGCTACGAAAGGACCCGAGAGTAGCCGAATTTCGCAGGAGCGAAACCGAAGATCCAGAGTGTGTGTGAGCGCGGTATTTGGCGAGACGGCGGAGTGGGGAATACCATCGATCGACGCCGCAGCAGATCCCCGAATAATTACTTCCGTGATAACTGTGCCAGCGAGGGCATCGTTCTAGTGACAACCTAAAATCATCGTTCGAGACTGCTGCAGCGTTCCGGTGAGACTCAACCCTCCATTTACCATTCTGTCAATGGGAATTCTTTGTTCGCTCTCTACTATCGTAAGTTAATTATATTGTTTTATTGAAGTTTTGTTGTTTTGAAGTTTCCTTTTAGTTTTAGTTGTTAGTAGGTGTACCGAGTATAAAAGAATTCCTGGTATTAATTCTTGGTCGATCGCGTATTGTTTAAATTATCAAAGAAAGTGCTACTGTTTAATTAGATAATTTTCTTATAAGAACTCCTTTTAGGAATTAAATACTCAACTCTATTTGTGAATTATTTGAACGTTGATTTTATATTTGTGGTTGAATTTATTGAATTTTCATATTATCGGCTACCTTAATATTTTATTGTATTTAGGAGTAATTATGAGTATAAAATTATATTCAAAGGAATATTTGGAGCCCGTTAGAATAAGATGTCTCGAAAGGAATTTTTCGCCTCTCCTGCCGGCCCGTCTCGCGCTCAGGGGTCACGTTAGTCCGTTGAGGTGTTTACTTCTCGACGTGTTGTTATTGCTATCTCGCTATCTATCGCTTTCTCTGTCTCTCTTATTGAACCAGTTATCTTTGCTTAAATGCCTCCGAAGCGATTCGTATTTTTCGGGATTTTCGATTTATGCTACCTACCATTTCTGTGTTTCGCTCTCTATCGTCGGTCAGCTCGCTACCTCGGGTATGGCTACCCGCGCTTACTTACTTGATTCCCAGAATATCGAAGGAAGATTATCTGTTCTCCTGTTCTCTCCCCCTGATAATTTCCCGACGTATTCGCTACCTGTTATGATTAGTATTATTCTTATTATTATCATTATTATTTGAGCTACCTATTATTATTAGTATTATTTATTATTATTATTATTTGCGCTATCTATTATCAATATTATCATAGTTATTGTTATTACTACTTTTCTTTTATTTCTACCGGATTATTTCCTTCTAAATTTATTTCCAATCTGTTGTAATTTGGCTTCTCCCGGTTATTCGATGACGCGCTAGAGTTTATTTTATTTGGGTTATGGTTATGATTCTTTTGAGTATCTTGTATTTTCTTTTTTTGTTAATCTAGTCTCCGCCATGGTTCAGCCAAATATAAATTTACTTTTATTTTATAAATATTGATTTGCTTTATTATATTTTATGCTATCTTATATTAAGGGGTAATGCCACTGTAAATTTTTTGAAAAATCGATTTTTTTTTATTGGCTTAAAAAATAGTTTAAACCCTCTAGAATAAGAAAAAAAAGGTCCTGTGCGAAAAAAAATTTGTTGTCCTTAGGAAATGAAGGTCGCCGCCAAGCGTGTCTAAACTTGCTCCGAAACGACTACCTGCGGTAAACATAATGACGAAAAGGGACGACACAATAGGCCCCCCCCCCCCATTGCTCCTAACCGCCGGTATTAATGTTCCACGTGTCCTTTCGATCCTTTTGAGCATTATCAAGAAAAATTCCATTAGTTTAGAGACAGCAAGCGCACAGTAAAGAGCGATTGATTCTTCATAAGCGACGATTTTTGCGTGTTTTTCGTGGTTTCTTTACAATTTCACTGTAAAATTTACGAACGTGTAGTTGAAATGAGTGCTCGAGTGTATCTTGGAAAAAAAGGTACGAAAACCTCGTATCCAACGCGGCGTCGGTCAAGCGGGAAGAAACGACCCTTGAATCAATACGAACGTGAGAGTGATGAGCCGGGCGTCAATGCTTCGGCGAAAAAACTGAAGGACTGCAACGAGGAATTCGATGTTAATAGTCAATTCGGCTATAGAATCATCAATTTCTGCGCCGTTTTTGCCGTTATTGCCCAGCACGTGAAGTGCAAAACGTGCGGATCTGACATTGCGTTTCGAGAAAGAAGTCCTCGCGGTTTAGGATTCAAAATTGTAATCGTTTGCCCAAAATGTCCCGATGTGGATATTCCGAGTTCCAAATTAATTCGCAATGCATATGAAATAAATCGTAGAATCGTGCTTGCAATGCGACTGATTGGAATAGGATTACATGGAATCCAAAAATTTTGCGCGTTCATGGATTTGCCACACCCAATTTTTCATTCATTTTATGATAAATTGGTCAAAACGATAGCAATCGCAACGAAAGCAGTGAGAGATGCAAGCATGAAGAAAGCAGCGCAAGAAGAGAAGGAGGAAAGCCAGAAAAATGCCTTGGATGCGTATCATCACAATCAGCCAATGAGTGAGGAGGTTTATCAAGCCATCAAACCCATCTACATGGAATTGAGCCGGGACGAGTTGCTGGAGCGTTGCTTGGGGGCCTATACTCAAAACAATAACGAAAGTTTCAACGCTACCGTTTGGAGTTTGGCCCCCAAATCATCCTCAAGCGGAAAAACTGTACTAGATATCGCGACGGATATCGCTGTTTGCATATTCAATGGCGGCCTTACCAACGTCTTGCAAATATTCAAGATGTTGGAGGTGGAAATTGGTGTACAGTTATATAATTTCTGCATCGAAGCCGACGCCAAACGCATCACGCACGCGGAGACATCTCTGAGCGACGCGGCTAAAAGTGCGCGCGCGCTCCAAAAATCAACCAGGAAAGACGAAGAAGACGAAAATTTGGCTATCGAAGGACAAATGTATGGTGCTGGGATTGCAGACTAACGGTAAAAATTTTTTTTAACTTCTTTTTTAAATTTTTTTCAATAAAAAACTATTCGCAAAACTTTAAACGCGTTTTTCTCGAAACATGGTTTTTCAAAATGGCACGCAGCATAACTCGAACAATTTTCATTTTTTTTACTTGAAATTTTAACCAGATGTGAACATTTACATTATCTTGAGAATGTCGATCGGAATTTTCAAGAACTTTATTTATTGATTTTTTATTAACAAAAAACTTGCCGTTTTTTTCGTCAAAAATCAATTTTTTTTTTCAAACGCACGCCAAATCCACAAAAATTGATACTTTTTAAAATCCGATCGACATTCTCTAGCTATAGCCCTCTAGATTAATGGTTTTTTTTTTTTTATTCTAGATTCAAAAGTGCACCAGTGGTGCTGCGTGCCGCGGAGCCCTGGAAGCAAAACATGTCCCGGGAAGATAGCTGTGGAACCGCCATTTTGTTTTTTTTTTACGGTTAAAAAATTTTATAATAAAGGTTAATGTATGCCCGATAACACCATTAAAAGTTTTTTTTCAAATACCTTCAATTTCGGGAGCAAAAAATTAGTGAAAAAACCTTTTTTTTTGGGCCGTTACAGTGGCCTTACCCCTTAATGACGTTACTTTATTTAATTTTCTTATCTTGTACGGGAATGTTTGGGATGTTTTATTTTATTATAATTTTATTTTCTTTCTGTTTTTTTTTTTATATCGAGTCGCCCATTCTCCTAACTTGTACCATCCCAAACTGAGACGATCCATCGTGCGCCTCGTTTGCCAAAATCGAGTGCAGCCCGGGAATAAGCTAATAAACAGCCATGATTCCCGAAGCTTTGCGTCGTTGTCACTCATTCTTTGTTCACCCAGCCCCTCTATCATATCAGCTCGTGGAGCCTGAGCTAGTCGTGTGTCTTAGAGCTTTTCACCACATCCTCGCTCTATCCAGCAGGGGAGAATTTGTTGCAAGGGGAGACCGATTAAAGTCGATCCTTTAGATCGGCGGTACTAAGGTACCTGGCGCCCAACCTCTCTTATGTTGCAGATTTGCCTACTATTTTATTGATATCCTTCTTATGTTGAAGTTGTTACTCGCCCGGGGCATCTCAGCTATCTTATGAAAAATGCTATCTTCCAAATTATCGATTGCGCTATCTTTAGGGATCGCTATCTTTTATCATACGCTGCCTTTCAGACGATCCGTTTCAGCTCTCTTTAGGGAACGCTACCTACTATAGCAAGCTATCTTGTAGATAACTCGGATCCGCTATCTTTAGGGACTGCTATCTTTGACAACACGCTACCTTTCAGATGAACCGGTTAAGCTCTCTTTAGGGATTGCTATCTACTGTAGCAAGCTATCTTGTAGATAATTCGGGTACACTATGTTTAGGGATCGCTACCTTTCGTGGAAAGCTATCTTTCGGATGTTTTGGTTAAGCTATCTTTATGGGTAAGGTAACTCCTGATTCGAATACTTTTAGATCCTTATGGTTTATGGTTCCCCTGGAAATTATAATTATTTGCTGGATGGATGTCGAGGGTGAAGAGCGAGGGTTGTGAGCCTTTCCGGAAGGAAAATTCCTCACAATACATATAAGAGAAAAAAGAATTTGCGCAGTGTAACTAATTCAAAATGTATCTCGAAATAAATACTGTTAAAAATAATTTGAGGAATTTATTGAGAATTCTAGATTTTACGGTTACATACCGTTATGACCATGTTACATAAATATTACGCGTATACAATGTGGATTTTTCTATACCGGAAAATGGAACCGCTCTGTAACACGAAAGCATACTTGTTACGTAAATGTTATTAATAGTTACATATTTGATACGTAACTATTTCCCTATCCTGTTACTTTCTTGAGTGAGAAATAGTTCATCACTGGTGAATCACCGGTGATCTTCTTGCTACATAACGTGTGACTTTATGCTATGTAACTGCTACATCAATGTTACCAATTTGTGTTTGCTGGGTATCAAAATGCCGACAATAATAATTGATTTTCTGAAACGTAGTCAACATACGATAATTCAAGAAAGAGTACCACTTCGGTAAGATATTTTGTTAAATACATCATTTTTTTCCTTTTGTAAAGAATGAAAGTAAATTCATAATGGTTAAATGTAACAGTCTATTAGGTTACGTTTCTTCGATGGATGGATTTTTTTCAATAAACTATAAGCAGGGTTTTTCGTTCATATTGGCAAATGGAAGACATTTCCGGGTCATTATTTCTGATAAGCCGGGTCATTTTGCAGTGACGGTATGGATAAATCAGGTATGATTGTACTGACACAATATGATAATAATCTATTTAATAAAATATTTAAATAATAGTATGTACATGAAAAGAAACGAAAAGATTATAATATTTATATTAATCATATTTTCATTTTTTCATTCAGATTATCAAGATAAACTATGCTATCCCTATATATAATGATGAATTTGAATTATTGGAAATGCACACGTGAAGGATTACCGCGAAATAGAATTATTCCACGTCTTGCCAGTGTCGGAGGTAAAAATACTTCCAAGATTTCGTTTATGTACTGAGAAAGAGAGCTAACATAATTATTTTTATATGTTTTATTTAATTAATTATAATTTTATTATTAAAAAAAATGTTTAAGTAAAATAATGTTATTTCTTGAAAAACTTGTTGATTTTTTATTATTTATAATTGTTTTGCTTTTTTTAAAACATTGTGTAATCGTAATTTCACATTAATTACTTGTTGGTTAGTTTAAAACGATGCTCATGGTCACGATAACTGTGATTTATTTAAATTCCCCGATTCAAATCAAATAAATCACTTCATTTGTTAGTTCGAACGTTTATGTGTGTGAACGGTTCAGCTCGCTCACGTAGCTCACTTCGTGAAGGTTTGCTGTCATTTCATTTTAAATCTAACTTCATATTATAACCATCGCGGTAAAAATAATTTTAGAAAAGTGATTGAAATTTTAAAAAATGGGAGGAACTGAGAGTATAGAAAATGCAAAAGATATCGATGGTATGGCATCTGAGGGTACAGGGGAGATAGGAGAAAGCAAATACATTCAAAAAAATGAAAAAATAAATGAAAAGAAGCGAACTAGAGGAGGAAAAAACCTTGACGAAAGAAATATGATGTAAGTTATAATAATAAAGAATTAATATAATTTAAAAAGTATACATTAATTTCATAACGTAAACGAGAATACAAAAAATATAGAATTCACAGATACGGAAATGGATTCAGAATTGAAGAAGAAAAAAAAATCATTCAACTGAAGAAAGAGAGAATTTATACAACGAAAGCAAAAGAAAAAAAAGAATATGAAACGCAAGAAGAGCGAAGAAGAGAGAGAGAACGCGAAGAAAGAGAAGAACGAAGAAGAGAGAGAGAGAGAACACGAAGAAAGAGAAATACGTAGAAGAGAGAGAGAGAACACGAAGAAAGAGAAGTACGAAGAAGAGAGAGAGAACACGAAGAAAGAGAAGTACGAAGAAGAGAGAAGTACGAAGAAGAGAGAGAGAGAACACGAAGAAAGAGAAGTACGAAGAAGAGAGGGAGAACACGAATTTCAGACACGTGAGGCACATTCTCAAGAGGCTCGAAATACCAATCAAAGAAGACAAAGATCCGTTTTGCGAAGCATGCACTGTGGGAAAAATGCACCGACTTCCATTCCCGGAAAGCAATTCGAAGTCCGAGAGCATTGGCGAAATCATACACGCTGATCTTTGCGGACCTATGCCCACGAAATCTATCGGAGGATCAAGGTATTTTCTACTAATAAAAGACGATTACTCGCATTATCGCGAGGTATATTTCTTTGAGAGCAAATCTGAAACAACGAGATACATAGAGAAGTTCTTCAAAAAGGCGGAGAAACATTGTCCAGGAGGCATTCGAGTATTTCGTACAGATAATGGACTAGAATTTATTAATAATGAGGTGAAAGCATTGACGGATCAATTAGGAATTCGACACCAACGAATGGTCGTGTATACCTCGGAACAAAACGGATTTGCAGAAAGGGACAACCGCACCCTGAAGGAAGCAGGCATAACGCTTATGCTTGCGAGAGGATTCGGTACGGAATTTTGGGCAGAAGCAATTAACACGGCCGTAGCTACTCTAAATCTGACTGGAACGAGCAGCATCAAGGAAGCAACACCATCAGAGATATGGTTCGGAAGAAAACCGGATGTAAGAAATCTTCACATTTTTGGAGAAGAAATATTCACGCATGTACCGAAGGAAAAACGTCACGCATTCGACGCAAAAGCGAGAAGAGGTTTTTTCATCGGCTACGGAGAAGAAACTAACGGATACCGGATCTGGTATCCCGATGATAGAAAAATTGCAACTGCGAGAGATGTTATTTTTTTTGGAAAAGTTCACCACGGAATTTCGAAAAAAGATCAGGAAAACGACGAGGCATGGTTGGACAAGCGACGATGGACAAGACGCTGAGCAACCAGAGAACAACGTACAGCCAGAAGGAGAAAGTATACAAGAGATTGAACAGGACAATCCCCATGTCGAACCTGAACGAGCAGCGACAGAAGCAAATCGCAATGACAGAAGAAATAACGATGAAGACGAAGGTTACAGACTCCGAGACAGAACAACCCTGACACCACTTAACAGATATACCGATTTCGTTAACAGTATATTTCTAGCTGAAAATCAGGAGCTACAAGAGCCACTCTCGTACAAAGAAGCTATAAAAAGTGAGGAAGCAACGAGGTGGAAGAAAGCTATGGATGAAGAATTCGAATCCCTTGTACGAAATAACGTATTTGTTCTCAAGGAAGCAGACGATGACTCGAGAACGATAGATTGCAAATGGACATTCAAATTAAAGAGAGATGGAAACGGGAAAATCAATCGTTATAAAGCGAGACTCGTCGCACGCGGATTCACGCAACGTGAGAGAATCGACTATCAAGAGACTTATAGTCCCGTGGTACGTTTTGATTCGATCCGGACCATACTTGCCATAGCCGCGAGTAATAAAATGAAAATCAAGCAATTCAACGTCAAAACGGCGTTGTTGTACGGTGATATCGAAGAAAAAATCTACATGAAACAACCGGAAGGATATGAAGACGGAACCGGAAGAGTTTGCAGACTAAAACGAAGCCTGTATGGTCTCAAACAATCTTCTCGTTGCTGGAATCGACACTTTACTGAATTTCTGAATAAATTTAATCTGAGAGCAACGAACGCGGATCCCTGCGTATTTACCAGTGAAGATAAGAACGAGAAACTGATCTTAGCAATCTATATAGATGACGGTCTCATCGTCTCTCAGAATCAAGCATTGATAAACAAACTTCTTGTTGACCTTAAGACGGAATTTGAAATAACACATAACGACGCGAATCTGTTCTTGGGCTTGCAAATAGAGCGCGCGAGGGATGGTTCGATATTTTTGCATCAAGAAACCTACGGGAAGAGAATTTTGAAACGTTTCAAAATGGAAGAAGGAAATCCCGTGTCAATTCCAGCGGACCCGCATCAAGACTTGAGCACTCATGTGCAAGCGGGAGATCAATAGAAAGAGAAATAGAGACTCGGCGATCAACGACTGGATTTATCTTGAAATTTGCCTCAGGAACGATATCATGGAACTCGCAAAGGCAACAATCTGTTGCTCTCTCAACTACTGATGCGGAGTATATGGCTGCTTGTCAGACCGCGAAGGAAATAGTATGGACAAAGGCTCTTATTAAAGAACTTTTAAACATCGACGATGTTCCAACGATATTGTATATGGATAACCACAGCGCAATATGCCTCGTGAAAAATCCTCTGTTTCACAAGCGAGTGAAACACATCGACGTTCGATTCCACCATGTGCGGCAACAATATGCTAAGAAGAACAGAAGATAACGAGGGAAAGCCAGGGAGCAAGAGGAAAATATATTATTTAACATACCACGAATTAATAGAAGAGAAAGGGAAGAATTGGAAAACAATTTTGAAAAAGATAGGTCGAAATGGTCCATGCGTGGACGATCATATCGATCATGATATGATTGCATATATCAAGATTGCATGGTATAAAAGTAATCAAATTGATACACCACTGCTTTTCCACATAACATTCTGAATCAATCTCCGTACTTAATTTCGTGTTCATGCTTTTGTTTTTTACTAATTATCCTTCACTATCTTTCGGTTTTTATATTCATTTTTGGCATTAACCACTCGTTTAAATCTACTCTTAATTTTGTGTGTGATTGTACGAGTGCGATTACGCATTCGCGTTCCTAATGTGATGTTATTAATTATTTCCCTCAGAATAGAAAATCATATCATTATGTGTTTTAACGTTCTATTTTCTTTAAAATTCTTTGTGAATAATAAAATAAACTGATATTAAATGTATTTTTAAATAAATTTGCAAGGTTCTACTTTGCAAGCTTCTTGTTTGAGCTCGAAAATCATTTTTCAAAAAAATTAAAAATGTCATAAATTTTGAACCGCTCGACTGATTTGCGTCAAATTTTTACTCAAACCCTGTTCCATGATAGTCCATATGTGAACAAAATTTAAAGCAGGTATCTCGTAACTTAAGCAAGCTAGTGTGAGAACGAGATTAAAAAAAAAATAAAAAATCTTAAAAAATTCGAACTACTCGACCGATTTGTGCCAAATTTGCATTAAACCCTTGTTTAATCATAGTTTAGAAGTAAAACAATTTTAATCCCGATATATCGCAAATAAACTGATATTAGATGCGCGAGTGAATGCTCGAACGACATTTTTCAAAAGTTATTAAACGTTATAAAATTTGAGCCACTCGACCGATTTGCATAACATTTATACACAGACCTAGTTCTAGGACAATCTACATGTGTGTGAAATTTGATTAAGATCTGCCTAAAAAAGTTGAAACTTTTTTTTTTCGCGACAACAATGTTTTGCTTTTTTTCGAATAGGATCAAAATTTATCAACATATCGACCGTTGTTTAAAATAAATTCATCTTCAATAGTCAATAATTGTTAAATCACGTGGTAAATTGCAGCCGGTCATCCCAGAATTTACAAAAGTAGAATTGTTTACGGACATTTAAAAAAAAAATTAGAATTGCAATAAAATTTGAACCACTCTATCGATTCTCGCCAAACTTGGCACCAATCATGATTCACTGTAAGTTCGTTTGTGTTCAAAAATTTAGCCTGATATATCGTAATTTACAAAAGTTATAGCGTGAAAACGATTTTTTCAAAATTTTCAAAATGCTGTAAAATTTGAATTTTTCAATCGATCCGCGT
The DNA here is from genome assembly GCA_964016905.1 of Perithous albicinctus. NCBI lineage: Eukaryota > Metazoa > Arthropoda > Insecta > Hymenoptera > Ichneumonidae > Perithous > Perithous albicinctus. Next base: position 6,336,820 of record OZ024689.1, on the reverse strand, counting down.
CAACTGCAATCCCAAAAGTTGTTGTATGATAGTCTACTTGCGTACCAAATTTGAGGAAAATACATGAAAAATTGCGACAGTATCGTGCTAACAAGGCAATTTGCACACACACACACACACACGCACACACACACGCGCGCACTCACGCACGTACGCACGCACGCAAACACACATAAGGCATCTCGTACAAATCACACTTACATCTTACGCCAACGAAAAAAATATACAATTAGATGACAGCATTTTTCGGCGATGTCTTGTTAGAATCAAGCTGTGAATGACATCGTTTCGAAAGAATGTCTGAGTGTATTTAATGTCTACCAATAAAGTTTTTATCATTTTAAGAGTAAAAATGTTTGCTTTTGAAGTCTAGGTTCAAATTTTCATGAAATTATTTTAATAAGTATGCAAAATACGAGTGTTCATAATTTGTGTTGTATTTTTTATTTCTTTCTATTCAATGAATATGCAAGATAAGGGAGTGGAGTTCCCTAAAAATGGTGTAAATAGATTAGAAGTAGAATTGCGCATTGGAATGACTCAAAATTAAGAGAGGAAAACTCAGTAAAAATTCACAACAAAATAATGTAAAAATTTGAACAACCAAACTAATGCTGATTTGAAACAAAAAAAAATGAAAAATATATTTTTTTTGTTCCATCGTTTTATTCGTCCGATTTAAAATAAATAGAAAACCTGTACTGTACCTGGTACCTGGTACACTGCTTCCTCGTTATGGATCCACATAATTTTGCCGAAAAATCATTCAGCCGACTCGTCGTGTTGCCTGAAATCACAATGGCGTATCGTTGGTTTCCCGAACAATCATATTGCCGAACGTCACATTGCCGAACTATTATATTACCGAATGATCACTTTGTCGAAAAATCATATTGCCGAATGTCACATGGGTAAGTCGTCTTTCTGCCGAACCATCAAATTGACAATATTTTATAATACCGAATTCCAATTGGCTGAATCGTTAAATCACCGAAATTTTATGAAGTCGAAAGACATTTTACCGAAATATCATTCCTCCGAACCACATTCTCCATTTTAGTGATTAGTTATATAAATGTGCAAATGTCTGATATCATATGTTTAAATCCCATTTTTTAAAACCATTAACCGTAATATCAGTTCGATTATGACGATCAATAGTTCATTTTGTTCATTGAATGATGCTTTATGGATTAGCTGTTTAGCTTTTTGATAGTATTCGTAGTTCGAAAGATATAATCGTTTGATTATGCTATCCCCATCTAACATCAGGCACAGATATGGCTGTAAATTTTGAACAACTAATGCTATAATAAATCTGGCCGATCAATCTATTAAGGACCTTTCAGTAACCAAAATGAGCTTCAGCTCGTTATAATTGGATTATTATTATGGTTTGTTCTTGCCAAAAACTGCACGAAATATGTCATCGAATATTTGCTGTTAAAATACTTGTATGTTAAAAACTAATTCTGCTAGGCGAGTAATCCCTCCGATCTGGTAATTAAACCACCAGAAATTGTAAAAAGGTTTTTCAAAATTTAGCACTTACTTGACTAGTATGAAACGATCCATTTTCCTTAATGATGTATGATAGATACAGTCTCTCTAAACGTGATTTTCAGGGAAAATTTCAAACACTTCCCGATGGGATAAAAATCGAAAAAAAATTCAAGCATGTAAAAGGTACTGAAAAGATCGATTTTGCATAATAATAATTTCAACACGTTATTGGCAAATTGATGAATAAAAAAATTGTTGAAAGGTGATTGTTGTCGGGTGATTGAATTAACCAACAACCTAACTTTTTTTCGAATGAAAATAATTAATCAATTTTTCCGAATACATATGAATTTTACCTTTATTTTTAATTTCTACTTTGAATTTGGAAAAATGCGCGAGAAATAACGATTTTGGATATGCGTTTGACGAAAAAAATCTTGAGTGTTGTTACGTCCTAGCCATTTTTCCATCCTTTCTCCTATTTTTTGAATAACTACTATTCCCACAATATGCTTTTGAATTTTATTTAATTGACGAATAAATCGTCCGATGTGGATCTTCCGATCACGCAGGACGACCGTCTCGAATTTCAGCATAGTCATATCCGCTCGCGAGCGATCGCGACAATTAGCTCGCAAAATACGTGACTTTTTCACGTATTCTGTATTTTTAAGAAGTCTCGATAGCCGCGTGTGCAGCGCGCTGTCAGCATCCTTGGGCCTTACCACGGCCACCAAAACTTCCCCTTCTTTCACCCGTTTAACGCTTTCTTCCTTTTTCCCAAAATTTTTTGTCTTCAGTCTTTACTCACCAATGAATCGATATTGTTCTACTGAATCTTCCGCGTTACGCGAAGTGTTTGTTGCGTAGAGCCGTTGCTCCGCTTATGTTTTAATATTATATTAATTTCGTCGATACGTGTGTGTTTCATCATCCAATTAATCAAACTAGGCTTTCTTAATCTTTGTTAGAGTCCGCCGTATAATTCAAATAAACAATTGTTATTTGTTAATTTAAAACGAGTCTAATGATTTAAAATCTGGGATTTCAATCCCTTAATTGGGCAACGTCCCAAAAATCCCGTTATTTCCCCCTAAATAAAGGCGAGGACGTAACAAGTGTAATGGATGGTTTTATGTCAAACGCATATCCAAAAAACAAATAAAAAGTACAACATAAAACAATGAAAAAATTCATTTAAATTTAACTGCAAATTCTTACATTTTTTCTTAAGGGAGTATTTTTTTTCCATATTTGGCACCTATTTTTAGGTGGAAGACGAAGAAAAAAAACATACATTCATAAAAAAATAAACCTCAATCAAGTAAAAAATATGCAGTATTTAAAAATTACGAAAACGAAACCAAAATGGCATTTCTTAAATGCAGAAATATACGTGGTAGTCGATTTATAAACAAGATATAATTCTAACGTTGGTTCATTAATTTTTTTGATTCTGACAAAGTTTTCTTTATTTATGCTATTTAAACATGCAACAAAATCTTCTGAACATTTTGATAGAAACGTTTCCATAACTATTTTTAAAAATCTTGAAAAGCGTCGATTTTTTAACACGTCATACGGAGATCCCTTTAAGAACTCCGCTCACTCCCGCGCATAAAAAAGGAATAGTCCGCTTTTGGGATTTTTTTCCAACTAAGCGACTAAATTTAAGAATTCAAGAATTTTAGTATACATTTATTATCATTTTAACATGAAAATTATTTTTTTTTACAAAATAACATCTCTATTTTTAGTGTTATTCGCTAGTCGGTGCGTATGAAAATCAACGAATACCTCGTTAAAAAATAGGTTAAAAAGTTAATATTTTTTGCAATCCATAATAAATCCTTAACACAGTTTTTCTCAAAATTAAAACTTACTTACGATTACTTTTCAGAGCTTAAAATAACTGCTCAATTGCAGTGGCAATTGTATGTTATAAAATTGGAGGAATATTGAGCAGTTATTTTAAGCTCTGGAAAGTAATTGTAAGTTAAAATTGTTCAGTCAATCATATCTCCTTAAATATTTGACAAAAATTAACATTGACAACAAATTAACTTTTTCCTATTCTAAAAAGTTGACAGCGCTTAACCCTACCACTTAACCCTAGTATGATAAAAAGCATTTGTTTTTTTTTCTTGCTTAACAAAAAAAAGCGTAAAAAAGTTGATTCTTATACATAAATACATTTTTTTTAAAGAACAAAAAAATCAATTTCATTTAAATAAAGTAAGGAATTTTCATGTTCAAGTCATAATAAATGAATACCAAAAATTCTTAAATTATTTTATTTGATTATTTAGTTGTAAATATGCGTAAGTATGTACTGCGTTTTTAAGAGCTCTTAAATTTGAACGCACACTGATCGCCAATGATGAACGATTGAAATGAAATAAAGAAAAAAATTGCGAAAACGAGATTTTAGCAAAATTTCATTACGTCGCAAACCTTGCGTTATATTATTAATAGTAAAGGATATAGTCGGATTGATTGTGAATCTGATAACCACCGCGATTTTTGAACTCCAGCGTTATTAAATTGTTTTAAAAATTTGACGACGCTAAGAGAGATCGAAAATAATATTGAAACGCAGTACGTTCGATTTGTGTAACGAGAATTTCAAACAACAAAATGATTAATGCCAGGAAAAATACACATAATTTTCTCCAGGTATTTAACATGCCGAGAAAAAAATACTCGTTTCTGCGGAGGTACTGCCCGTATTTCGCCTGATGACGTATTCGAGGAGCGGAAAGCTCATTGTCACCTCGAGGCATGCGGAGGAGAAATTAATATTTCGAACTGAGTTAAAAAGGGCCGTCATAACGAAGGGCGGAACCCTGAAAGATATTTATGATACGACGCGATTATTGTAAGTAGATTGCCGAGACATTAAAAAAAAATCGTGTATTGAATTTCAAAAGTGACAGAAAGATATGGAAATTTTGCACATTTACAAATATTGTTTGTGTAAAATTAGAAGTTACAGAAGAAACTTTTAGACAATACACATTTTCCTTCCTTAAAAAAGTAGCGCATTTTCGATATTAGTATTGTTGTCGGTTTATTCGCTCACCGATTGGATGTCGGGTTACCTGAAACTGGTGGTAATCGACGACTATCTTCAGTTATGTTATTGTAGTTTGACAGTTCTCGACCGCGCGAGTTTTGAAGGTTGGTCGAGGTTAGAGAGAAGCAGAATAGCAACATGAGATTGAGATAGAGGTAAAGGCAGAGAGAAAGAGTTAGCAAGGAAACGTAGAGGCGGAGGCAGAAGCAGAGACAGAGGCAGAAAAGCAATGGCAGAGTACACTGGTAACAAAATTTGTAAGTTAATCTCCGTGACTGTAAGCTTTTATGCATAAACTATCATATATTATTTAATGTACAATTGTGATGTAGAATCGATCAAGAGACGCGGTAAGTTCTCGATATACTTTTGCACCATGATCAAAACACAATATTAAAATTGAAGTATTTTCAGTGTTTTTAATATAATGTACATTAATTGTACACCTGTGCATCAAATTCAATACACACCATTTTATGCAGGTAAACTTTCAGTAGATATTCGCTAAATTTCATACATTTTTTTACAACGTAGTGTAAAGGTAGATACTGAGGAAGCGACAGAGGTAGAAGAATAGGTAGAATGGGAGACACTCCATGACATTTGTAAGTTCATGTCGCGACTGCAACTTTGATGCATAAATTAGTATATTAAATGTAGTGTACAATGGTTATGTAAAGTTGATGCACTTTTATAGTCAATTTAAATTACGTTATTGAAATTAAAGTACTTTCAAAGTTTCTTATACAGGGTGACAATTTAGGGGTGGCCACCTGTTTTTACAGGCATTTGCGCCGTCAATAAAGATCAAGTAAAGGGTGGTTCTTGAAGGATTTTTCATGCCCTCTTTGATGGCTGAAACGATTTTTTGCTGAGATGATCAGTTTTTAAGGTGCGAAATATTTTTAAATGAAATTTTTTGGAAAATTGTTTCTCACATTATATTTATAAAATTGATTAAAAGCTGAATACAGAGCACTCGTGGGCCGAATAATTTGATCGCGTCTTGATGGAGAAATTATTTTTCAAATATCTTGTATTCGGCAGCCGATGTGCGATCTGAACAAGGAACGGTAGACTTGAAACGGCGCTTCGAGCGAGGTGGCGCCGCGAGCCTCGAAACCCGGCTGACAGCGGGCTAAATGCCCGTCTGTCACCAAACGTGGTTAGGCCGGCCAGCTGCTGTGTGTCAATTTGAATGGCAATCCATATTGACGCACAGCTTTGCTCCACTACGCGCGCGGCAAAATCAACGATACTAATTAGCTAACCTTGCATCTTACAGCGACGTAAATTAAAAGCATTACATTTTTTTATCTCTGGGCACGGCTTTCTCGCTAATTTTCATTTATCAAAACTTCCTCTGAGTGGAAGCGAAAGCTGTTCAACAATCTTCCTCTCTGAGTTGACTTTATGGAAAATAAGGAATAACGAGACAGTGATGTGTAAAGATCTACTTTGATTTTTTTTTATTTTTATTTTATTTATTTCCATTGAACCAACATTCTCTTTAGGTTTTCTTCGAACAAAAATGCCTCGCGAGCATTCTCGGTTCATTCGTAACTTCGGTTTCATAAAACTCACGAGATAAGATGACAAGATATTGATAAGCACCAACAACAATTATTTTTTGCACACGGTTTTCTCGCTAATTTTCATTTATCTCAACTTCCTCTGAGAGGAAGTCAAAGCTGATCAACAATCCTCCTCTCGGAGTTGGTTTTATGAAAAATGAAAAATAACGAAAAAGTAATGTGTAAAGATCTACTTTGAATTTTTTTTATTTTAATTTTTTTTACTTTCATTGAACCAAGGTCCTCTTTAGGTTTTCTTCGAACACAAATATCTCGCGAGTACTCCCGGTTCAATTGTAATATTGGTTTCATAAAACTCACCAAATAAGACGCCGAGATATTAATAAGCAACAAGAATATTTTTATTTTTTTTTTTTATTTTTTTACCTCTTAGGAGAACCGTCGTGTCTAATCTAGGACAGCACGCAGTTGCTAGTTTTTATACTTTTCTTTTTTTTGGATCAGGATGCAAAGTAAATCTTTGGGCACGGCTTTCTCGCTAATTTTCATTTATCACAACTTCCTCTCAGAGGAAACGATAGCTATTCAACAATCCTCCTCTCGGAGTTGGCTTTGTGAATAATAATAAATAACGAGAAAGTAATGTGTAAAGATCTAATTGAATCTATTTTTAAATTTTATTTCCATTTATTTTAATCGAAGCAATATCTTCTTTAGGTTTTCTTCAATTAAAAATGCCTCGCGAGTATGTCCGGTTCATTTGTAACTTCGGTTTTTTAAAACTCTCAGAGGAAGTTGTGATAACTTAAAATTAACGAGAAAGCCGAGCGCAAAAAAAATTACTGTTGGTGCTTATTAATATCTTGGCATCTTATCTGGTGAGTTTTGTAAAACCGAAGTTGCAAATTAACCGAAAATACTCGTGTAGCATTTTTGATCGAAGAAAACCTAAAGAGAACGTTGGTTCAATGAAAATAAATAAAAATAAAATCTAAAAAATATTCAAAGTAGATCCTTACACATTACTTTCTCGTTACTTCTTATTTTTCACAAAACCAACTCCGAGAGGAGGATTATTGAACAGCTTTCGTTTCTTCTCAGAGGAAGTTATCATAAATCAAAATTAGCGAGAAAGCCGCGCCCAAAGATTTATTTTACATCCTAATAAAAAATAAATAAATAAATAAAAGTATAAAAACTGGCAACTGCGTGGTATCCTAGAATAGACACCACGGTTCTCTTGAACGAAAAACAAATTTTAACAATAAAAAAAAAATATTCTTCTTGCTTATTAAAATCTCGGCGTCTTATTTCATGAGTTTTATAAAACCAACATTACAATTAAACCGGGAATACTCACGAGGCATTTTTCTTCGAAGAAAACCTAAAGAGGACCTTGGTTCAGTGAAAATAATTTTTTTTTCATTTTCAAAAATATTCAAAGTAGATCTTTACACTTATGTGTCTTATTTGGTGAGTTTAATAAAACCAATATTACAATTGAACCGGGAGTACTCGCGAGGCATTTTTGTTCGAAGAAAACCTAAAGAGGACCTTGGTTCAATGAAAGTAAAAGAAAAATTAAAATAAAAAAAAAATTCAGAATAGATCTTTACACATTACTTTTTCGTTATTTTTCATTTTTCATAAAGCCAACTCCGAGAGGAGGTTTGTTGAATAACTTTCGTTTCCTCTCAGAAGAAGTTGTGATAAATGAAAATTAGCGAGAAAGCCGTGCCCAAAGATTTACTTTGCATCTTTTTTTAAATTTATTTTAATTTCTGTTCAATAAACCAATGTTTTGTTTAGGTTTTCTTCTATCAAAAATGCCGCGTGAGATTCGCAGTTCATTTGTAACTTCAGTTTTATAAAACTCACCAGATAAGATGCCAAGATATTAATAAGCACCAACAGTCATTTCTTTTTGCGCACAGCTTTCTCGCTAATTTTAATTTATCACAACTTCCTTTGAGAGTTTTATAAAACCGAAGTTACAAATTAACCGGGAATACTAGCGAGGCATTTTTGTTCGAAGAAAACCTAAAGAATACATTGGTTTAATGAAAATTAAAAAAATATAAAAAATTTTCAAAGTAGATCTTTACACAGACATGCAGGGATCGTGCCACATAGATTTTCGTAATTCTTCTATAAAGACTGACAAACAAAATTCCATGTTGTCCTAGAATGGACATTCACTTAAACGAAAAAAAATTTCAACAATAAAAAAAAATTATTCTTGCAGCTTATTAATATGTCAGCGCCTTATTTGGTGAGTTTTATAAAACCAACATTACAGTTGAACCGGGAATACTCGCGAGGCACATTGGTTCGAAGAAAACCTAAAGAGAACGTTGGTTCAATGAAAATAAACAAAAATTAAATTTAAAAAAAAGATTCAAAGTTGATCTTCACAAACTACTTTTTCGTTATTTCTCATTTTTCATAAAGCGGATTCCCAAAGGAGGTTAGTGCTTCTTAAAATCTCGGCGTCTTATCTGGTGAGTTTTATAAAACCGAAGTTACAAATGTACCAAGAATACTCGCGAGGCATTTTTGACCAAAGAAAACCTAAAGAAGACATTGGTTCAATGAAAATAAATAAAAATAAAATTAAAAAAAAGATTGAATTATATCTTTACACATTACTTTCTCGTTATTCCTCATTTTTCATAAAGTCGACTACGAATGGAGGATTGTTGATTAGCTTTTACTTCCTTTCAGAGGAAGTTGAGACAATGAAAATTAGCCAGAAAACCGTGCGCAAAAAATAATTATTGTTGGTGCTTCTCGATATGTTGGCATCTTATATGGTGAGTTTTATAAAATCGAAGATAGAAATGAATCGAGAATACTCGCGAGGCATTTTTGTTCGAAGAAAACCTAAAGAGAACGTTGGTTCAATGGAAATAAATAAAATAAAAATAAAAAAAAATCAAAGTAGATCTTTACACATCACTTTTTCGTTATTCCTTATTTTTCATAAAGTCAACTCCGAGAGGAAGATTGTTGAACAGCTTTCGCTTCCTCTCAGAGGAAGTTATGATAAATGAAAATTAGCGAGAAAGCCGTGCCCAGAGATAAAAAAAATGTAATGCATTTAATTTACGTCGCTGTAAGATGCGAGGTTAGCTAATTAGTATCGTTGATTTTGCCGCGCGCGTAGTGGAGCAAAACTGTGCGTCAATATGGATTGCCATTCAAATTGATACACAGCAGCTGGCCGGCCTAACCACGTTTGGTGACAGACGGGCATTTAGCCCGCTGTCAGACGGGTTTCGAGACTCGCGGCGCCACCTCGCTCGAAGCGCCGTTTCAAGTCCACCGTTCCTTGTTCAGATCGCACATCGGCTGCCGAATACAAGATATTTGAAAAATAATTTCTCCATCAAGACGCGATCAAATTATTCGGCCCACGAGTGCTCTGGATTCAGCTTTTAATCAACTTTATAAATATAATGTGAGAAACAATTTTCCAAAAAATTTCATTTAAAAATATTTTGCACCTTAAAAACTGATCATCTCAGCAAAAAATCGTTTCAGCCATCAAAGAGGGCATGAAAAATCCTTCAAGAACCACCCTTTACTTGATCTTTATTGACGGCGCAAATGCCTGTAAAAACAGGTGGCCACCCCTAAATTGTCACCCTGTATATCGTAAAATTGTTGTGCATTACACATGTGTAAGTGTTCCGTAGCAAGGACGGATTGTAGCTATAATAAACAAAACATAAAATTTTCGTTCAACGACGGGATTATCGAGCCCCGAAGAAATTTTGATGTCTTAGCTTCGCGTGCAATAATCATTAAACATCTGGATTGCTGCTGACTTTTTGGGAAAGATGGAAAAAATAATCCTTCCACTGTAAAATAGTTCACGAAAAAGCAATTGCCGTAATTCATCAAGCCTTTTATGAGCCCGCATACGGCGCGTCTCGCGGAAGGGTCAACATCGAGCGCGAACCTTTTTTTTACCTGCGTAAAACACAAGCGTGCGACAGCGTCTTGCCTTCCACTTAGACTGTACAATTCTAGTCGTCAAGTAACGGAAAGTCGTTCTGCAAAGGAACGGAAGTCCTTCTGCAAAGTCGGCAGCCAATCAATTCATTATTGTGAATACTTGTCAAATAGCTAAGACACGCCCTTAAATTTTACTTCGTTAGTTTCAAATCTTTGTAAACTCTGTCTCAGAACTATCGTCATATCGAACAGTCGCCTCTTGGACACTAATACCAAACGCGTGTATCTTTGACTCATCATCGATGAGAGCAGCATTAGAGTGTAATTATTTAAAGTTAACAGTGTATTCCAGTCAAAAGTGTAATTCTTGTTGTGTTTTTCTTGTTTCATAAATAAATATTGTGTATTCAGTTCTCCACTATTTTCTCCCTTTCAATTCACGTGAAAATAAAGATCGTTGGTGATTAATTTCCCTGACGGCATTCTGTACCAGCGAGACTTCGTCACCGCCAGCGTGAAATCAGGCCTTACAACCCTGATCGGTCGAAATATCCGCGGAGTTCCAGCGTACAGTACAGAGTGTCCAATATACCATTTTATGCAGATAAATTTCCAGTATCGGTACATTAAATTCCATGTAATTTCTTTCATAGTAAGGTAGAGGTAGATGCTGAGCAGAGTTGTGCAATTTTTTATGTAAAAATAATGCATCATTCCATTAAAAAGAAAATGGATAGTGGAAATCGGATCCAGCACCCATTATTTTTTAAATTTTTAATGGAACAGAGATCCAGCACCCATTACTTTTTAAATGTTTAATGGAACAGAGATCCATCACACATTTTTTTTTTAATTTTTAATGGAACAGAGATCCATCACCCATTATGTTTTTAATGTTTACTGAAACATAGATCCATCACACATTTTCTTTTTAATTTTTAATGGAATAGAGATCCACCACCCATTATTTTCTTAATGTTTACTGGAACATAGATCCATCACACATTTTTTTTTAAATTTTTAATGGAACGGAGATCCATCACCCATTATTTTTTTAATGTTTATTGGAACATAGATCCAGCACCCATTTTTTTTTAAATGTTTAATGGAGCAGCGATGCAGCGCCCATTACTTTTTTAATGTTTAATGGAACAGAGATACAGCACCCATTATTTTTTTAATGGAGCAGTGCTACAGCTCCCATTACTTTTTTAATGTTTAATGGAACAGAGATACAGCACCCATTACTTTTTTAATAGGTAATTGAGCAAGAATCCAGCACCCATTACTTTTTTAATATGTATATAATGTTACTAAAATCGTCTCTGTCTAACTCTGTCTAACCCAGTCTAACTCTGTCTAACTCTGTCTAATAGGCTTAGACAGGGTCAGACAGAGTTAGACTGAGTTAGACAGAGTTAGACAGCGTTAGGAAGGGTTAGACAGAGTTGGGCTGGGTTAAACTGGGTTAGACTGGGTCAGACAGGGTCAGATAGGGTTAGACAGAGTTAGGCAGAGGCCTGTCTTGGGAGAGGCGTACTCCCACCAGGCGCGTCCTCGGGTTGCGGATAGAGGAACGCCCTCCCTGCTTGCAAAGGGCAGGGGTGAAATAAAATAGCCCCCGTGGACAGACACCATTTGCAGAGGGCGGGAAACCGCTGTCTCTGCGCGACCACTCTGGTTCTCTCGGCCGCGGGGAGTGCCCATCCCGCCCTGGATTTATCACCCAGGGGGGGTAATGGGCTGATGTGGCTAGCCCTGCCGAAGCGGTCGGGGGATCCGGAGTCCTGCCACCCCTTCGGGACCTGGTCGGGTAGTGTACACCGGCCGTCGCTGTCGGAGGCGGCGGTGCACCGAGCGAGTGTCGTCCGTTCGCGTTTTTCCAGGACGACAAAGCGCAGGTCGGGCCTGTGAGTACACAGGGTCAGGGCCGGTTATCCGCGAGGATGCCGACCCTGTGGGCGTGCCCGTTCCCGACCAACTGCGGCCCGCTCCTTTGTACACGATGTGTGGCAGACAAAAAACAACCGCATGGATTCAATAACCAATGATAAAAACAACAAGAAGGAAGAGAAGTGAGTGCGGCGCCCGGGATACGGAAGGAAGTGCCCTGCACCAGTGGAGAAGAAAGGGGAGACGTGCCCAATTTGGAACGTAACCCCTTCGACGCGACGAGCGCAACAACGGGCAACGGGGATAAGACTGGCGAACGACTTGTCCTCAGCAGAGACGTCGGCACACGGCTCGGGGAGGCTGTCGAAAAGCTGGTGGACTTTGTCGGCAACCATAAGAACGTGCACAAGGAGGTGAAAGACGCGACCCGCACCGTAGCCAGGCTCTGGAAGATGGCGAGGTGGGAGGCAACGGTGGTGACCCGTATGCACTCACCGAAACAACAAAAAAAGGAGAGTACCACCCAAACCTCCCCCCCGTCATCGGCTGCCACAAAGCAACAGATGACAACTAAGAGGCCCAGGGAGTCGCCGGGGGAAATGAGTGCCAACAAACGGCGCCCATCGCCGACCCCCAGAACCCCCGAAGCCTGGACGGAGGTGGCAAAAAGGAAGAAGAAAAAAGGAAAGGCCAATGTGGCACTCGGCCCAAGAACACCGGTCGCACCATCGCCAGCGCCCTCCCGCCCCATGAAGGCGAAGAAGGTAACACAGGCGAGGGGGGCCAACGCGGCAATGACGGACGCCAGCCTCAACAACAGGGCCTCGCCGGAAAAAGAAAAAGAAAAGGGAAGGACAGAGCGACCGCCTAAAGGAATGGCCAAGCGGAGGAGACCCAGACAGGACGCAATTATTATCAAGAGCGTCGGGGACTCCCAGCTGGACAGCGTCCTCAGAGTAATGAGGACCGATCAAGATCTACAGACGGTCGGGAAGGCGGTCACGAAGGTCCGGAGGACCGGAACTGGTGACCTGCTCCTAACACTCGGAGGAAAAGAGGGCCCCACGCGACAAGAGTGCGCTGAGGCCCTAAAAAAGGGCCTTCGTCCGGCGTATGGGCAAACCCAGGTGGCACGGGTCCGCCTCCCCAGGGGCCAGTGCGAAAAGGTGCTGGCATCTGGGACATTGAGAATCGGGTGGGTCAACTGTAGGACCCGCTCGGTCGAGGCGGAACTGCAGTGCTACCGGTGCTGGGGCACGGGACACATTGCGGCAAAATGCAAAGGGAAGGACCGGTCGAAGGACTGCAGACGCTGCGGCAAGACCGGTCACTTCGCCGCAATGTGCCCAGGCGTGAGGGCTGCGAAGAAGATGGCGGCCACCGAACTACCACCACCACCAACACCGGCAGTGGAAACAACACCAATGGAGGTGACAGCGGCGCCGGCAGTGTCGACGACAGCGGCGAAGAGGAACGAAGAAGAAGAAGAACGGCGAAGGCCAGGAACCGGGAAGACTGACGGAGGAGTCGCAGCACCAGCCCCAACAGGATGCGACTCCTTCAGATCAACCTGAATCGGTGCCTGGCCGCACATGACCTCCTGACGCAGGACGTGAGGAAGGAGAGCATGGATGTGGCCATCATAAGTGAAACCTATAGAGGAGGAGAGCAGCGGGGCGAACGGTGGCGCACGGACACCACTGGCCTCGCTGCAATCTGGGCCTGCGGGGGGACCCCGTTCGGGAATACCCCCTGCAGGCGCGGAGATGGCTACGTCCATGGGGAAATAGGCGGAGTACATATCTTCAGCTGCTACTTCTCGCCCAGTGAGCCCCTGCAACATTTCGAGCAAGCGCTTACTGGCTTAGTAAGGGAGGCACGCACGCTGACCCCCTTGGTGATTGCCGGCGACTTTAATGCCTGGTCAACCCAGTGGGGGTCCCGAGTGACGACCACGCGTGGGAGAGCCCTTATAGATGCACTGGCGACGCTAGACGTGGTACTCGCCAACGAGGGGAACGTCCCGACGTTCACGGGGGTGGGGGCGGGGTCCATCGTGGACCTCACCTTCGTGTCCCCCACCCTCTATAAAGGCCCACATAGTTGGAGAGTGAGCCAGGGGTACACCGGAAGTGACCACCAAGCAATCCTGTTCGAGGTGTACCCCATTAAGAGGCTCACTCCGCGGGGGGCACGCAGATTAGGTGCCCCCCGCTGGAACGTTCGGGACTTCGACGAGAACACCTTCGCCGAGGCACTGGGGCTATGGCAGCTCGAACCTGCCACTGCCCCCGGTGCCAATGTTCAAAATGCGAGTGCCACGGCTGACAAGCTAGTGCAGTGGCTCTCCAGAGCGTGCGATGCCTCCATGCGCACCAGTAGGGGGTGCGCCCGGGGCCCACCTGTGTACTGGTGGAGCGACACCATCTCCGAGCTCCGGAGACGGTGCCTCGCATCCCGACGCCAGTACACACGGGCGAGGAGAAACACAACAACTCCAGATGCGGTTGAAGAGCTCCGCCTACAGCACGCCGAAGCGAAGCGTGCCCTGCGCCAGGAGATCAAGAAGAGGAAACGCCAGTGCTGGAGGGAACTCTGCGCCGAGTTGGACGCGGATCCATGGGGCAGAGCCTATAAGATCGCGACGAAGAAAATCAAGCAGAGCCAGCCGGTGATGGAAAAGGAAGACGTCGAACGCATTGTGGGAGGCCTCTTCCCCAGTGTCGGCCGGACTAACCTTGAACTGCGGGGGGATCAAGCGAACACGGCGGAGGAGATCCCCCCGGTGACACAGAAGGAGGTCCTAGACGCGTGTCGGGGCGTCGGCGGACTGAAAGCGCCAGGACTGGATGGTATACCCAACCTGGCGCTGAAGGCGGCCGTTAAAGCCTCACCTTCAACCTTCGCCGAGGCATACGACGCGTGTCTACGTGGGGGCGTCTTCCCGGGGAAATGGAAAAGGCAACGCCTAGTTCTGATCCGAAAACCCGGGAAACCCATGGGTGATCCATCCTCGTATCGCCCGCTGTGTATGCTTGACACAGCGGGAAAGATCCTGGAGAAGATCATCCAGGGACGCCTCCGAGGGCATGTGGACCGTGACCTCGCGGGAAACCAGTATGGCTTCCGACCCGCGAGGTCATCCACAGACGCTGTGGAGGAGGTAAAGCGGCTGGCTCTGCAATGCATCAGGGGTCCACAGAGACGGAGGCGGCTCTGCCTCATGGTCGCGCTGGACATCAAGAACGCGTTCAACTCGGCCAGATGGGACAAAATCTGGGAGGCCCTCCATCGGGACTTCGAAGTCCCGGGGTACCTGATGAGGATAATCGGCAGCTACATGGGTGATAGAGTGCTGCTCGCAGAAACAACGGAGGGGGCCAGGGAATTCAACATCACCGCGGGCGTTCCACAGGGGTCAGTAATCGGCCCCGATCTGTGGAACGTCTTATACAATGGCCTACTGACGCTCCCCATGCCGGAGGGCTGCCGGCTGGTGGCGTACGCGGACGACGTCGCGGTGCTTATACCGGGCGCTGTCCCGGACGCCATCACCCAAGACTTCAACACCATCATGGGGGCGGTCAACGGTTGGATGGAGTCGGTGGGCCTGTCCCTGGCCCTTCACAAGACGGAAGCAGTACTCTTCACCGGGAGGAAGGTCTTGACGACCATGGAGCTGACCTTCCGCGGCTGCACGGTCAGAACCCAGCCAGCCATCAGGTACCTTGGCGTGATGCTGGATCAGCGGCTTAACTTCAAGGAGCACCTCAGGTACGTTGGGGAAAAAGCAACAGCCACAGTGGGCGGAATCTCGAGGATACTGCCCAACATCGGTAGCCCGCGTGGAGCGAGGAGGCGAGTACTCGCGTCAGTGAGCTCGTCGATCCTGCTCTACGCGGCCCCGGTGTGGGCAGAGCAGACCCGTATCCCCGCGTACCTGAGATTACGCGCATAGGACGGGCGCACTTAGGGTCGCATGCGCCTACCGGACGGTATCCGGCGAGGCGGTCCAGGTAATCGCTGGCTTGCCACCCCTGGATCTGCTCGCCGAGGAGCGCATGCGACTCTATAAAAGGAAGAAAGGCCCCAACAATGGAGAAGGAGCGGGGGCCGAAGTCGCTGAGCCAGCGGCAACGGAGAGGGCCATAACCCTACGGCGGTGGCAGGGGACATGGGATGGATCTAGCAAAGGACGCTGGACACATCGCCTGATCCCCAATATCGAGCCTTGGATCACCAGGAAGCATGGGGAAGTAAATTATTTCCTCACCCAGATACTCTCGGGACACGGGGGGTTCCGGGAGTACTTAAACTGGATAGGGGCAGTAACATCGCCCGACTGCCCCGTATGCCCTGG
Source organism: Perithous albicinctus (assembly GCA_964016905.1). NCBI lineage: Eukaryota > Metazoa > Arthropoda > Insecta > Hymenoptera > Ichneumonidae > Perithous > Perithous albicinctus. The sequence goes on along the minus strand of OZ024689.1, from coordinate 6,320,493 downwards.
GATCCAAGAGACAGCGGAGCACGTTCTGCTCGACTGCCCCCGTTTCGAGCGGAACAGAGGAGAATGGGAGCGCATCAGCGGTACCCGCACCACCATCGCGGGATTCGTGCCGACAATGCTGCGCTCCGAGGCTCTCTGGGATGCCGGCTGCGCACTAGCGGCTGGCATCATGCAGGTGCTCCACGCTGAAGAAGAAGCCATGAGGCCCAGAAGGACACGTCCACCACCAGCACTGACCGTCCGGCCAGAAGGAGGGAGGAGGAGGGACGCATGAGAGTCGTCGGCACTGCCGAATCTCCACTCCCCCCCCCCCCCCGCGAAGCAATGACGAGAGTCGGTCCCGCGGGGGGGATAACAACAACAGGAGCAACTAGAGGAGTTTTTTTAGTGGGTAGCACAAAAGTGCAGTCCCACACTACCCGCGGCCCTCTTCCGCGGGTGCTCGAAATGAGTTTTCTCTCCTCGTTAAAAAAAAAAAAAAAAAAAAAAAAAAAAAAAAAAAAAAAAAAAAGAGTTAGGCAGAGGTAGACAGGTTCAGACCGAGTTAGGCAGAGTTAGACAGGTTTAGACAGAGTTAGGCAGAATTAGACAGGGTTAGAATGGGTTAGATTGGGTTAGGCAGGATTAGACTGGGTTTGAATGGGTTAGACAGGATTAGACTGGGTTAGACCGGCTTATAGACAGAGTTAGGCAGGGTTACACGGGGTTAGACAGGGTTAGACAGAGTTGGATAGAGTTAGGCACGGTTACACTGGTTTAGACATAGTTAGTCAGGGTTAGACAGAGTTAGACTGGGTTAAACTGGGTTAGATAGGATTAGACTGGGTTAGGCAGGGTTAGACCGGGTTAGACTGGGTTAGACAGGGTTAAACTGGGTTAGACAGGATTAAACAGGGTTAGACACGCTTAGACAGGGTTAGACCGGGTTAGACAGGGTTAAAGTGGGTTAGAATGGGTTAGACCGGGTTAGACAGAGTTAAACTGGGTTAGACTGGGTTAGACACAGTTAGAAAGGGTCAGACTGGGTTAGACAGAGTTAGACAGGCTTAGACCGGGTTAGACCGGGTTAAACTGGGTTAGACTGGCTTAGACAAGGTTTGACCGGGTTAGACTGGGTTAAACAGGGTTAGACAGTATTAAGCAGAGTTACAGAGGGTTGGACAGGGTTGTGTAGGGTTAGACATGGTTACACTAGATTCGACAGAGTTGGACAGAGTTAGGCAGGGTTAGACTGGGTTAGACAGAGTTGGACAGAGTTAGGCAGGGTTAGACAACGTTAGGCAGGGTTAGGCAGAGTTAGGCAGTTAGACAGGGTTAGACAGGGTTAGACAGGGTTAGACAGAATTAGGCAGTTAGACAGGGTTAGACTGCATTAGACAGAGTTGGACAGAATTAGGCAGGATCAGACTGGGTTAGACTGGGTTAGACAGGGTTAGGCAAAGTTAGGCAGTTAGACGGGGTTAGATAGGGTTGGTCAGGGTCAGACAGGGTTACACTGGGTTAGACAGAGTTGGACAGAGTAAGGCAGAGTTAGACAGGGTTAGACAGAGTCTGTCTAATGGAATGGTCAGGAACGTCTATAGAGACGCGTATTGGGCTTTAATCATAACATTATTTTCAGGTTATTTAATGGTTCCCAGGGACGTCTAGAGACGCGTACTGGGCTTTAATCATTTCATTACTTTCAGACTATTAAGAGTAGAAAGAGGGGAGAAGTTGGGAATCCGTAAAAAAATGTTTTTATTCAAAGTTATCTTTCGTTATAAACTTTCAATGTATTTGTCCTGTGTCGTAGTTACGACCGACAAGTCACATATTGCCCTTCAATATTCCCGTTTTGTTTTTATCCCGAGGTTCTCGTGGTACGATTGGCGACGTCTGCGCTACCTACGAAACAAAGGTTGGCGTTATTTTTGCAATATGATTATGTTTTCCAGTATAAATA
>OZ024689.1:6277771-6318348 GCA_964016905.1 Perithous albicinctus | reverse complement strand
TCTAAAAAAGTTAAATTTCGAATTTGCATAGTTTGGCGTCGGCCTGCTTCGCTGTGATGAAATAGGCTTCACTCTGAGACGTGATAAGACGAAATACGGATTAGCCGCCAGTTAGTCGATGGGTTGTTTCGCCGGAAATTTGCAGTACATTTCCGAGTCTGCAGCTTGAATGGGAAGCACCGACTTCGTGGAAAAGCTGTAAGCTGCTGTAAGTCCTGGGTGTTCGCTAACTTCAGGGGCGACGAGGTTATTACCGAGGTTCCGATCACCTTCATGGGTGCCGTTTCCGCGTTATTTCGTCTAGCTGCTGAGGATTTCGTTATCTGATGTGAATTTTCGCCTTTAGAACGACGAGAGGTACGTGATTCTCGATGATTTTGAAAGAGGTAACGACCTGCGGAGCTTCGTGTTGATTTTCGAAAGCGTCTTGTGAGTCTTCTTCGTCATCTGCTTCCTCGTCTTTGGACTCATCGTCACCGTCTTCTTCATCGTCATCCTCCTCCGAATTTAGCTCGGAGCTCTCCTCGTTGCTCACCTCTTTGCCGTCTCCTCGTCCTCGTCCTTGCCGCTTGCATTTTTCTCGAGACTCTCCTCGACCTCGCCGTCTTCGTTTGGGATCTTCTTGATGGTAATCTTTTCCAACTCGGCCTCAAACTTCGCGCCATTTAGAACATTATTTTCGTGCCGCGAGTCATCCTCGGGACTCAGCGACTCGTCCACTTGGACCGTGTCGATTATCGGATCCTCGGATATCTCGAGGCTGTTGCTATCCTCGTTTATCTGTATCTGTTCTGCCTTACCGTCGGACAGGGAGTTTATGAGGTTGACCACACCCTCGCTGTGGAACAAAAATTCTGGAAATTAATTTACAAACATCTGTCGCTAATGCATCTTAATAACATAATTGATTTCTTTTACTACAGGAATGGAAAATGCTGTAATACAGTGAATCGGGTAAGAATTAGGCATTTTTAAACAATCTGTAAATCATGGCATTAAATACAATTATCATTTCATACTAGCTCTATTATAATATTACGTCTGAGGCGTGACCAGACTAAATGATCGTGAAGCGCGGGAATTTGGGCTGCCGCGAGAGCTGCGCTTTCGGGATACCGAACAGTTGTGCAACCGAGCCCTGAGAGACAAATAAATGGCATGACGAAAACGAATAGAAATATTACACCTGAAGGAATGTTAAGGGAAGACCACACGTCCGGCGAGATGTTTTCCGGCGTCACTGTAGGAAATTTGATGACCGGCAAAGCCGTGTTGCCCGCGAACACTGGTCCCAGTCCGCTGCTTCTCCCGGCATCCGCGATTAGCACCACCTAAGTAGATGGGGAAAAATAAAGTCGATGACGTACCAACGAATAATTCACGCTGTCGTTAATATTTCGTTCTTTGTTGAACGCATGCTTGGCTATTGCATTATCGCTTAGCGATTCGGTTTATTAACTCTTTAACAGCGGAATTACGAGGACGCTAAAGAGCTAAAAACAATGCAGAAAAGTAAAGAAAACGAATATGCGGGGTTCACATTTTTTCACTTCAAGTTCAAATATGAGATGCACTGCCTCGTAGTTACTTCATTAACAATAATATTCACTTCGGATTTAGCGAAGGAATCCGAATTAAAGATCCAAAAAAATTGGGAGTTTTTAAGTTAGTTTTAACAATCATAGTTTACCCACGACATATTATGAATATACTTTTCCACCGCTGCCCTCGTATTTAGAAAGACTGTAGGGTTTCCTCGGTGGCTTAGTGGGCGCTGCTGACCTGGAGTTGTGCGTTGAGAATAACCGCCGCTGCGTGATTAGCAATCTTATTGTAGTGCTCCGCGTCGGACGGTGAACCCATTATTATACCGATGAGTGCGGTCGGGGGTGGCAGGAGATAGATAATCGAGCTGTTCGGCGATCCACTCGAAGTTTCGTGTAACGGTATTGAGATCAGCGTCGGTGACGGCCGCCCTATTTCTGCAGAGTTGCTTGTCCTTAATCAGTCTTATTATTTCGCCTTTGGTATCAACGCCGAATTCGATCCTGATGTCGATGAGCGCGCAGTCTCGGCCTGTCCAAGCTCTCTCGAGTATCTAAAACACAGCTAGTTTTTCGAAACCGTGTATAACTACGCCATTGAGTTTAAAACCAACCCCCGGATATTATATGTTGCTCGGATCACTGGGGATCGTGGTTCGCGTCGTCCTTGAAAAGTCTCTTACAGCGGGTGATTGAAACGATATTCTACCGTTACCGCTGCAAAAAAATAGGTCTGTACTACCAATCTTTGCCAGGGCTTTTCGAAATTTGAGTCATGGACAACGATACCCCACGATTTTATATATAATATAAAAATAAACATAGATAAAGACAATGCAATCGATAAAATTCATTTGAATAAATACATATTTAATAAAAAAAAATTATTAACCCGACTTACAAACTACATTACTTAAATTCAATTTTTTAATACCTGCATGACTTTTTAGGAATACCATGGCGAGTCTCCGGGTAACCCACACGATCGGCACCATCTCGCATTTTTTCGCAACGAAAACCATTTCACCGGACACACTGTGACGAAGGCCGTCTTCAGGGTAGCCTGATTCAGAAGTCGAAAGACTTTGGACCTCGTGCTGATCGCGGCTTGCCCTCGAGCGCGTGAGACTTCACTCCGTCGACGGCGGTAATAAGATCTTTCCTCTGAAGAATGCACACATGCGGCTCCAAGACGAGATTTTTTTGTTCGAACATTGCAACCCGAGTCAGGGTACTTTTTAGAAGCATGCAATACAATGTGACGTGACTTTTTCGCCACGTCACCCGTGCGGAGTGTAAACGGCGACGAGTGTCGGATTTACGACACTGGAGCGGTGCTCGATCGCTTCTAGACACCGGCAAGAGGACGGGCCACATAAAAACAGCTCCCTTCTATTGCTATCTCCAATTTTTCTTTCTCTCTCCTATGATATCTTTAGATAAATGTCTCGAAGAAGTTTCATGCTATCTTAATTCGAGTTAGAGCTATCTTTAAAATTAACACTAAAATTAGATAGATTAGAATATATTTATTTCACGACCGTATTGTTCCCCGTCATCGGAGTCTCACCCCAACGACCATCTTCCACCGTGGGATTTACACCCCGCCGACGAACCATTACCTGCCACACCACACGTTTCCGCTCGTGTAATACCTCACTACCTTCAAGATTGTTTCTCGTGCTCACACCATATGAGCTAATTCGGATAAATAGTTCTCTTCATTTATTAGAGCTCTTGGAGCTCCAAAAACTCAGTTTTGGGAATTTAGCACTGCTATATAGTGCTGCAGGCGGACTCCGAACAACAGGGTCCGTGGACTTTGGATGCCTATGGAGCGCGCTGGAAAATGGGCCAAGATATTACCGAGTCACCCGCCTCCTATACGACTTACTAGCCTGGAGCTGGACCATCCCCCTGAGAAGTAAGTCGCAGTCCGGCCAACCCGGCGCCCCACTAAGAAAGGGCTTGGAAGCCACGACGGAAAGGTTTAATTGCAATGTTGCGCCAAATATGTTGTGAGTTCAATCGCCGATGCATCGTGGCCAAGATTTCCCGCGAGAGGAACACCGCACCTTTCCAACGTCGCCAATGAATCCGAGGGGAAGACACTTGTGACTCAGTAAGATGTGCTGCAAAAATTTGGAGACTGAGGAGAAACACGGACTAAGGAAAACCACGTTGAAAATACGTTATCTCAATTCTACCACTATCTACGGCGACATAAATCATCAAGCAAGCTATATTCAAATTTAACCCGTATATCGAGACTTTCCGCGAGATCTAGAACTCGCCTATCTACGGAAGGACCCGAGAGTAGCCGAATTTCGCAGGATCGAAACCGAAAACCCAAAGTGTGGGTGTGCGCGGTATTTGGCGAGACGGCGGAGTGGGGAGCACCATCGATCGACGCCGCGGCAGATCCCCGAACAATTACTTCCGTGATAACTGTGCCAGTGACCACATCATTCTAGTTCTGCATCTACTCCGATCATCTTCCAAGGCTGCTGCAGAAGACTGGTGAGACTTAGCCCTCCATTTACTGTTCTGTCAACGGGAATTCTTTGTTCGCTCTCTACTATCGTAAGTTACTTATATTGTTTTATTAAAGTTTTGGTTGTTTTGTAGTACTCTTTTAGTTTTTGGTTATTTGCGAGAGTAGAGTGCGTGCTTGGTCTTATACCGAGTATAAAAGAATCCCCGGTATTAATTCTTGGTCGATCGATTATTTATTAACTTTATTAAATTTTCAAAGAAAGTTATACTGTTCAATTAGATAATTTTATTAGAAGAATTCTGTTTTATTAAATACTCAACCCTATTAAACTTGTGGAATATTCGAGAGTCGATTTTATATTATAGTTATCGTTGAATTTATTGAATTTTCGTATTATCGGCTCTCTTAATATGTTATTGTATTTTGGAGTAATTATGAGTGTAAAATAATATTTAGAGCCCGTTAGAATGGGATACATTGAAAGGAATTCTTCGCCGCTCCTGCCGGCCCGTCACGCGCTCATGGATCACGTTAGTCCGTCGAGTTGTTTACATCTCGACGTATTGTTATTGCTATCTCACTCTCTATCTGTTTCTCTGTCTTTCTTATAGAATAAGTTTTCTTCATTTAAATATCTCCGAATTGATTCGTATTTTTCGGAATTAATGCTTTGTGCTACCTATCCTTTCTGCGTTTTGCTCTCTATAGCCGGGTAGCTCGCTACCTCGCGTATAGTTACCCGCGCTTACTTGTTCGATTCCCCGAATATCGAAGGAAGATTATTTGTTCTCCTATTCTCTCCCCCGGATAATTTCCCGACATATTCGCTACCTATTATTTTTATTATTATTTTTTAGAATTAAATATCCGACCGGCCCCGTAGGGCTCCGACTCACCTACGGGACGGGCGATTTTAATAAAAATCATTCTGCCTGACTGCTCCTTCAACCCGGAGGTAAGCAGTCAGGTCAGTCCAGAATCGTGTGACCTAAGTAGACGGAGCGAACCCAAAATGACCGCCTTCTGCATTCGACCCGCCAGTGAGTCGGCTTTCTGCCGACAGGCGGGGATGCTTTTAAGGTTCGCGACAAACGACAGCTTCATTCCGCCGAGAACGCCGATTATGAGGACCACCAGTTTGACCGCGTACCCTCGGTATAGCCCGCGAAGCTCGAAAAGGAGATTCTGATACTTCGTCCGCTTGTCGTCTTCTTTAGCAGCGATGTTGCAGTCGCCAGGGGCCGAAAACTCGATGACGAAGATCGTGTGAATCTCGTGGTCGAAGACGACAATGTCAGGCTTATTGGCTGTTATTTGCCTGACAGTGGGAAATGAATAGTTCCAGTAAATCCGGCACTTCTCATTTCCCACGACGGACTCAATATCTCCAGGAGCGTAGGGCAGCAGTGGCGTCTCGTCTACCCCGTAAGAGTGTCGAAGGTGGAAGTACAACTCTCTTAGCGCCGCGTTATGGCGATGGATATAGCCAGAGACCGCATAGGTGGGACATGCTGACAGTATATGCATGAGTGTCTCGGGCGATCGTTTGCAGGCCCTGCACCGTGTATCAGGGACCTGCATACCCATCACCTGGCTCCGGTAGACGAGCGTGTTAATTACGCCATCCTGGCAGGCAGTGATGAATCCCTCGGTCTCAGACATCAGACCGGCTGACTGCAAGAATGCAAAAGTCAGCCGCGCAGACAAGTCCATGCTGTCGATGTGCCGGAAAAACACTCCGTGCATGGCCTTGCCGACGTGCCGCTCGAGCAGGGTGTTATGCTCTGCGGCTCTGATGGTATTCCGACGGCGGGACGGTTCCAGGTCGATGATGGAATTAATCGACCTTCTGCCGCCCCGACCAACACGAAATTCCAAGCCGAGGTTTTCCGCTGCCTTCTCTGCCGCCCTGTATGAAAATGCCCCAACCCCCGTCCTTTCATGTTCATGCACGAAGGACAGGAGAGGATTCGCACTTCCGATTACGTCGCAGGCTACACCGAGGACCAAACGGTCATGCAGGCACTCCAATCCAAGTAGGCCCCTTCCACCCATGTGACGCGGGAGGTATATACGGGGCACGGAAGATCTGGGATGAAGACTCCTATGGATGTTCATCATCTTGCGTGTGCTGATGTCGAGTTCACGCAGCTCGTCTCTCCTCCATCTCACTACCCCGAAAGAGTAGAGAAGGACTGGGTCGGCAAGCATGTTGGTAGCAGCGATCTTGTTCCGCCCAGATAATTCGGAATTCCAAATTTGCCTAAGCCGCTGCCTATACATGCCGCGAAGAGTCTCCTTGACTGCCGCAGCATCCTGTAATGGATTCTGCGACACTCCGAGGTATTGATAGGACTCTCCGGCGTGAAGGTGTTTAATGACGCTCCCGTCCACGAGCTACGCATCCTCCGCAAGACGCCCAGATCTCCCGCGTACTAAATGGACCACTGCGCATTTGTCCAATCCAAAGGCCATGCCGATATCTCGCGAGTAGGTGTTCACTACGGTGAGTGCGAGGTTGAGATCGCTCTCACCGGAGGCGTAGAGCTTCAGATCATCCACATAAAAAAATATAATTATTATTATTATTATTATCATTATTATTATTTTTTAGAATTAAATATCCGACCGGCCCCGTAGGGCTCCGACTCACCTACGGGACGGGCGGGTTAATAAAAAAATTATTAGGTATTATTATTATTATTATTATTAGTATTATTAGTCTTATTATTATTTGCGCTATCTACTGTTATTATTATTAATATTATTTTGTTTTTTTCGGGTGATTTTCCTTTCGATACCTTACTTTTGTTTCTCGCGGTTAATCGACGACGCTCTAGTGTTTCTTTTTTTTGGGTTATGGTTATAATTATTTTAAGTATCCGGCATTCTGTCCCGCTTTTGTTAATCTAGTCCGCGCCATCGATTAGCTGAGTATTAATTCACGTTTGTTTTATATCTAGTGCTATCTCCCATTAAGCCGATTTATGTTATTTTATTTACTTTTCTTATGTTATGGTGTAATGTTTGGCATGTTTTTATTTTATTTTAATTCTATTTTTTTTCTTTTATATCGAGTCACCCCCTCTCCTAACTTGTACCACCCCAAACTGAAACGATCCACCATGCGCCTCGTTTGCTAAAATCGAGTGCAGCCCGGGAATATGCCAATAAACAGCCATGATTCCCGAAGCTTTGCGTTGTTGTCACTCACTCTTTGTTCACCCAGCCCCTCTATCATATCAGCTCGTGGATCCTGAGCTAGTCGTGTGTCTTAGAGCTTTTCACCACATCCTCGCTCTATCCAGCAGTGGAGAGTTTGTTGCAGGGAGAGATCGATTAAAGTCGATCCTTCAGATCGGCGGTACTGAGGTACCTGGCGCCCAACCTCTCTCATGTTATAGATTTGCCTACTATTTTATTCACGTCATTCTTATGTTGGATTGGTTATTCACTCAGGGTATCTCAGCTATATTCTTTAGAACGCTATCTTCCCAGTGATCGATTGCGCTACCTTTAGGGCCCGCTATCTTTTATAGTACGCTACCTTTGAGATAATCCGCCCAAGCTCTCTTTAGGGATCGCTATCTACTATAGTAAACTATCTTCTAGATAACTCGGATACGCTATCTTTGGGGACTGCTATCTTTTATAGTACGCTACCTTTCAGATAATCCGTTTAAGCCCTCTTTAGGGATCGCTATCTACTATAGTAAGCTATCTTTCAGATGTTTTGGTTAAGCTATCTTTAAGGTATTGTAACGCTTGATTTGATTATTTTATAGCTTTGTTGTGTAGTAGAATTAAAAACGCTTTGGGAAAAATGATAATTATTTGGTGCATGGATGCCGAGGGTGAAGAGCGAGGGTTGTGAGTCTTTCCGCAAGGAAATTGCCTCACAACATATACCGTGGGGGCACCAGTTGCCGCACGGTACCGGATTTCGAAAATAGTGCATTTTTGCGTAAAAAAATTGCAAATTTCCAATACCCGCGTTCATTGGCGTCTATTTTGTCATAACTGGCCACAAAGCCCAATAATTTAACTACAGAATGCGATTGTTATTATTTCATTACCCAGGTTCAGAGAAATAAAATAAAAGCATTGAACTTGAGAGTTCGATGACTGATCCAGTCAACGATTGGTCGGTAGTGCCCGGACGATAGAATTTCTTTTTTGTTCATAAGGATTAACCAGCAAAATGTAAATAAAAACATCAATTCGACCTATTTGTTTATATTAAGAGATAAATTAAGAATACGTAGAAATGAGAAAAAGTTGAAAAATCCCAATTCTTCGTCATCAAATCCTGTTTCCGAACTCTGCATCCCCGAAATGCTCCGTGCTGTAGTTATCGGACGCGTATTTCCACACCTCCTAACCTCAATAACTTTATGTTGTCAAAATGCCTCAATAGTGATGCAAAAATATTAAGTTCCTTTTTTCATTATTAAGGGGTCCCAGTCACCTAAAAAAAGGCATAAGAAAAAGATGGTGTAAATGATACACTTCTTTTAAAAAATCTTACATTAAAACCTTATTAAGTACATTACAGCCCTCGAGCAAAAATTGCCTCCAAAGGGCGATAGGAAATAAATCTCATTAATATTCCATAATTTGGGCCAAATTATAGGTTAAAGTCATTTTTATAATGTTTACATTATTTATCACTGTTGAGATAATAATAAAATTAGCCTATATACGTTTTTCTACAATAAATTCTTTCGTTTTGCCCGCCAAACCCTCCTTCTCCACATCGTCCGAAAACTATATGCCTGATTTCCGAAAACTGGGGTAGGTCGATTTTGAGTGTCCGAAAACTACCTACGCGGAGCTGCGTTGCATTTTCGTCAGTATTTATTAAATTTTCGTGTATTTTCATGGAAATTAATTGTTTTCCTGTCAGAAAAACATAAGGGATCATTTCAAAACCCTCACACTTAGCATTTGATAAGAATACAGCGAATAAACCGTTCTTGAAGTAAACATTTTCGTTAGCCGTCCGAAAACTGGTGCTCCCACGGTATAATAGGATAAGTAAATAAATAATTTTAAAGTAACGAGGGGTGTTCATCTCTAATTGTGAGAATTCATCATTCATCTCTAATTGAGAAGAAAGAATTCCAGCGATCCTTAATAAATTATGAATGAACGAATGATGATGGCAACTACAAAAATCACACATGAAATAATATTTGTAATATTATGTTGGAACAATTAAATTGCTCAGGCAATTCCAAGGACAGATTGATCACTGAATTTATGTACTGTTTTATTGTTTATCGGTTACTCAGGGATGTATGCTATTCAGTTTTTAACCAAACTCCATTGAATAATAAACACGATCTTATTTTTCACACTACTTTTTCTTGAATTATCTTGGAATAGGAATTATTAATTCCAATATATAATTTTTATTTTTGTAATTTGCAATCCCTCCCAATGCGGCCGCATCCGACTTGCCTCCCTGTATCGCATTTGCGGAGGGCCCAGGAAAAATTGCGAAACAACCTGTGCCGATACACCTAGTCTTCGGTTCACTTCACAATATCGAAGCATGTTTTACAACAAAATTATAAATATCTCATTTAAAAACGAAGTAAATAGCGGGATCAATAAATAAAAATACATGTTATCTTAAAACCAGGAAATAACTTAATAAATAATAACATATCTAAACTACAACGATAAATAAATAGTAAATATTAACGTTGTAACACGGCGCACGCTCAGCGTACGGCAGACCAGCTGGAGGCCACCACTCACTGTAAGGTAGGAGAATTTGAATTGTATCGAGTTTCCTTTTCTTTTTTTTATTATTATTTTATTGTTATTGTTCTTATTTATTGTGTGGATGTATATGCCCGCGACCAGGGGCTGTGCTCGGGGGTGAAAGGGAGCGGCTATCGATCGGTGAGCCAACCGAACCTCTGCCGCCACCTACCAGCCATCACCAGTACTCGCTCGCACCGCAACTCGCCGACCGTAGCCCGCGGGTATTGGCTGCCTGGCCGTCAGCGGCAGCGAATCAGCGAGCGCGAGATAACAGCGAGGGAGAAGAAGCCGGCTCACGAGAAAATGTGAGCCACTTCAGCTGATCTGCCGCCAAAAAGCGTCACGCCATTTTTCCTGTCTGTTTAATATAATTTAAGTTTTGTTAGTTGTGTAAGTGTTGCGTGAGCCGAGAGCCAGCTAAAAAGTGAGTACTTGAGTACAGCATTGTTCCCTTCCTTTTTTTTTTTGCGACCCCCCTTTTCATCCCCGTATGAATATCTAACGTGAATAAGTTTGTACCGCGAAAAGATCTGCCGCCGCGTGGTCGCCATAGCCGGTATCGAAAACCTGTTGCGCGAATTAGTGAGTGGTGGTTGTCCTGCCGTTACTAGCCCTCCCCAGTGTCGAACCCCCTTTAAATAGTCAACCTACTTTATGTTCTTTTACTCTTTATTTATTTTCTTTGCGCAATTCATTCTCCCTGTCTTATTTTACCCCTATACTTCTTACACCCCCCCCCCGCTATTTTTACGCACCCCCTCCCCTCCTTTGAAGTACAGAAAAATCCGAGGTAATTATTAAGTAGCCATAGCGTTCGGGAACCCCCCCCCTCTGACGGGGTTTCTACTACTTTGCTAGCCGATCCCCCCCCTTTTTTTTTGTTTTTTATTTTTCTTTCTTTGTCCGCGTTCGCCAATTTTTACCGAATATCCTCTTTCCCCCCTCCCGTAACTGTCGTAGGGTGCTTGCAGTGCTTCTAGCTCCCTTCCTCGTAACCCCCACCATCTTCCCCCACCCGCCTGTGTTGGACTTAGAAGAATTCTCAACCCGCTGGACTTAGAAAATTTTCGACCGTGTTGGACTTAGAAAAATTCCGGCTCCTTTCGGACTCTGAAATTTTTCGACAGTTGCTGGACTTAGAAAATTTCCGTCTTCCATCGGACTTAGAAAATTTCCGTCTTCCATCGGATTTAGAAAATTTCCGACCTTTTCGGACTTAGAAAATTTCCGACCTTTTCGGACTTAGAAAATTTCCGTCTTCTATCGGACTTAGAGAATTTTCGACCCTTTTCGGACTTAGAAAATTTCCAGCCCTTTTTGGACTTAGAAAATTTTCGACCTTAACGGACTTAGAAATTTTTCCACCCTCCTTGGACTTAGAGGAATTCCGCCCTTTTCGGACTCTGAAATTTTTCGACAGTTGCTGGACTTAGAAAATTTCCGTCTTCCATCGGACTTAGAAAATTTCCGTCTTCCATCGGATTTAGAAAATTTCCGACCTTTTCGGACTTAGAAAATTTCCGACCTTTTCGGACTTAGAAAATTTCCGTCTTCTATCGGACTTAGAGAATTTTCGACCCTTTTCGGACTTAGAAAATTTCCAGCCCTTTTTGGACTTAGAAAATTTTCGACCTTAACGGACTTAGAAATTTTTCCACCCTCCTTGGACTTAGAGGAATTCCGCCCTTTTCGGACTTTGAAAGTTTTCGGCTGTCATTGGGACTTAGAAAATTTCCCACGTTTTCTCGGTGCTACCCCGTAGGTAGCTGGCGCCCACATATCGTGTAATTTATATTTGGTTCCGTTTTTTTTTGTTGTTCTTCCTGTCGTCTCATTCGTCTTTCATTCGTTACCTCATACTTCTCTTTATATCGAGCCCCCCCCCCCCCCCCCCGGTCGAGACCAATACCGCGCATTTAATGTATTTTACTTTTATGAATTTTGGATTATATCGAAGCAGCCAAGCTGAATAAAATTGTTAGTTCCCTGGGGTAATTATTTTGTTTGGTGTCCATTCTTTGCTGACCCTTTCCCCTTCCCCCCCTTTTTAATAAAGAGGGGTGGTCACAACGTATAACTACGAAACAATAAACGACGAAAAAAAGAATAAATAACTTTTTTCACATAAATTCAACAATACCGAAGCTACTACGTTAAAACATGTTTCACAATAAAATTATAAATAACTTATTATATAAACAAAGTAAATAACGAGATTAGTAAATTAAAATAAATAATGACTTGAATCATGGAAATAATTGAACAAATAATAACATCTAAATACTTTTTCATATAAATAGATAACATTACTAACTTTTTTACATACATTAATAATATAAATTCAACAGTTAATATACATGAATTTAAAATAATTTGCATATAATAAAAATGAGCTTACTGAAACAGTCGAAAAGTATATATTGCGTTGCGTTTTTAAGCTTAACTATTAATATAGTAATAATTCACTCGGAAAGTGGCGATAACTCAGTCTTACAGATCAAGTAACTAAAGTGGCGATAACTCAGCCATATAGATCAATTTGTTAAAGTGGCGATAACATGACCAAAAAGGTTAATTGCATTCATAATTAGACACTTTTGCAATCGCTACATTATTGAGAATTCGTATTATTTGAACCTTTGATAGCATTGACCTTCATTAGAACTCTTTGCTCAAAATGATCTTCCCATAACCGATTCCATTTTGGTAAGTTCATCATTATAGCAAAACTAAACAAACGTTCAACAGGGGCAGGTGTCGACAACGGCGTATTGAATTTGCTGAACAGTCTATTGGGAGCTCTGTTAACATATCCAAGTCTATACTTGAACTTGCCATATAGTTAGCTATTTCGATGCTCACGGTCCCCGATTTTCTATGCGAAGCACCCGTTTCAGCCTGCTCTCCAAAATAAAAAAAATTGTCATCTGACTCTACACATACGATAACTTCTGGACTAACTTCTTTTTTCTTACGACGCTCCTTTTTCGACCTTTATTTGAATCGAGTCAGAGGACGAAACGAGCAACCTTGACTTGAATCGTGGATGGCTGGCAGCAGCGATCGCTGCTCCGGCGACTTTGTTTTCGATCGTGAAGAATTGTTTAAACCTATCGTCAAGTGCGCTTATTATGACATTAACCAGCGGCCGATACCGTGTACTCGATTGTAGATTTGATTGATGTAGTGCATTTAGTTTTCTTCGTTGCGACACCAAAGATGGCAGGAGATACCCATAGTAGTTTGTATTCGGTAGCGAAACAAAATTCATTGCACGTTACGAATTTATCGACTAATGAAAATGCATACACTTCTTGATATAAATGTATCGAGAAATGCAATAAGATTCACAACTGGTTACAAATCTATGGAGTAACGAAATAAAATTCGTTACTCGTTAAAAATGTATGGTGTAACGAAATCAAAGTCACTACTCGTTACAAATATATGGAGTAACGAAATAAAATTCGCTACTCATTACAAATGTATAGTGTAACGAAATAAAACGCACTACTCATTACAAATGTATAGTGTAACGAAATAAAATTCACTACTCGTTACAAATGTTTCGAGTAACGAAACAATTTCGTTATATTGTTTGAAATGCAAGAGCAGACAGTCAGATACTGGATACATTTGTAACGAGTAACGATCGATACAGATTTTGAATATCTCTGGTTGAGATATCGAGCAGACATTTATACCACATGTTGAGAAAAAGGGTACGTAGCCACCCTTTTTTCGTCCAATTTGTAGCAATCTGCGTAATCGCTTAGTTCTTACGCCATTTTGAATTTTTTCGAAAATCTCTGGACGCGCTCTAGCTGTCACATTTTTTAAGATATCAGCTGAGATAATGGACATAGGTTTTTAATGAACAAGGTTTGGGATTGAATTTGGGGAAAATCCAGTGAGTGGTTGAAATTTTATGGCCTTTTCAATTAAACATTTTATTTTTGTTTTTGTTTCAACGTCCATAATTTTTACATATCGGATTGAAATTTGGGTTACAAAAAGATTACTATCAGATGAAGTGTGAAATTGCATTCGACGTAAATCCGTTGACGGGTAAAAATTTTATGGCAGTTTAATTTAAAAAAAAAAGAAAAACTTTTTTTTTTACACTAGCAGCATAGTATTGATAAAAAAATGTACGTGAAAACTAAAAATTCAAATTCCTCTGATCACAAAACAAAGCTTCTTGAGAAAGCCAAAAATAATGAACATATAGTATTTCACAAATTGAGTGGGGTAGACTATAATAAAACAAAGAGAGGAACCAATATGTCAATGTAGTTGGCAGCTTATTTTTATTTGTATTTTTTTTATCGTACTTCTATCAATTTCCGGATCTTTCATAAGCATATCCTCATTGCCCATGGAAACGTCAGAATCATCTGCTGAACCAGCACTGTCTTCAGTCTCATTTGGTCTTCTTCACTAAAACTCGAGCTCGAAGAATTATTTCTTCTCTTTAACATTTGATATTGTCCGCTTCGCGAAGCACCTGTTAATGTGTTTGGCCGCTGTAACATGATTGCAGATTTATTTTATTATCAAATTCGGTTTGGAGTTATCGTTGACATTGCAAGAAGGACCGCAAATACTAATTAATGGGACGTGAAAGAAAAACCGAAAAGTGCAACGAGTTTTTCGATTGCCGAGCAATAATAACTCGACCCTCAGTCAGTGTTGCCAGACGGCGGGATAAATACCACCCGGCGGGATTTTTAGACTCCCACTCCGACGCCGGCGGTATTTCTCCCGCGGAGGTAATCCCGTTTAGACACGTCTCCCACTACTCGGGTGCGCGGTTGGCCCCGCCCATTGTAGCTCCCACTCCTTAGGCGGCGTCGGCGCGCTGTATGACGTAAAAAATTCAAGAATTCAAAAATTCAAAAATTCAAAAATTCAAAAATTCAAAAATTCAAAAATTCAAAAACGATTGGGACTAAAACCAATGCTGTAGCTATTGATTTTAACAGAGATATGTTTGTTTATATTTTCGAATTTCAGAATTTCTTTACAATTAACATGGCACGCGCGCAACTTCACGCCGTACATGGCACACTCCTAACTTCATGCGGTACATGACACACAACCAACGAGTTATGTACTGTACGCTGGAACTCCGCGGATATTTCGACCGATCAGGGTTGTAAGGCCTGATTTCACGCTGGCGGTGACGAAGTCTCGCTGGTACAGAATGCCGTCAGGGTAATTAATCACCAACGATCTTTATTTTCACATGAATTGAAAGGGATAAAACAGTGGAGAACTGAATACACAATATTTATTTATGAAACAAGAAAAACACAACAAGAATTACACTTTTGACTGGAATACACTGTTAACTTTAAATAATTACACTCTAATGCTGCTCTCATCGATGATGAGTCAAAGATACACGCGTTTGGTATTAGTGTCCAAGACGCGACTGTTCGATATGACGATAGTTCTGAGACAGAGTTTACAAAGATTTGAAACTAACGAAGTAAAATTTAAGGGCGTGTCTTAGCTATTTGACAAGTATTCACAATAATGAATTGATTGGCTGCTGACTTTGCAGAAGGGATTTCCGTTACTTGACGACTAGAATTGTACAGTCTAAGTGGGAGGCAAGACGCTGTCGCACGCTTGTGTTTTACGCAGGTAAAAAAAAGGTTCGCGCTCGACGTTGACCCTTCCGCGAGACGCACCGTATGCGGGCTCATAAAAGGCTTAATGAATTACGGCAATTGCTTTTTCATGAACTATTTTACAGTGGAAGGATTATTTTTTCCATCTTTCCCAAAAAGTCAGCTGCAATCCAGATGTTTAATGATTATTGCACGCGAAGCTAAGACATCAAAATTTCTTCGGGGCTCGATAATCCCGTCGTTGAACGAAAATTTTATGTTTTGTTTATTATAGCTAAAATCCGTCCTTGCTACGGAACAAGTTATAATATATATAGTGGCACCTGGCCGAGCGGCTAAAGCCATACGGACGGAAAATATATATGTATGTATATATAGTACTAGTTCGTAAATAAATATGGCATCCAGCCAGAACGGCCTTTTGGTGTATAGTGTAGTGATACAGTGAGCAGAAAATACAAAACAACCCCTCTTAAATTCGTTCAGTGGTGCAGTGTGTATTATAGGTTTCTCCTATTAGTTATTTTTCGACATATCTTATTTTTTATTATACATACAGCAATGTTTGGTGTAATTAACCTAAAATGGGCAAGCTGTAAATAAAGTTTGATTGAAAGCGATTAAAAATTTGTATTATATTTTACTTATATTGCACTTATATTTTAAAAACTTGTGACTGTCATTTCAGCAAAAAACTTTAGAAACTTCTTACTTTAGGAGGGCGAGTCAGCAAAAGAAATTATTTTCAGAGAGTTATATTTTTTTATTCCAGTCAACCGATGAATATGAAATTCATATATCGCTTCAGAACTAATTACAAACTTAGAAAGTAACGAATTTATAAATTGGTGGATATCTTCTAAATTCTTCGTTTCAGTCTTTAAGTGATATATAAATTTCATATTCTTCATCGGTTGACAAGACTAAAAAATGGTACTCTCTAAAATTCTCTTTTTTTTGCTGACTCGCCTCCCTTAAAAAAATTCAATTATAAAGTCTGATCAATCAAATCACTCATAGAATACACAACAACAAACATAACGAACAACAAAATGAACAAACTGATCCATTCAAAGAGATACAAAACCACATACAAAATGATAGATCACAATCTACCACAAACAAATGGTTAATAAACCTATCTAACACTACAATACCAAAACACATAGAGATATTCCTGTCGTTAGGACCAAGATTTTGCTTACCCTATATGAAACAAAAAGAAATAAAAACCACAACACACAAAATCATAACGGAATTTGAAACTAATACACATCTAATTGAGAAAGATCAATTAGACATAGCGAGAGGACATTTAACAAGTATACTACACTACACATCTAACAAAAATTTAAAAAAAGACACAGACAAAATAGTTAAAGAAACAAGAGAATTCCTAAAAACCCATCCTGAAATAATTATAACTAGAGCTGATAAAGGAAACACATCTGTTATTCTTAATAAAACAGATTATATACAAAAAACACAATTACTCCTCAATGACACCACCACGTATAGAGAAATTCAAAAAAACCCTTGCACGAAAACTGAAAACACCATCAAGAAACTGTTAGACAGATGGCTGGAAAAGAAGATCATAACGGAAGCAACATACAAATACATAAAACCAGCATGCAGCAATTTAGCGAGGTTATACACTCTCCCAAAAATACACAAAGAAAATTTCCCACACAGACCAATAGTATCCTCAATCAACTCTCCAACCCATAAAATAGCATACATAATTCACAAAATAATCACAAACAAAATAAAGAACTACAAATCAGAGATAAAAGATAGTTTTGAATTAAAAACACTAGTTGAAAGTGTTAACCTCCCTGACAATTTTGTTCTCATCTCGCTAGATGTCACATCATTATACACCAACATCCCACTTAATCTTGTCCTTGATAGTTTAGAAAAAAGAAAAAACCTTTTTAACAACGACACACTTATAGATGAAATAAAAAAAGCAATAGATATCATAATGCACTCCACCTACTTCACCTTTGATAATAAAATATACCAACAAACATCCGGTTTACCGATGGGATCCCCACTAGCTCCAATACTATCAAATTTAGTAATGATCGACTTAGAAGAAGCATGCTTAGAAAAACTAGATTACACACCCCCCATCTATAAAAGATATGTTGATGACATAATCCTAGCACTACCGGAGAACAAAATTGACATAACACTAAAAACCTTCAACTCATACAACACGAAACTACAATTCACCATAGAAAAAGAAATAAACAACACTATCCCATTTTTAGATATCTCACTCATAAGAACAGATAACAAAATCATCACTAATTGGTACAGAAAAAAATCATGGTCAGGTAGATTCATGAATTTCTTTTCCAGCCATCCAAAACAACAAAAATAGGCATTATATACATGTTGGTAGATAGAGGAATCAAACTGTCACATAAAAAGTTCTGGACAAAGAATCTAGAACTAATCGAAAAAACACTCATCACTAACTGTTATCCCACACAGTTAATAAAAAAACACATACAAAAGAGACTAACAACAATCACACAAAACAACACAACGCCATCACAAACAACAGAATTCGACACCACTAGATTAATGAACTTCCCTTACATAGAACAAATACACTACCCACTTCTGAGATTTCTCAAATCACACAACATCAACATGGTCAACAATAACAAAAACAACATTAGCACAATAACAGGAACAACTAAAGACCAAATCTCTCCTCTATTAAAATCTAAATTAGTTTACAAAATCCCTTGCAAAGATTGCACAGCCACATATATAGGACAGACAAAACGATACTTAAAAACACGAATACAAGAACACAAAAATAGTCTCAATCATCATAACTCAAACCACACGGCCCTAGTACAACATCACCAGAATACACATCATACATTTGATTTTGATAACACAAAAATAGTTACACAAGAAACATACCTAAACAAAAGACTACTATTAGAAATGATACATATTAAAATAGACCAACACGCAATAAACTTCCGCACTGATATATCTAACCTTAGCCAGATATACAGCTCAATATTATAATGTGAATTGGAACTAACTCATGAAGAATCAACATAATAACAAACACAATTTAATTTTATCCCCGAACATTTTTAGAGAACTTTTACATAATAACATAATAATAATTCAGACTAACTCCAAGTTACATTATATTATAATACATTTTTTATAAAACAAAACTAATCAAATTTTAAAATCTGACTAACAACAAGAATCTATATATTGACTAAACAAATAGGGAAAAAAAAATTATTTTTAGTTTTTCTAAATACACTAGACAACGTATCCCTGGCTAACGTTATGATACTATCCCAACGAAAATTAGAATAAACCAAATTAGATATGAAATAGATAATAAAAAAAGCAAACATTTTTAACTATAATTCTGAGCTTAGATATAAGTCGATATAAGTTTAAATTAAGATATAAGAAATAACAAATTCTATGGTCACAATACCATTAACATAAATTACCAAATTACCGACAGATTACTGATTCCGCCTTTAAGTACACATGAAAACTCGCGCTGCTAAAATAAGACAATCAACCACAGTCACATCGATCGATCCCGCTACGTGATGTAACACAATTATAAAACCGGATTCTCCGGTTAAAATACCTTCATATTGCTCAACTAACATCTAAAATCAACCAATAACTACTACAATCGGTAAATATCAATAATTCACAACCACATACATAACACAAATACACAAAAAAAGAACCATAACTTTTAAACCATTTCGACAGATCACCGTAACATAACCTCAAAACATCAAAAAATCTGCTCTTCCATTGACAATAATTTAACCGGAGAATCCGGTTACCAGACTTCACAAACATTCAACAAAATAAATAATTCTGAAGATGACTCTGACCAGAGTCGAAACGTAAAGGAAAAAAGAATTACTTTCCTAAAAAGGCCGCCTAAGCCGCAGCTTCCCCACACAAAATATAAAGTCTGATTTTCTAAATTTGCTTTGAACTGATCTAACAAAAACTCAAATAGAATGTATCAATGAAGTTGATAAAGAAGAAGAATTTTCTTTTTAATAAAGCGCTATAATTTAAGAACAGTTCATGCAACTGATTCAAAACTTGCATAAAACTTGAATAGCTTGTATTTGATACTGACTTTGGGAAAAATTGATAATCTAGTTAAGATTTTATAGAAGTTTGCAGTCTCTTTTTTTATAACGATATAACTCAAGTAACGGTTCAAAATATTGTATAAAACTTGAATAGAATATATCATTGCTTGATACTGAACTTGATGAGAATCCAACAAAGGGTGCATATTTAAAAGAATTTTTAGTTGCGATTATGATGTTGGGTGGGCTGTGGCCGTTGATGCTCTAATTTGTGTGGGGAAGTTGCGGCTTAGGCCGCCTAAGCCGCAACTTCCCCACACAAAAAAAATTTAGTTGCGATTGTCCATGCTTTTTTAGCATCTTCATGGTTATCATTGTGCATGGTCGTTTTCTCTTTGAATAATAATATAACAAACTATTTTGGAGAGATAGTTTCATATGGAACATCACTTTTTTAAAACAGAGTTCAAAAGTTATGACACATATAAGTGAAAACAGGTGTAAAGTCAGGCATTGTACATTGCTTACTTATTTACACGCTTTTCACAAGATTCGTAATCTTAGATTACTCCTCTGTGAGGAAGCCAAATTTGGCAAACACATTACCTTTTAGAGGTTGCACTGTGAATGGTGGAAATTGAGGAAGTAATTGATATGATAATAAACAATAAAAAGTAAAAAAATAAATTTATAATAAAAAAATTTTGAATTTCTAAATTTGTTCAAGTGACTGATGTAGAGTTGTGCATAAAACGTAAATAGATTGAATCAATGTTTAGTACTAAATTAGGTGAAATCGATAAAGTAGTTAAGATTTTATAGAAATTTCTATTTTCATAATTGTTTTGAAAATGATATAACTGAAGAACGGGCAACTGATCTAAATTTTTGCATAAAACTTGAATAAAATATGTCTATGTTTGATACTCAATTTGGGCAAAAAAAATATTAACTAATAATTCAATGTTTCTCATGATATGATAAAAATTAAATCCGATATCATAATTTTTTTTTATTCAATTATGCAACATATCGTCGGTCTCTCTCTGAATGCTACAAGTATATATGAGGGAAATAGCTGAAACGTTCGGAAGTAAATTTCTCTGACACGGTTGATCTTTTGGATAAAAGATAATAACGATAATCTGCTGAATTTCAAGATGCAGTCTCGACTTTTTTGACAAAAGACGAAGATGTTTGCCTTTTGTCAAAAAACAGAAATTTGCATTACAGTTTATGTTACCGACCGAGTAGAAGAACATTATCTTAATGACAGTGCGATGTTGTCAATAAAAGCAAACGCGTAAAATAGAAATTTGCATTACAGTTTATTTCACCGACTGAGTAGCACATTACGTTACACTGGAACATACATTTAAAAATGATGTATTGATATTTAGTCATTTTTATAAAATCCATTTTGGTAAGCAGAGGAAGAATAAGAGGAACTTTATATTTCTTACCCGTCGTAGTAATAAATATACATGCTAAAGAATATAGTATATATATAGTTAGTGAATTGCGAGTTCTTTTATTCTGAATTGATCGGTGGCAAGAGGTTTAAACAGCTATGCAAAAAGTAGTGAAATCCCCCAAAAAAACCCTCACAGATAAAAAAATCGAGACAAGTACATTTACGTGAGTGATATCCGATGTGCCTAAAAAAAAAAAAAGACAGTGACAGAAACTTGACCAGTAAGCTGCGCATTAGTACAAAAAGTCGCGAAATAAACTACAAATATGTGCAGCATGTCAAGAACATATTGTTCAACAGTGAACTTCTTATGAGAGACTAATAAAAATCTTGCAATCGAAAGAAAAAAAAATTAGAAATCAAACACAAATTCTTGCCATTAAAATTTTAAAAAAATGTAAAGTACAAAAGACGAAGAAAAAACTGGTAAAGTAGTTCAAGAATGTTTAACATGAAAAAAAATTAATTCACAATACTTGGCGAGTTTGCGAAGTACCCACATGGTTGTTCATCATTGAATGTTCATATTAGCATATAAACTCGCCAAGAACTGTGGATTAATTTTTTTTTCATGGTAAACATTCTTGAACTAGTTTACCATTTCTTTCTTCGTCTTTTGTACTTTACTTTTTTTTTTAATTTTAATGGCAAGAACTTGTGTTTCATTTCTAATTTTTTTTTTCTTTCTACTGCAAGATTTTTATTACTCTCGAATAAGAAGAATACTGTGTCTATTGTGACGAATTTTTCTTTTACCGATAAACGCGAATTCAAAAAAAAAAAAAAAACAGAAAAAAAATGTAACCGAAACTAAATTTAAGCTCAACCCCAAAGGGAGCAAAAAAAAAAACACGAATCCGAAACTTACGTCACCTTCGGCCGTTTGCATCCGCGAGTGCATCGAAATCCCGGGGGCGCCAGTTAATTTTATTTCGCCGGTATTAACAACCCGGCTAAAACTGGAGGTCGGTGGAACCGATTGCCGACCTCCGCAAGGACGAAACGAACACGAAAGTCTAAAACTAATCACCGAAACACTCGCGAGCGCAAACGGTTGCGGAAATGCGCGACTGCTCAGGATGCGGGTTATGGTAGAAGGGTCGCGATCCGAGATCAATAGAACAGCCACGAAAACTCTAATCGGAATCTTAAAGACCGGAAACTCTTAAGAATTGGCTGTAAAGCCACGGGACCGCACACACGTGCATCGAGAGCGCTCAGCCGACCGAAAGATCGAAGTGAGCAAGCCAGAGCGAAACGAGAACGGATCTATACGCGGTCGATAATTTTCTTGTAATTCAAAACTCACCGAAAACTGCATATTACTCCAAAAATGCACGGGAACCTGCATCTAACGATGCACGAGAACTGCACCACGTAAACTTCACTTCGAGAGCGTTAACTAGAACGTCACAACCGAAGAATCCACTCGAAAGAATTTCGTTCGAAATTCTATCGAGGATAGCACACGTAAAATCCGAACGATAGCCGAACGCAAACGAGAGCGAGACATGTAGACCGTACTGTGAGCGTGAGTGAGACGGCACTACTCTAACGCGAACAATAGGCTCGAACCATAACAACACGGGAGCGCCAGAGAAGTCCGAGTTGTCTCGAGGACACCTCTCGGTAGACTAATTTGTCTGCGGGAACCATTGAAAGCAATTATTATCATTATCACGAGAATCGTAACCGATAACTACTGCCCTCTCAGCTATTTCGCGAGATCCTCGACACGAGAGAGCGAGAAACTATAGCGCGGTAGTATTAAAGGATCTTGACGATCGCTTCCCCTAATCAATGCGCGAAGACAAGGCCTCACATCATCAACAAAAAAAATGACACAGCACAAGGGGTTCCAACCTTGCCCGGAACTAAACTATAACTCTGCCTGTTCTCCAGAGCATTGCATTATCCGTCGGGGTGCCGGGATTGCACCGGACTTTTGCGTAATCGTACTAAACCCTCGTCGAGTCTCTCCTTTATTCGGGCTGCTCATTACCTCGAGCTCATTACCTCGTGCACACCACCGAATAAATTCAAGAACCTCGACCCAAAACTGAACGTAAGGTGAGAGAGAACAAAAAAAAAGGTTAACAGAATAGTTGAATAAAACAAAAGAAAATAATATCTCGATCGAGAGCGTACGGGAGCCGAACGGTAACGTGAAACAGCCGAGGTAAGATAAAGCGAGATCCACAGCAACGAAAATCGGTAGTGACTTACGCAATTTCGTTTGTTTGTGATTTTTGTGACGCTGATTTAAAAAAATCACGTCACACAATATCACTGTCGAACAATATGTACTTGATATGCTGCACATATTTTTAGTTTATTTCGCGACTTTTTGTACTTATGCGCAGCTTACTGGTCAAATTTCTGACACTGTTTTTTTTTTTTTAGGCGAATCGGATACCACTCACGTAAATGTACTTGTCTCGATTTTTTTACCCGTGAGAGTTTTTTTTGGGGGTTTGACTATCCACTACAAATATAGTCATTGACCGTCAGCACACAACAACTTTCGCGCACAGCAACTATTGGCGCACAGCAACTGTCGGCGTACAGCGACTGTCGGCGTACAATAAATAGTGTCGGACAACAACTGTTGGCGTACAATAAATAGTGGCGCGCAACAACCTTTGGCGCACAACAAACAGTTGACGTACAACATCCGTCAGCGCATAATAGTCGTTGGCACAACGGCCGTTGACATACAACAATACAACACAAACAAAAAAGTCTTGGCTGCTACATCAAATTTATTGATCAGAACAACCATTTATTCTCAACACTAGATGACTTAGTCTAATGCTGTTGGATAAACAATATTTTTTGTTTTTCCTTCTGGTGTTAAAATATACAAATTTTTTCCATTTCCTACCCTAGAACATCCAATATAAAGTTGCCCATGAGCAAAACATGGTTTCGTCAAATTTAGACCAACGACTTTGAATGATTGTCCTTGAGACTTATTAATTGATATTACAAACGTTAATTTTACCGGGAATTGTAGTCTTTTAAATTCAAATGACATGTCATTCGGGATAAGAAGAATTCTTGGTATGAAGATGGTATCTTCTTTTGCACACCCTGTTAATATCATCACTTCAGTTACATTCGGTAGGAGGCGTTTTACTATTAGTCAAGTTCCATTGCACATTCTCGGGGCATCTAAATTTCGAAGAAGCAAAATAAGTGAACCGACTTTAAGTATCAAATTATGAGGTGGCGTTCCCGGCGGTTCTAATGAGTTTAAAAATTCTATGGGATAATGAACGATTTCGTTCTCATTGACGACTGTATCGAACGATTTATACGTTTTCATTTCTTCTGGTAATTTTTGGATAATTTTTGTACTAATTTCATTGACGGTGTCATTTCTTGGAGCGAGTATTGACCGTTCTCTTAGCCACTCACTATCTTCAAAATTAATACGGATATTCGGGAAAAATTTTTCCTCTAAAGTGTCTAAATCCTCAACAACATTGCAACACTGTTCTGGAAATTGAATAAGTCCTTGATAAACTGGAATCTTTCCTTCACCAAGGTCGAGTAATTGTTGACCATATCTTTTCGAAGAATCGTCCGCTTGTAAACGAATGCGCATGTTTGTCGATAGTTTACATTTTTTAACATTTCGCCAAATGTAGGAATTCTTGAAACACGCAAGTAACTCGTCGGTCATAGTACCTCTTGATACTATCGGTAGAGTTTGACGAAAATCACCCGCCAAGACAAAAGCTACACCACCCATCACATATTAATTATTTCGAAGGTCTTGTAATGTGCGATCTAGAGCTTCTACGGCATGTTTATGAGACATGGTAGCTTCATCCCAAACGATAAGTGAGCACCTTTGGAGAAGTTGTACAGTCCCCGAGCTCTTGCTGATATTGCAAACTGGATATTCTGTACGGCCAAGATGGACGGGCAGTTTAAAAGTTGAATATGCTGTGCCTCCTCCAAAAAGTAATGTTGCGGCTATTCCTGATGAAGCTACAGCTAATGCAGTTGGTTCTTCACTACGGATTTTTGTTAAAATTAAGTTCAGGAGGAAAGTTTTTCCCGGTCCACCTGGAGCATCAATGAAAATAACACATCCGTCGTTGTTATGGACTTTATTGATAATCGTATCATATAACTGTTTTTGGTCTTCCAATCTTCCTGTATCTTTCGTATCTTCCTGTTTTTGGTAACCCGCTTCTCTTAATAATTATTTTGGATGTTTTGAACCTTTACTTCGAAATGGAGTAGCCATTCAAAATTCAGTTAGATTTTTTCGATCATGGAAAAGACTTTGTTTTCAACAATAATCAAAGCCTCATTGAATATCTGCGCGGTATAATTTAAATTAGGTTTATGACTTTGTCTTCGCTCTGCGAACAGGACATCTTTAGCGAAATCTTATTTATGCGACTCCCAGAGCGAATTCGGATCCGATAGAGGAAACACGAGTTGTCAAGATAATTGCAAACAAATCGCGTAACTTTTATGGTGTGTTGCACATCGCAGCCTCCTCTATCGTGGAGCTTATACAGGGTGTCCCATTTGAAACAATCCACCTAAATATCTCCTGTGGCGGCCAAGTGACAGGAAATTCTTAGACATCTAAGTTGTAGGGTTTCGAGGGGGACACTTGATGCATGCATTTTTTTGAGCTTTCAAGGCCACGCTTGCAAACTGCTAGCACAAGGAGCTTTTTTTCAAATGGCAATCGCATTTTTCACCCCAATGAAACTTGTCCGCCTTGATGAGTTGTTTTTAAATACCTCATCATTCATGTCAATTCCTTCGATTTTACTCGGAAAATGCGACGAAAATGCGTTCTGGTATCAAACTGAATATTCAGACTTTCTTAGCATGACCCAGGATGCACCACGTGGAGGCAAAGTCTGCTCGCATCCCTTGCGCAAAAAAAAGGAGAAAAAATAGCGCAACATGTGTAGAGGTTCATGCGCCCATGAGTTCACGAGTTGATCAATGTTCCCACCGTTGACTTGCAAGCACAAATCAATTCGGCGGCGAAAATTTCCAACAACCCTTCGAAGAACTTGGTGCGTAAAGCTTGCAATAGCCTCCCTGATACGTCTCTGTAAGTCTACCGGAGTTGTCGGCCGATTCACGTAAACAACGTCTTTGACGAAGCCCCACAGGTAGAAATCGAGAGGCGTGAGATCCGGTGATCGTGGAGGCCACAAAATGTAACCACTCCGACCAATCCAACGATTCGGGAATGCATTATTCAGATGATTCCTCACAGCTCGAGCGAAATGAGGTGGAGCGCCATCCTGTTGAAACCACATTCTCTGTCTCGTCTGCAAGTTCACGTTCTCCATCAGTGCTGGTAACTGATTACGAAAGAATTCCAGATAATTTTGACCGGTGACATTACTATAAAAAAAGTATGGACCTATCACTTGCTCATCGACGATACCGCACCACACGTTCACTTTCCAACGATGCTGATGATCAATGTGTTGACTCCAGCGAGGATTTTCCATTGACCAATAATGACAATTGTGTCGATTCAATGAACCAGTACTCTGGAACGTTGCATCGTCACTGAAGAGAACGTACTGGAAAAAATTCGGATCTCCATTCAGTCTTTGCAAGGCCCAATTACAAAAGTCGACACGATTCCTTCGGTCTTGCGCGGACAATGCTTGAGTCAACGTTATGTGATACGGATGGTAGCGGCCAGATCGGAGGATTCTTTGGACGGTGCTCCGTGGTACACCTAAATCTCGTTCGATTTATCTCAAACTGATGTGCGGATTCATGTGAATCATAGCGAGAATGGCAGGAGCTCGAGGATCATTACGATTGATGAAATTCGTCCTCTCCTACAATTTCGTTCAATGTTGTGATTTACTGCATGTGTCGGATGACGTCGGCGATTAGGGTACTGTTCTCGATATGTCCGGTCAGCGACTCGATAGAATCCTCGGCACTCTCCTAATACGAGTAAAATATCCACAATTTCACTCGCTGAGTACATCGTAATGTGTTCAATGAAATTACAGGCGATACTATCTCGATTCTGGTTGAATTGAAACTGTTTCGAATAACAGAATCCTCGAGGTAATGGGGAATTCTTTATTATTGTTTACATTCCATAAGTACGGTTGGTGAATGGATTAACGGAACAATCATCCACGCCAACACGCATCAAGGGTATGTGAATTTTCAGTTTGACACCAGAACGCATTTTCATCGCATTTTTCATGACATGAATGATGAGGTATTTGAAAACAACTCATCAAGGCGGACAAGTTTCATTGTGGTGAAAAATGCGATTGCCATTTGAAAAAAAAAGCTCCTTGTGCTTGCAGCTTGCAAGCATGGCCTTGAAAACTCAAAAAATGCATGCATCAAATGTCCCCCTCGAAACCCTACAACTTAGGTCTCTAAAATTTTCCTGTCACTTGGCCCCCTCAGGAGATATTTAGGTGGATTGTTTAAATGGGACACCTGTATAGTCGTCGTCTTCAAGCAACCATATTCTCTGACACGCTTCCCGAAACGTAACACATAATTGATTGTCAACAGTTTTAAGATATTGAAACGATGTTGGGCCTCTTAGATAATGAAGTAAAAGACGCAAGAAAAACATTCAAAATTATTCGGACTCTTTTATGTCCGGATACCCTTCGACGGCTACACCTTGGTTGCGTCGCTTGATTTTTTTTGTCGTTATGTTTCAAATATAATATTTCGGCACTGCGCAATATAACAACGTTTTTGCGAATTCATCTTGCTCACACAATTCAAAAATAGGCCGTCAATGGCGTTTTTGGTGGTTGTTGAATACGTTTGAGAAGGTTATTTTCCGAGAAGTAGCCCCGCTGTTCATTCTCTAAATGAACACTCAAATGTACCACGGGTGGATGTCTTTCACGAATCGAAAAATTGAGAATACGCCATACTGCTTCGTTACTGCTGATGTATTTACCTGTTTGATCATTATGTATTTCATCAATAATGCCAAATGTTACAGTAAAAACTGCACAGTCAGGGCCTTTATTGATGTACTTAGTGATGTATTTAATGGCTCGAATTGAATTGCAAAATTCAATATTAATATGAGCGTTGAAGATACAGGAAAGTAGAGGATTGTATGGTACAACACAACTATTATCGATCTCGACGTTTTTATAAGAGATCTTGATGACGATACGTATTGACGTTTTAGCACCACCATCTTCAGGCCTTCTTCGTCTATAAAGAGGATATCCATCGTTTCCTGTTTGGGTTTCTTGTACGAAATCTCGAGGATATCGCTTTGTACATTTCTTTTCCTTCATACACGGTGAATCTGAATTCATACAATCACACGGACCATGAATCATGTTCTTAAAAATAACATTGTAAAGTTCGGGATCTTTTTGTGCATCCGGTAGCTCTGCGCTAATTCCTTTTAAATTCCAAAACTACGAATATTTAGAACGTTTACAATTTCCAATTTATTAATGAAAGAGACTAAAAGTAATTGTGCTTAAAAAATTGTTACGATTGATTTAATTTCCTTCTGTTTGGTATATGCAGCTTCATTAAAAAAAAACTGCATATGTAGATATGGGTCCTCTAAAAAATTATTATTCTTTAAAAACTGCTGATATATCACGTAATCTGAAACCATTACCATAAAATATAATTATTCTTCCAATAGTGGTATGGAAACGATAATATTCTAAATTTAATTTTAACATTCTGGTGTTAAAATTAAAATATCTTCATAGCGACACATAAAAAAGCTTCTCTATGAACGTTTTCTAATGAATAATTCAAAAATATTTTAAATCGATTTACCATCATGTTTTGGAAATAAATTAAATTCTAAGATATATTTGTAACCTTAAAATTAAAGGAAGTTTATTTTAAATATTTTATAATTTTTTTGGATAGTTTCTATTCGATATTACATGAAAGTCCCGATGTTCTGGCTGTGAAAATCAACTGCCAAGGATGGGGTCAAATCTTAATCCTCTTGGAGTCCCTCAGCTTAAAATCTTCATTTCAAATATTAAAATGAATGAATGAATCGATATTCGGGAACGCCGCCCAGGAGTCCCTCGGAAAAACCCCAGGTGTGAATTTTAGAATTTTTGAATTTTTGACGTCATACAGCACGCCGAGGCCGCCGAGGGAGTGGGAGATACAATGGGCGGGGTCAACCGCGTGCCCGAATAGCGGTAAACGCGTCTAGACGGGATTACCTCCGCGGGAGAAATACCGCCGGCGTCGGAGAGGGGGTCAAAAAATCCCGCCGGGCGGTATTTATCTCGCCGTCTGGCAATACTGGCTTCAATAGGACTAACTTTTTGTTTGTTTGTTTGTTCGTTTGTTTTATTTATTTACGGATTTCTCCTTTACAATTTATAATATCTATGTTGTTTATACACAATCTTACTAACTACTTACTCAATATAAAATGTACCAGTTATGTAAGAATTGATCATTTAACAAATTGACTACTCAAACCTCAAAATCAGTGCAATCGCATTTCTCCGAAAAATAGTGAATGAGAGACCAGTATAGTCTAATGCTGAGTAAGTGTTACCTAACCTGCTTAGACGTGCTATAACCGAGTTTGCAGCATTGTTTGTTCGATGGACGTTTTCGAGAAAAAGGACAGACTGAGCATTACGAAGAGGTCTTTGCGGAGCTCTCAGTTTAATTCTACTTAAAAGCACGGATGAGACTATCTGGCCACTCAGACACTTGTACAAAAAGCACACATCGTGTAAGGTCCTCACTGACGATAATGAAGGAATATTCGATAACCTAGATATTTGAACATAGTCACGGTGGTTGTATCTCATTGGATTGCCAAACCTAAAAGCAACCATTCTTAAAAACTTGTGCTGCACTGACTCAATCTTTTTCGAGTGCACTTCATACTGGGGAGACCAAATCACCGAGGCATATAATAATTTGGATCGAACTAATGTCAAATATAATATTCTGACTGTTGATAATGACGAGAAATCCACGGAAAATCGCTTCACTAATCCGAGAATTCTCATAGCTTGACTAACTGTATCATCCACGTGCTGGCCAAAAGATACTTTTTCAACAAACAGGACACCTAGATCTCTCATTACCATCACTCTTTCGAGTGTGTGACTTTCTATGATGTAGTTGAAGATGATCTTGTTTGGCGAGCGAGTGAATGTAATAGTTTTACATTTCTTCAGGTTCAAACTCATACCATTGCGATTGCACCATACTGTTAAATTATTTACATCCGCCTGTACAACTACGCAGTCTTCCACAGATTTCATACTAAAGAACAATTTTAAATCATCAGCAAACAACAAGCATCTGGACTTCACGCAATACGTAACAATATCGTTAATAAATAAGTTGAGCAACAAAGGTCCAAGATGAGAGCCTTGGGGTACGCCCGACATGACTTTTGTCTCACGCGATATATAGTTCTTATACTTTACAAACTGCACTCTATCCACCAAGTAAGATGCCATCCACTTTAAGAGCGACCCGTCTACGCCAAAAGCTTTAAGTTTGTTTACTAGCAGTTTATGATTTACCGTATCAAACGACTTACTAAAATCCGTGTAAATGACATCTACCTGGGTATAAGATACCAACTCAGTGTTAAGATAAGTTTCAAAAAGAGCTAGATTCGTAATTGTGGATTTCTCCGATGAAAATCTATGCTGCTCGTCCACTATCACATTTCGAAAGACAAAAGACATTTTATCACATACTAAACTATCTAGAACCGTAGCTATTGCACAAGTTTTGGATATCGACCTGTAGTTCTTCACATTCCTCGTATCACCCGATTTATGGGTTGGTATTGCAAAACTTCTTTTCCACAACGATGAAAGCACCCCCTCCTTCAGAGAGCGATTAAACAGAGCATGTAAGGGTTTGTTCAACGTACTCGCACAGTTCTTAATAATTATTTCCGGTACACCGTCCAGACCGGAAGTAAGGCACGGTACCAAAGATTTGAGTTTATTTGTCACTTCTTCGAGATTAACATTGAGAAAGGTTAAGTCAATTTGAGGAGGTTGTGAAGGGAGAGGAGGAGCAGTCGGATCATCCGCCATAAATATAGACTCAAAGAACATAGCAAAAAATTCAACAATATCAAGGCCCGTATCCGTATTACTGTTCTCGAAGAACATAGAATTCGGCAATCCTTTGTCCTTCCTGCAGTTATTCACAAAGTTCCAAAACTTTGTGGGATCTACCGCAATGCTTCCCCCAACCTTCGCCATATAGTTTTTATAACTATCTTTACGGAGCTCCATACATTCTGCCCTGAGCCTAGAAAATTCCTCATAATCTTCTGCTCGTCCGAAATTTTTAAACACTTTGTGAACAGTTTTCTTGTGCTTTAAAAGTATAATTAGTTGTGGCGTAAACCAAATAGGATACGTGGTGGTTCTTATAATTTCCTTCGGCACAAATTTCGGTTGCGCATCTCGAATGACATTATAAAAATATGAAGTTATTCCTTCTAAATCCCTTTGATCGCCGATAAATCCCCAATCAAACAATGCAAAAAATCTATTCAGTCCAAGAAAATCACATTTCGACAAATCTAGTACGGGTTCTGCAAAAACCAGCTTTGGAATTATATTACTCGAGTTGTCTATCATCAACGGCGAATGATGAACATCTGTCGGCACCAGAAATTCTATCGCTTCACATACACGCATAGATTCAGCATTTGTAAATATCAAATCTAACTGGTATCCATTCACATTTTTGATATTATTTAATTGACGCAGCCCTAAATAGGCACACATATCACACACCAAATTAGCCGCATACTTTACATTTGTACTTGCTTCGTTAGTGCTGCACGATACAACTCCTTCAGCTTCATTCCACCTTACCAAAGGTAAATTAGAATCTCCTAAAATCACTGCAATAGAGTTCAGCTGAGAGTCAATCACAGTTTCCATAATGTCTAAGAAATCATCATACACCTCTACGCCTTCTGCTGGCCGAATATATACGGCTCTCATGACGTATTTTTTCACACGTTGATGAATTAGCATAAAAATATGCTCACCGGTATTTTCGCGAGTATCACAAAGCCTGGATGATAGCGAATTATGTACCGCTATAAGGACACCTCCACCTCTTAATCTGAGATTTCATCATAAATCTCTTTAGCAAGGTTCTGTTTATGTTTTTAAATTTTTATAACGGCTCGATCGTGTCCTTCGTGCAAATATTCATAAAGATGTTTCACACTCGTTATAGAAGCACAATATTCAACATTACAATGACACTTATATTTTAGAACAATTTCTGGGTTATACGGAACTACGATATAATTATCACTGGTACAAAAAATCCATCGACTTTTTTCGTAAAACTGTTTAGGAAATATTTTTGAACATACATCTTTTTCTTTATTATAACATGGAGAATAATCTGTATGAGGCCCATGTAACATATGTTTCAACACCAAGCTTTGCAGTTCAGAAACGGCAAAGAAATTTCAGCGCCGATGAATTTATCAATAGCTTCAGGTGTCGTTAATTTGTCTTTATAATCTAACACGAATAACATATGTGTATGCGGTAGTCCCCTTTTTTGAAATTCAATAGTATAAACATAGGCCAATATTTTTCCAAACATCTTTCCACTTTTAATGTCAGATAAAAGAGCACGCAGTTTAGAATAGAATAATCTTACTGTAATATTAGGAATATCATTACGTATTGTTCTTGGCGGGAATCGTTTTAATACTCTTTGTAGCTCTAGCCAATTAGTATTGCAAGTCATTGTTATGAACAAATCTGGTCTACCAATTGTCCTTACAATGGCCATAGCATCCTGATAGTTTTGATGCATATTTCGAGGATATCCCACATATGTGGAAGGTAAAACGAAAACATTACCTAAACGCTCTGATTTATTAAAATTATTTGGATTGTTTAAAACACTACGCACTACATGATCGACTATCCCTTGGTAACATTCAATTTGCAATTTTTTTTGGTTATACCTAAAAAAATTCAATCCATTACTTTCGATGTCAATATATGCTTGAATAAGATATTGTTGAGTTTGTCGGCCACAAAATAAAATAGAATTAAATTTAACATCCGGTCGATGGGCGAAACGATATGAATAATATTGCAGAACTGGCAGTCTTTTATTACTATTACAATGTGTAAATAATGAACTCCATCCCAAATCACCTCGTGGAAACATTATTGGAAAAGTCATGGGGTCGACATGAAGTGATAGTTTATTCAAATACGTAAAAGAACTAACACCATCAGGATATTATGGGTAAACACACAAATGGAATGATTTTGGAATTTCACCATCTTTTCATACTATCAAGGCTGCACATTCCGCGGTAGATGGTAAATTGTAACGGTGTTTATTCATATTAATATTACGAACGAAATATTAATAATATTCCGGCAGTGCTTCGTTCTTAGTCAATTCATATAAATTTTTGAATTTTACAGCATAAGGATTAACATTGTTTAAAACTCTTGATATAATCTCTATATTAGGGTGGTCATTATTTTGGGTAAAAAGAAAAATCCATGCTAGAGCCCCTCCAATGGGTTGCGAATGGTGAAAAAATAACTCGTTAATTTAAAAAAAAATTTATTTCATTCCCTTCGTCTACGTACTTTAGGGTGAATTTTCAAATTGTTCAAAAACATACGTATATTTACTTTATTCCAGATTAAATGGTATTTGAAGGTTAAGTGTAAGCAAAAAATTCGTTATTTCGAGTATTCCGAAATCGAACATCATGTAGTATAATAATTCGTATTTTTCAGCATAAAAAAATTATTAGATTTTCGAGAAATTACCTCAGTTTATGCACTTCGATGACTTTGATGATACGCAGCACTGTCATGTGAGTTATTTGATCATCGTGTGGAATAAATGAATGCCAATTTATCTATTTAAAATAATGTTAATGTCAAAAGTTGAAGTATCTTGGTGTACTTAATATTAGTTATTTCTTGGATTTTCGTTTTTTTCAAACCTGTTGAAATATTTCATTTATTTTTCTTCTAACCTAGTTCCAACTTTCGACGTCAGGTTCGCTACTCTAGATTGTCGGTAAAGTGTGCTTGCGGGCAATTAAAGCAATTGGGCCCAACATATCATTACTCCGGCACTGTAATAATTTCATTCTACCATACCGACAAGTATCATTTTTTTACTGGGTGGCTAGTTGCTTCCCGTACTTCCCGCAAGCGACGCTAGCGTTAGTCACGCCTGGTCGATGACTCTTAACCTCCAATTAACATCGTAGATAACACCGAACCCAGATATTACACTGTGAAACCTCTTACATTATTTTGCTCAAACTAAACTTTTTCGCATATGTATTTTATTAAATAAAAGTTCATCGCGTTTCCACTCACAATATGACTGTAAGTTCAGTTAAACACAAGAATAAGTATCTTGTCGAGAACCTGGAACCAAAAATTGATGGAGATCCATTACCATCAAAACGACAAGTTCTCAAAGTGTTGTTCTATAACATTCATTTCGTGAATTCGCGAAAAAATGCTCGAGTGAGTGCTAAAACTGTCATAAACGAAGTTAAGGTATTCTGGAGAAAAGCTGGGTCACGTATTCAACACGACGCTCGGTGCATAGACAGATTGTTGAGCCTACATCATGAATGGTCTACATTGCAGAAAAATGTCGGAAAAACATCGAATTTACCAAAAAAAATGTTTTCTTCTGAACTCCACAATTTATTCGACATTGTTTCTGGTGATATCATTGAAAAAATTGATCAGAAAAGAAGAAACTTTTTGGAAAATCAACGGAAAGATGGTCGCGTTGGCTTTATCAATGAGACAGAGAGCCATTTTAAACAAATAGAAGCTGAAAAAAAAGAACTAATGGCTCGACAACTTCATAAAAGCCAAATGGAAATTAATTTATTGGGTAAGATATCGTTTAATATAATTAAATCATATGCTTACGCGGTTTCTAAAACCGGAAAAAAACATTTCGTTTCTCATATATAATTCAAGCTTTGTACAGTTACCGAGTATTTGATTTGATAGTTAATAGTTCGAGAACACACTTTTGTTATTCAAGAGTAATTTTCTAGTTATATTAATTATATGGCATCATGGCAGTTTGTTTCAGATGAGTTTGTGGAGCTAGCATCAACTGACGAAGGGCCTCAGCATTTAAGTCAAAGGAGTATCGGCAGTTATTCAAGTGTGTTTCTTGACAGTGACTATAGTGACAAGAGTGAGGCTGGTCCATCAGATCGAAAAAAGTTCGAGGAACCATAAACATTTTTGAGAACCAGAAAGTCGTTGCAGCTCTTTCTCCTTCATTTTTCTCGGACAGGTTCCATCAAATAAAGTTTCGTTTCATTTTCCAGCAGCTTTCCACCATGCACGATGGATGGCAAAAGCCATATATTGCTTTAAATTATTTATCTTCCGAGAAGAATTTGAAATGAGAGAAGAACTAGAGGCAGTCCGTGATACGTCGGTGTTAATCGTAAAACTCTACATCGAAGCTTCGTTTAGTTGCCCGCTCGCGACGAAGGCACCAAATTATCATCTTCACTTTTTAAAAAAGCTCTATAACTACAGATCAATTGACGAAGAGGTGTCGACAGTCACACTAAAAAAATGTATGAATCACCTATGGTATCTAAATCCGGAAGCAGCCGCAATGTCATTTTTTCACGATACTGTATCATTTGAGGTGAAACGAAAAATGGTATCGAAGTTTAATCCTATCGAAGAGATTGATGATATTTATCCCAAGCGAATCCGATTAGACTTCAATGACATTGACAATTTCTGCGAAAAGCAAATTGATACTTTCATTACACCTCCATCGTAAAATTTTTTTCTCAGGTTTGGTATTATTGATGTCTTATTGAAAGTCGATCCAGCTCATTGGGATCAAGATCAAAGTTATCAAAACGGATGGAATGTTGTAAACCATTTGAAGATCGTGAATAATGTAGCAGAAAGAGGAGTCCATTTGTTTTCCGAATATAACAATGTTTTAATGAGAAACAAAGATCAAAAAATGTTTGTAATGCAAATCGTCAGTGAATATCGGAAAATGTTTCCTGACACAAAAAAGCGACACTTTTGGAAAAATTTTAATCGTTTTATATTTTCAATGAATTTTGGTAGAGGAAGAAAATAAAATATGAATCTAAAAAAATCATGTATTTTTTTCTTACCATTTTGAACCGATTTGATAGGCTTTAACATGGAAATTTTATTAGACCTCACATGAAGACCACTCTGATTTTCGCGGTAATAAAATGAACTTCTCGGTAAATCGATGGAATCACGCTTAAATCTGCACGACAGCGCTAACTCGTGGAGTAAATTTCTTAAAGACAATTGCGCGTTTTTTGCGAAATCCTATTCCAAACAAGGTTAGAAGAAGCATACATTATATAATTCAATAGGTCTGGAAAAACGAAAATTCGAGAAACAACTAGTATTAAGTAAACCGAGATACTTCAACTTTTGACAAAAAAATATTCGAGTTTCCATTGAAATATAGACTAAACTTTATTTTCAATAGAAAATTGGCATTAATTTATTCCGCACCATGATCGAATAACTCACATGACAGTGCTGCGTATCATCAAAGTCATCGAAGTGCAAAAGCTGAGGTAATTTTCCAAAAATCTAAAAAAATCTTATGTTGATGTTCGATTTCCGAATACTCGAAATTATGAATTTTTTGCTTACGTTTAACCTTCAAATACTATTTAATGTGGAATAAAGTAAATATACGTATGTTCTTGAATAATTTGAAACTTCACCCTAAAATAGGGCGACGAAGGGAATGAAATAAAAATCTAAAAAAATTAGGGAGATATTTGTTCATCATTTTGAACCGATTGGAGGGGCTCTAGCATGGATTTTTCTTTTTACCCAAAATAAGGACCACCCTACTCTATATGTTTCTCCGATAAATTATTATTTTCTTTTAATCTTTGTTGTGTTGCTTCATAATCATAAAAAATGTAAATTTGACCTCCGCGTGGAGTTTCACCTTTTTCCGTGTAAATACAATTTGGCGTAACATGGCATACTTGACCTTGAATTTTCAAATTATAAGTTCCTTTTTTAAATTCATCTACTACATTACCATTAAAACTTGCAAAAGAACAGCGGGTGTTGTAATAACGAATTCATTGTCTATATCTCCGATCATACAATAATAATTTTTAAAAATCTTTGTTATAATTATTCATAGAAGCAAGTTTTACTTTTCCAAAATGACAACAACTTTTTAAAAAATCTTAATCTATCGTTTTTTCGTTTATTATTCAAACGCACATCATACAAATTTTCGATTCTATCCTTTTTTGGCTTATTCTTCAAACGCTCAGCGTTCAAACTCCCGGCTCTGTATATTTTTCGTTTATTACTCGAACGATCAGCGTTCGAATTCCCGACTCTGTCTTTTTTTTTGTTCATTATTCAAACAGTCAGCGTTCAAATTCCCGACACTGTCTTTTTTTAGTTTATTACTCGAATGGTCAGCGTTCAAATTCCCAACTCTGTCTTTTTTTGTGTATTTTTCAAACGATCAGCGTTCAAATTCCCAACTCTCGTTTTTTTCTTCTCCGATTCAAGTGGTCAGCGTTCAAATTCCTAACTATGTCTTTTTTTCTTTATTATTTAAACGGTCAGCGTTCAAATTCCCAACTCTGTCTTTTTCCCTTTTCTTATTCAAACGACTCTTGCTCATATTTTCCAACTTTGTCCGAATTTCGTTTTATTTTGTATTTTCAATTCACTTAAATTTTTTACTTGCCTTTTATCATTGATCGCGCTTTTATGTTCTTCATAATATGTGCGATTGTACTGATTTCGATAATTCTCGCAAAAATGTAAATTGGAACTTTTTATTACATCGTAATGACCTGCATCAATTACCCCCGATAACAGAACACTTAATTTTCCGTTACTACAGCTTTGCCCTAATTCAATTGATATAGAACCATCAGTCCTGTAAATCATGATATGCACATTATACATTTGTACAAAAGATTGAATCTCTCCCCCATGGACACCATCTTGTGACATGTTGTAATATTTGCCTTTTTTATATGTGAAATTATTATTCATTTTTGTTTTTTTTTAAGTTAAAGCTATTTTATTGTACTGGAAAAGTCAGTTGCATTAAGTGACTCTTGATTGAAAGATTTGTACCAAAATAATAATAATAATAGAAATACTGAGAAAGGCGAGAAAAGGATAATCGGCTTTCAATGACCGCAAAGAAGTAAAGATGGAAATCTAGATTGTAACCAAGTAAACGGTTTATTATAAATCTGTGGGCCGACGGTGTTAACACAAAGAATTCGCTTTCATTAAACAATCGGTTTGTGGTTTATATTCCAAAGTCAATCTTATAGAATTGATCCGTCACAATACGGAATTATCGGACCGACTCAATTTCAAAACAAGTCGAATTTAACACAAATAAATGTTTCAAACGATCCTAACGAACATCATTCACCTAATGTACATCTCATATACCAGTAAATAAGGATTAACGAATCAAACATAATAATAATGCCAATCAATGGTCGATCTGCATGGATATATATATAATCACCTCACAAATACGAATATCCACACAGACAATAACGAGATTCATAAATCGAGTATCAGCAAAAAAAATATAAAATATCATCCACATGCAAATATCATAACAAATCAGCATATAAATACGATCACAGATTGTCATTTACAAATTTAAAATTAGATCGATTCCCCTACATACGATTTAACACACATTCAAAACAAGTTAAGTAGAGAACAAAAGGAGATTATAAAACAAGAAATCAACCAATAAGAAACCAGTTTACTGGGTAATCAATTAGATCGCGAAAATTAAGGTATTTCCAAACTAAATCAATTAAATAGACCAACTAACTATGAATTCAGAGATAAATAACAAACGCAAAAGAAATCATGAATAAATGGAAATATCGAAATCAATGAATAGCAAAACAAGACAATTATCTGCAATGAAGTAGACTATTTCACGAATTTTTAGCTAAAATCGAATGCACAAGAAAATCTACAACCCGCAAAATATGCCACATACCATTTCAGTAATCAGTAATCCCCCGATAGCATCCATTGACTCGATAAGCCAATAAAATCAAGAATTCAATAAATGACCGAAACACAGAAATAAATCATCAATCACGCGAATAAATCCGATAATCAATCGGTCGATTAAAAGATTCAATTTGTAGAAAACAAAACACTAGCCAATTACTTACCACAGAAAAAGTATAAAGAAAATTTATAAATTATCTTATCAATTAAATTATCGTATTACGCGAAACCGGTTCGTGGTAAATTCACGAATAAAATTAATCTCATCAAAGTCAATAATAAAAATACTCCAAATATAATGATTCATCTAATTAACTTATTACACGCTTCTATAAAATCAACGAAAATTACGTTAAATCATACCACGATGCAGCGCACCATAAATCATAAAGTCGTCCATTTTGGGACCTCGAACACGCGAATTTCAGCAAAGGGCTGCCATTAATAGTAACGATATTAAATTATAGGCACGATTATCAAACAATAGTGCATAATTATCAAACGAGTTATCCGCGGAATAATTACAAATCTGTCTACAAATTGACCCATAAAATGAGTTCACGGTGGAAAGATTGAAGATCGATCGACAAATTGCGTAAATCGAATTGGTATAACAATTCAAGATTATATTAGAAATAACACTGCCAAGGGCAGGACTTAGCTAGCGATGATTCGATGCAGTGTGCTCCCGTTGGGGCGGTGTTCGGCCACGAACGGTAGTATGGCAGAACGTCGGATTATCTCCACGGATCTCGCACGGCCGTATATTCGAATGCAGAAATCTCCGAAGATAGAAAGTAAAAATTATCTCCTCCAAAATCGGTAATTGGGTCTCTCTCCCACAATTAGGTCAGATGATCAAGAAATATTGGATGCAGTCTTTAATAATTCGCTCGTGTAGTGTCTGGAACGAATACCCAGCCGCCTTACGCCTGTACAAGATAATGGCGCATGATAATAGCGGCCACGTTTTCGGAGCATCTACATCCCCGCTTACTGCGGTAATTACTCAGTCACACACCTTAAATGATCGACGAATAAACCGCGAAGCAGCCAACACACAATAACTCTACAATGCAAATACAAAAGATGAGCCGAAGAATTATACAGGGTGTCCCATTTTAATCTTACACCTGATTTATCTTGCAAAATAGGACTCCGATCGAAAAATGAGTCTTATGAAAGTTGTAGGGTTCAAAGGGGGACGTTTTTCTAGGAAAAGAAATATGGTCCAAAATTCAAAATGGCGGAGGTACGACGGCTGACATGTTTTTCTTAAATGGAACCATGACTTTTTTTTTCGACCAAAATGTTCGGCATATTAAACCTAATAACTTTTGTAGGAAACTTTTTTCGATAAAGTCCATAATTCATTTTTTTTAAGACCGTTTTA